>OX418217.1:20126070-20634784 GCA_948455865.1 Conomelus anceps
ACCGATTTCTGCCGCCTAAGTAGGACTGAAATGGCGCTCCTAATGATAAAAGAGATTTTGATTTTTGAAGACAGAAGTTGATTGTATGGATTTGCGAGAGTTTTGCACAGTTTATTAACAATCTAATATCAAAACTGACACTGAATTTCTGCTTAAATTATGATTTTTACTCTCTTATACTGGAGGGATGCATTTCACTTCTAAAGAGAAGGTTCATCAGGTCCACACATTGTGTTGTATATTTCCAAATGTTGATAGACTCAAATGGACGAGGAGTTCATTTAGAAAGCTGTATCTAGTCTTCCAATTGGTTGTAACACATAGTTTCCTATACCTCTGTTTAGAACACTAAAAACTAAATACAACTGTGCAATAATCCCAGAATCTCAAAACATAGTCATAGTGTCCTTTACCTACATGGTACAGAAATAGAAATACAGTTTCAGACTTGATATTAATTAGATTGTTCATCAATTATTTCGTCATGGAAAACATCACAGATTTATTATCAACTTTACAATAAACAAATTCTTTATTAAAAGG
The DNA here is from genome assembly GCA_948455865.1 of Conomelus anceps. Lineage (NCBI taxonomy): Eukaryota > Metazoa > Arthropoda > Insecta > Hemiptera > Delphacidae > Conomelus > Conomelus anceps. The sequence goes on from OX418217.1 coordinate 20,126,614, forward strand.
GGGGGGGGGATAAAACTTTGAGGTGTCACGAGAGTCAAGTTTGGAAGGGGAGTGTAAGTTCGAAGACTTACATTTCGATCGAAACTTTACACAAGAAATAGCTGGAATGACGTTTGAATTACAAGACTTTTGGCCACAGCTCTGTCACACAGGCTAATTAATGTATAAAATGTGTCAAGTGTGGTGCGCGGTACCCTTCTCCTCCCCTCGCTAACCACCTCTCTTTACCGTCAGAAGGTGAGTGTTTGTGAGTGGAAAGGGGGGGGGGAGGAGAAAGGAAGACAACAAGGAGAAGAAAGAGAAATATATTGGTAGTGGGAATAAATACGAAAAGAGAGAGAGAAAGGGAATGAGTGATCTTGGGGGTGATAATGTAAGGAAGGAAAACAGTAAAAAAGAGAAAGAAGAAACATATTAGTAATAGGAATAAATAAGAAAAGAGAGTGAGACAGAGAATAAGTAATGAAGGGGCTGGTAAATTGAGGGGGGTGGGGTATTTTGAAATTTATTTGTTACAGCTTACGTTGCCAGGTCTTAAGAGAAAGTTTAAATGAAATTGAACAATATATCAAGTGATGATAATAAATTCCTGGATTTCTTGTTCCATGACGAACTGCGTTGTTAATATTAACTTTTTATGTGAATTTAACGACTTGCAGTCAAATATTCATTAAGAATAAATAAAATTTACTTACTCTGTAGGCCGAGCGCTTTCGAATCTTTGAGATCCGTTTTCAGAGGCTTCTGATAACAATAATAATAATAAACCTGATGATAATAATAAAAAACAGATGTAAAGATCTTAATCTAGTAAAAAAGGAAATAAACAATTATTTAAAGGAACAATTTACAAATAGACAACAATATAAGAGATTAAGATCGATTCATAGAGATATGGAATGAAAATGAAAGTGTTAAAATAATGGATGAAAAATAAGAAAATATTGATAAATAAGCAATCAATATTTAAGTGAAGAACAAACTACATTAGAAGAGTAATTGAATGGTCTGAATACAATCTAAAGAAGGATAGAAAAAACAGATCAAAGTAATATCAATAAAAGCATGATTCAATCGAATGGGAGAAAGGAAGACAGTATGTAAGGAGGAGAAAGAAGAGAAATATTATTAGTGGAAATAAATACGAAAAAAGTGAGAAAAAAATGGGTGACCTTGGGGGGTGATAAAGTTGGGGGAGGGGTATAGGTGGTGAGGAGGAGGAAGAGAAATATCAGTAGAGTAGTATCAATAAATACGAAAAGAGAGAGTGTGACAGAGCATGAGAGGATATGTCAAAGTGGGGGGGGGGATGTTTTTTTTGGAAAGAAGACAGTGAAGAGGAGAAAGAGAAATATTAGTAATAGGAATAAATATGAAAAGAAAGTGAGACAAAGAATGAGGGGTGATGATGTAGTGGAGAGGACACTTTTTTGGAAAGCGTACACTCTCCGGGTCCAGCAAAATCTAAATGGAAGGGGAACGGTTTCCCAAATTTTGGATCAGCAAACAACTTCAATATGCTGTAAAATTACACTATCACTCCGACTGTCCTCCAATCAACATCTAGTACGGGCGAGGGTCATCTGTGCTAGCGAACCTGAAATGTGTGTTTTACTATAGGGTAATGAAATCAGTGCTCTGTCACACTTACAGCAAGTGATTAGTTTCTATTCATTTAGTAACATTACTGACTGTTGTAAAAAACCTCCACGATGTCTGACGGTATAACACTGCATGCCGCTCCGGAACTAGCCAAGGTAAAATATTATACAAAGTTGCTTTTTTATATAATAATTTAAACAAACATATTATCAAAACTATTTTAGGCAGACCCAGACTTTATCCGACTAAAGATTTATTTAACAAGTTTCAGGTATTAACAGTTAGAGAATTTTAACAAAAAAATTATATTGTAAATTGGAAAAAATATAAATTTTTTTGAACTACGCGAATCTCCCTTTAATCTACGTCCCTTGTGAAACTTATTTGAACTTGTTAGAAAGGACTTGAATGTGCGTAGGAGACAATTTTCTTTCACATCCACCAAACTAATAAATCCCATTCCCTTGATCTTTCTTGAAAATACAAACCGGAACAAAAATAAACGGCTCAAGGCTGAAATGGATTCATGGATATTAACAAGCAAAATTGAGGAAAAATATTCTAATAGTTTACTATTACATGAAAATCTTTTTTCACAGCATGTTTGCAAACCGATTCCATCCCCCCCCCCCAATTTCTTCACACTCTACCTTCATCTTCTTCTATTTTCTCTCTGTCCACTGCTTTATTTCTATATTCATTTTTTTTTTTTTTAGGATGAAGCCCACATAGGTTTGAGACCTGTGCGTGGGTAATGAGTTGGATGATGGTGATTTATGAGTTGGACCTACAGTTTTAGGTATCATTGTATTTTTGTACCATTGTTTTTTTTAAATTTAGCAACTCATACCTGCTCACAGGATTGTTCCTTGCAGGTATAATGATTTTTTTAAACAATTTAAATTATTTTCTTTGTATATGTCAAAGAATCTGAATAAATTTTGATTGGAAGAGTATATTCAATTACTGAAAATGATAATTATGAAGACTTCATCAGCAGCAACAACAACAACAAAAACAATAATAATAATAATGATGATAATAATAATAACAACAACAACAACAACAACAATATCAAATCCTATGTTTTTTTTCAAATGTGATGAATGTCAACTAATAATAATTAGTATAATAATAAACCAATAAACGGAGTATCCAAGGACCGGAATAAACTACAATAAATTGAGGTTTTCGATATTGGTTCCTATACCAAAAGAAGTGTATTCCTGCCCTGTTTGTTTTATCCGAATCCACATAGTTGGAAACCATACGCTTGGGTATTATCTTTATTATTATTATTATTATTATTGACGATAAAACTCCCTTTCAGAAAGCGAATAAGTATTTTTCCTACAACTGCTCGTAAAGTAGTTCTTTACGTACTGAAAACTAATTGTAAAATACCTCTTTACTGCTCCGCAAGCGGTAAAGTACTTTACGCTCGCCAGCTGTTTTCTTTACGCTTCTGTTTTGATTTTGATGTCTTCTCATTGGTGGATCACAGAATCCATGAAATTCACATAACCTCAACAATGGCGAACGCTAACCAAATCCGCGCATGGTCTGTGATGTTACAAACTACAAGCTTTTATTGTGTTGGAATCCAGAACTGCAGTTTTAGGAAAAATATTGTATGCAATTCGCGCGTGAAGCTTCTTTATCGCTCTCACAAAATTACTGCGCTCTGCTACGCGTCGCGCAGTAAATGTTTTGGCTCGAGCAATAAATTAGCGTTTCACGCTCTTAATACATAAATAACTATTATTATTCGTGCAGCATCTGTCAATTCTTCTTTTTTTGTTAGTCCTTGTATTCTTTCATCCTTTGAGAGAATCTCTGTTTTCTTTCTTCATTCCATCTGGGTCTATATTGCTTTGGTCACAACTCTGGAGAAATCCCCCACTCATCCACTTTCTGAACACTTCCCTATTAATTAAGGATCTCCTATTCATTTGTACTGAACTGTTGTAAGTATTTTCTAACTATTCTAACAAGGTCCTGAAGCATGCAACTTGTGACATCAGATATTTAAGAATTGTCTTTGTAAGTCTGTGTGTTCTGGAAGTCTGAGAATGTAGCCATACAATTCAAAATTCTTCCACAAGTTGGTTCTTTTGCAATCTATATCCATGTTTTGTTTCTGTTGGGCCGAGAATTTTCCTAAAGATTTTTCTTTCTTCTTTTTTCACTTCCCCCATTTCAATTTTCCGGTTCATAGCCAGCGTTACAGAAACAAAAGCCGCAAGTTTAATGACTGTATTATAGTGGCGTATCTTGGTTTATTATAATTATTATTATTAGCATCATCAACATTATTATTATTATCATTTTTATTATTAAACAATTTTTTATAGACATATGTGATTTTAGGTATATGATTAGTATAATTGTAAATAATTATTGCTGTTGATTATTATGAATTATAAATATGCATTGCTTATTGATTTACTGCTTTTTCCCTATTCGCTGGATAACGATTTAATTTGAATTTGGACATAACTTGTCTATATTTTTGTTTATAGATTCACATCAAACATATTCTTACTTAACAATTCTTATATGGTCAAATATTGATTATTAATATGATTTTATTATTGTTGATTATAATATGATAATAATTACTGTGCTACATTGTTTATTCTGATGTTTTTATTCATTTTTTTAAACGATAAATAACGATTTAATTTGAATATGGAAAGAACTTGATAATTTTTGTCTATAGATTCTTATTAAACATATTCTTACTAAACAATTCATACATGTGCATGTATTTTTTATTTTTTGAGGATGAAGACCACGTAGGTCTTAGAACAGTGCGTGGGTAATGTATTGGATGATGTTGATTGATGAGTTGGACCGACAGTTTTAGGTGGGTTCCGAACCACCGGGAAGTGATTTTACAGCAGAGAACAGTCTTTTTTGCTGGCCAATCCAATCGGTCACCCTTACAATGAGCGCCCAGGAATTTCGTAGCTTATTTATTGTATAATGATTTTGAATTGATTATTGTTGATTTTCGTATAATATTGATTATATTTCTGCATTGTTTATAATTTTACTAAATTTCTTACACGATGGATAACGATTGAATTTACGGACTGAACTAAAATGAAAAACTTGACTTCTCCAGTCAAACCTTAAAGGTTTTGGAGTAACATTCGTCCAGTATAATTTGTTGTTTTCTAGTTTTAAAAAATAAATTCGCATTGTCTTTTGAATAAAAAACTCCCTTCTTCTGGGGGTACCAGGACAAAGGAAAAGGAAGGATAAATTACTTTATTCACGCCTTTGCTGATTACATTAATTTCTGAAAGAAGAGGAATTAAATTTGCAGCCTCCAAAAATTGATTTTCACAGGCTCTACTAATAGTTCTGTAAACAGAAGAATAGGAATGATTGTCCCAATACTCGATGATAGTCACCATAGCAGAATCTAATCCATGCTGTGAAATGGTGGTATTTACGTGGCTCCAATGTATTTGATTTTGTATCATAATATTTCAGGGGGGAAGGTAACCATCTAAAAAAATTGTTTCTTATGGTAACTCAACTTCATTAAAAAACATGATGCTCACTATACTGTATACAGGGTCATTTTCAAGTATGGAAACGGCTTTATATTGCGTAACCTAGACGTTCTTGGTGAAAGAAGCTTATGCGGATCTGCATAGTTTTGAAAATCCAACTTTTTTCTGGGTTTGAAATTTTCGTCCGCCATCTTGGATCCAACTTTATTTTTTTAAATGGGATGGTGGTCATATGACACATCATTTCAGTGTGAAATTTCAAGAAAAAAACAATGGCGTAAACTGTTATTCACTAAATGCATTTGTTTTCGATTTATAAGCATTTAAATTAGCAATTTTGGGAAAATTATGTTAGCAATAAAAAAGATAGAACGCACTGCATAAAACTGCAAAATCAAATATTATCTAAAGTTTAAACGGTGGCAACACTTGATAATTAATAAGTAAAGAATACAACAAAAGAAATGGCTATGTTTATTATTCACTAACCACAATTCAGCTACCGGTGTTAATATCAGCCAGTAGGTATCATTAACAAAAAAAATTATGGAAAACAATTGTTGGTATTGGTATTATTAAAAATGAATCACATTTTAGTTATTAGATAATTGAGTTATTATGAATGGAAAATTCAATAAAATGTTCTATGCAGTGCGTTCTACCTTTTTCATAGCTAATACAATTTTCACAAAATTGGAAATTTAAATGCTTATAAATCGAAAACAAAGGCATCTATTGAAAAACTGTTTACACCATTGCTTTTTTCTTAAAATTTCACACTGAAATGATGTGTCATATAACAGGGGTGCCCACCCCCCCTAAGCCTCATGACGCACCCCCCCCCCCCCTAAATTTAGCACCAACCCCCCCCCCCCCCCCCAAAAAAAAATGCGAAAAAAGCCCCCCGTATTCTTTCTAAATCTAAAAGAAGATTTTTATAACTATTGAAAAAATTCAAACCCAGTCGATAATATACAAAATGTATGTATATTTCTTGAGATTCTTTACATAGGTAACATTTTTTTGTAAAGGTAAAAAAGAAATATCAATGAAATGAATATATGAACTTCTGCTCAATAAACTTAATTGCATAATAGCTAAATAAGAATTTGAACCTAAATGGTTTTTAAACAATAAAATATTATTACAAATACACAATGTTCAATAAAAATGAAATACCAAATACCTATAAGTTTATGTTCGGTGTACCAATTACATTGAGGCTAAATAATTCTACAAAGTTGTTCCTTTAAAGGAAGTGAAAGCAATGAGTGAATAACTTCATTTGTAAAACACAAAAATTCAAAATACTATTTCATGTATTGGACAGTAATTAAATAACAGGTTATCTACTTAGTGTAGTATCTTGGGAGAATTTATGTATGGATGAAGTACATAAAAGGCATACATTTCAAAGAAGTGTCTTTCAAAAACAAAATAAAGACATAGTTATGAAAAATTACTGAATTTTTAGTATTTAGTAAGTTTTGCTATAGCAGTTCTTACTTATTAGTAAGTAGTTATCGTAAAATACATGAAAAACATCAACAGTTTGAAGTCAAACATTTTAAATTTGTAGGCTGTAACCATCTACAAGTTAGCTAGGCACCTTCTAAGCTTGTTAAATCTATCTCTCTAAACCCCACATAGAAGTTTTTGTCTTTGGGATGAGGAAACAGAAAACCTTTCAATTATTTCTTCGTTAGAAATAGACTGAAGTACATCTTTTTCTGCAGCTAGAATTAGATTGGACAACCATGAGTCTCCCATAGCTGATCTGAGTCTGTTTTTGATAATTTTAAATCGACTTATTGCTCTTTCTGCTGATTAACTAGTAACTGTTAAGGAGAGTAAAGCTGTATAAACCACTTTCAGAGCACTCGCTTAGCGTCTTGCTAAGTTTGAATAATAACTTCCTGCACAAATCCTAAACATAACTATTTTAGCTAATTCATATTCAATTGTATAATAATAGTAATTATAAATATATTTTCATTAATTGACATTCTATCTGGTGACTTCGTAGTATATTTTTGAATGTTGTCACGTTAAACACGGTTTCAATCAACTTTACGCCCCCCCCCCCAAAACGTTTTTTGGAACCCCCCCCCCCCAAGAATTTCAATGACGCAGTCTGCGTCATAGCCCCCCCCTGTGGGCACCCCTGCATATAATCACCATCCCATTTGAAAAATAAAGTTGAATCCAATATGGCGGACAAAAATTTCAAACCCAGCAAAAAGTTGGATTTTTAAAACTATGCATATCCGCATTAGCTTCTTTTGCCAAGAACGTCTCAGTTAAGCAATATCAAGCTGTTTCCATACTTAAAAATCAACTTGTATAAAATATAATATATGTAAAAATTTATATGCCTATTGATTATCACATAAAATACCATATATTCTTCAATCAGGCATGGTGATTTGACGCAAGATGCATTTTTTCTTTAGGAAAAATTGAACACAGAAAAGGGAAGAAGTAGGAGCAGAAGAAGAATAAAAGAAGAAGTAGGAGCAGAAGAAGAATAAAAAGAAGAAGTAGGAGCAGAAGAGAAAGGAAAAAAAGAAAAAGAAGAAGTAGCAGCAGAAGAAGAAGAGAAAGAAGTAGGAGCAGAAGAAGAAGAAAAAGATGATGATGATGAAGAAGAAGAGCATAAGGAAGTATAAGAAGAAAAAGAGGAAGAAAAAGAAGTAGAAGAAAAAAGGAAAAGAAGAAAAGGAAGAAAAAAGAAGGAGAAGAAAAATAAAACAGGTGAAGAAGAAAAGGAAGACGAAGAAGTGAAAGAAGATGATAAAAAGAAGTGAAAGAGGAAAACGAGAAGGAGAAGAAGAAGAAGAAAGAGAAGAAGATGGAATAGAAGTAGAAGAAAAGTAGTGAGGTTAAGAAAGAAAAAGAATTACATTAATTGGCAAATAGGCAGTAGTTTATGTCAAGTTGATTCAATTGAATCGGGCAACCTGATCCAGCCTGCTAGTACTAATACCTGTACCCTACATGAAAAGTTGATTTCTTAATTAAAAAAATAAATAAAACATAATAATATTCTAGCGTCTACACTTGCCATTTAGAAGTTGAAAAAAGCGAAATAGTCGTTTCTCATGTTCAGGATGTCAGCTGTTCCACGATCTTCCCTCCCGTTTCCACACTAATTCTCACCTCCTCCAACTTCCTCTTCAATTTCATTTCTTTCTTTCCTTTTTTTTTATCAATCTCTCTCATTCCTTACACGTTCACCAAACCAATTGGAATCGGCTAAGACAAAAATAGAAATGGCCAATATTTATGTGCACTTTTAAATTAGCTTTGACACGTACACCACGTCCAACGTAATAGCCCTACAATTTATTACCTCTAATATTATTGACCTTGCTCATTCTCATACTACCTACTATTCTAGAATAAGAACATGGAGAATAGAAGAATAGAAAAAAGAAGAAGAAGAGCGAAAAAAGGAAGATAAGAAAAAGAAGATGGAGAAGAAGAAAAAGGATGAGAAGAAAAAGAAGGAGGTGGTGGAGAAGGAGAAGGAGGAGGTAGCGAAGAAGAAGGAAAAAAGAAGAGGAATAAGAATATGAAAAAAGAGAAGGGAGAAGAAAAAGAAAGAAAGGAGAAGATAGGATTTTTTTTATATTGAGGATAAAGCCCACATACGTCTGGGCTCTGTGCGTAGGTAATGAATTGGATGGTGGGGGTTGACGAGTTCGGACCTACAGTTTTAGGTGAGTTCCGAACCACCGGGAAGTGATTTTCCAGCAGAGAACAGTCATTTTTTCTGGCCAATCCAATCGCTCACCTTACAAAGAAGGCTAAGGAGTTTGTAGCTTATCTCTATCTTACTGAAGTGATACCTGCAAAGGCTCATGACTATCACTTCCTAAATTATATTAAATTTGTAAATAGGCTATCACATCTCACGTTCTATAAATCCAGATTCAACTGAATCAATCAACCTGCGAGTATATAATAATAATTATTTGTGTAACTAGAGCACAAAGCAGCTCTTTGCTGCACGAGAGAAATGCATTATGCACGAGCTGAAGGCGAGTGTGCAATAGTTTCATGAGTGCAGCAAAGATACTTTCAGCACGAGGTACACGTTAATTTTTGCAACAGTTGGCACACCTGGAGTGCCACAAAGTCAGCTGGAGTGCTGCAAAATAAAATAGTGTAGGAATGAGCTGTTTTGCGCACTATAATGAGTGCATAATAGCCGCTTTGTTAGGCAACTGTAGGAAATAGCAGTTTATGCAACGATTTTATTTTGACCCTTATTAAAGCATGAGTTAGATGTAAGTTATAACACGAGCGAATGCGAGTGTTATAAATATCTCACGAGTGCTTTAATGACCAAATAAAATCGTTGCATACACTATTTTATCTACGACCACTAGTATACATTTAATTAAAACAATTTCATTTTACCTGTGACTGTCAGAGATACCTAACCTCTCATCTCAAATACGAAAAGTTATAGTAGATTGTTAGGTTAGCAGCTTAGTTAGCAATTTGATCAAATCAGCTGATAGTTTCACAATATTGAATTACGATATTGATTCCATCAAAAATGCTTCTGATTGGTCCAGAACCCGTGTTATAATGTAGAACCTGTACTATAATGAGCTCTTTATACAACGGGTTTCAAAAAGCATTTCGAAAAGACAGCTGTTTTGGCATCAATTGCGAAACTGTAATGTATACATTATGACATGGTCGTAGATAAAGAGATTTTTTCCTACAGTTATCTGGCAAAGCAGCTATCTATGGCACCTATGCACTCATTATAGTACGCAAAACAGCTGATTCCTGCACTGTTTTACTTTGCCGCATTCATTTAACTTTGTCGCACTCCAGGTGTTCCAACTGTAGAGAAAATGCAATGTGTAACTTGTGCTGAAAGTATCTTTGCTGCAATCGTGAAACTATTCCACACTCGCTTTCAGCTCGTGCATAATGCATTTCTCTCGTGCAGCAAAGAGCTACTTTGCTCACTAGTTACATAAATAACTATTGTGTCCAAGTTTACACTTATACTTTTATAGTTTATACTTTTTTCAAACTTTTTCTTGTTTATTGTTTTAAATTGAATATTGCGATCTAATCATTAGTTGACCAAAACTCTATTCATCGTGTGTCCCTACACTATAGAGGAGAGATTATGGGCAGTATTTATAAACGATTCTTATAAAAGAAATACTTGGATGAGTCATACTTAGAGGCGATAAGTCTTACACTTAGTCCAAGAAGTGACAAACAGTCACACTTAAGGTCCAACTCCTCAAACAAAGGCCTGACTCCTGTTAAATAATTTAACACTAATAATTTACATTAACCATTAACTTACACTAATATAAGAATTTATTCTACATAAATAGGGCAGTGACAGCTGGGTCGGCTTGTAGCCTGATTTGTCAGCCAGTAAACTCGCTCAATATAATCAACGCTTCAACTAAAATTTGTATTTAAGAACGTTTCTTTAAGAAGTAGTAAGAAGACTTTTAAAAATCGATATCTCAAATCCGCTCTTAGCCAAGCTATCTTGAAACCGTTCTTGAGATTATGCTCTATCATATATTGGCTTCATTTTTTAGTATAGCATCGGTTCATCAAAATAAAACAAAATAAAATAATTATACCAATTTCTACCATTGCAATTTAGTTCACTAAATATTTGACCTATTGAAACTAATTTCACTTTCTTGATATAAATTGACTTCTAACGTATAAATTTCTCTTCTCACCCCAACCGGTTGTGATGTACATAACTGGGGTACACTGTATGTAGTAAACGCGAAATTCTTTGATCTGCTGTCAGCGCTCACCACACTACATCAGAATTCCATTACTTTTTCAAATTAGAAAACAGAAAATATTAATATAAATGATATTGGTGTGGTAATAGTTATGTTAACATTAACTGTAAATTTACATAAGGTGCATTATCTTTATCTATTCAACTATGTTAATTTATGCTTGTTAGTGTCAGAAATTAAGTTTTGAGTTTAGGTTAGCGTGTCACCACGTTCAATGTAATAGAGCCTTTCAAGTTGTACTTAGTTTAGAACGCTTCAAGTTGCGTTCATAAATATGATGCTGAATGTTTTCAATTCACCTAATGACGTGTTTCATGCCACCTGCTCAATTTGTCGCTCTATGTAACTAAATGGTAATATTATTAATAATAATGTTTAAAATCTATTGTTATTTTAAAGTTGTTTTTCTCTGCTATTGTAATTTCTTTTATTGATTTGTGGAATGCGATTTTTTGATTTGACTTACAGAAAAAGAAGAAGAGCACCAGCAAGCCACCCGATTTGAAAGGAGGCAAGGGGGCCAAAAAAAGTGGTGATGCGGGGGCGGCGGGGGGTGAAGAGGATGAGGACTATTTGGACGAGCTGGCCGAGCAGGAGCGTCGCGCCGCCATTCAGCGTGCCGACGCCAAGCGTCGCGAGAGCAAGAGCGTCCATGATGTCGAGTATGTGGTGCCGGCCGCTGCCACCAAGAAGGACATCAACCTACTGCACAACATCGATGAGGAAAAGATGCAACAGCTCAGGGATGTATGTGCGCCATAACCTGACCTAATCTAATTCAACTAATCCAACATTTCTAGCTAGTAGTTCTGTAAACAATAGATCTCACGTCCACAAATAAAGGTGCTTGTATGAAGGAACATACTCAATGACAATCACTTCACAAAATTAAACACAATCATCAGAACTAGCCCTTTATTCAATTTGTGTAGTCAGTTTTCTACAAAAAGCCACTCCTTATCACATCAACAAGGTTGCGTTTCTATTTTCCAGACAGCTGATTGCTCAGACCAGATCAGATAACACAATAAGTCTAATAATATTAAATTTGTATAACTATCATTTACTTAGTAATTACTCATTATATTTAATAAAAATATTATACATTATTTGTTTAACTCGAATATGTTATTCTTATGAATGATAACTTAACTCCTATGAAGGCTCAACCAGATGAATAAGAGGGCCTAAGAGCCATCTTCAAATCTGATTCCAATTCCATAAGATGGAGAAGCTCGTTTTAGAAATCATATTTGCTATAGAAGCTCTAATTGCCTTTCCTTTTTTCCTTCTAAATATCCTTCAAATGCATCAGATTTCAAAAATCCTTACACATACATCACTGCACATTCCTAAAATGAAGATCCTTGAAAAATTTCATTTATTTTGCCCACTCGTTTGGCCATTAATGTATTATAAACTGACAAACGCAAAACAGTCAATTTGAAACGCAGAGCAGAGCAGGACAGAAACGTGTCGCACAGTTTACAATGCATATTGGGAGGCAGTTTCATTCTACAGTGGACGCTTTTTGAGGTGTATTGTGTTTGTAAACATGTTTTCAAGATTCCTTGATTAAAGTTCAGAGTCAGATTCGGATGCGGAGTTCAATTCATTACTATTGCCGTACATGAGGTCGAGGGGGACAAAGCGAGGGAAAAGTGAATACTTGAAAAACGGGAATACGCATGGGGCATTCGCAATGACAAAAGAACTGTTTAAAAATTGTTGTCGTCTTACATGAGAAGAGTTTGAAGAAGCACACCAGATGATTAAACCTTTAATTGTCTCAGAGGGCTGTAACGCCCAAAGACCCTGGGAACTGAAGAAAAACTTAGTTTTTTAAGGTAAGTTTAATTTTTATAGGTACAGTTTCTCAACGGAACAATATGGAATTACCAACTTAAGTAGAATATTCAACAAAAATGTTATGATCGGTCATAGATATTAAAATACAAAAATGAGCGGTATAAACAAATGTCACTCTTTACGACTCTAATGAATTCAAAAACGATACGAAATTATTGCAATTACTAATTGCTGTAAGAGGTAGCATCGATAGATGATATCAAGCTGGTCGCACTGGGAGACATCACTTGTGATCACGACCAATTCTGCTGTTGATCATTCTGTGGCAGAATTGATCAAGCTTTTGTAGGGACGGTAGTGGAGCAAACGTGTTGTCCTGTAGGTTGAATAAACAGGCCTCTTCTCTAGTAACTGCCGAAAAAACATCACTTCTGATGGTGTGTTGCAATGCAAGGGGCATTTTTTGTCAATTCATACATTGACATAGAACAAATGTAAATGATCAAGTTAGTTTGAAATGACTGACAATTGAATAAACTGACAAATATACATAAACAGAATTTATTAATTTCGAATTCCTTTAATTGCTATTACTTTATACTGAAGACTTCCGAAATGGCGGATATTGACAACAGCATTGAACAGCTGATGGGAATCGATGAATGCTACTGTACAAGGGCGCTCAACCAGCAATTGAGAGGTCCGTGGTTCGATTCCCGGTGGTGACTGATATTTTTGTACAGTAGCATTCATCGATTCCCATCAGCTGTTCAATGCTGTTGTCAATATCCGCCATTGCGGAAGTCTTCAGTATAAAGTAATAGCAATTAAAGGAATTCGAAATTAATAAAATTCTGTAAATGATCATTTGGAGGGGCTATTTCTGTCAATTTCTTCCACGCTGCTTCAACATCTTCTCCGGAATCTGAAATCAAATGATAGCTTCATTTGGAGGTTAAAGGGGTTGGCAATTAAATACGGATTTAATTTTAACATAGAATCAAAGTATGGTTTGTTATAAAAAAATTACAGGTAAAAAAATAAAATTCAAATACATAGCCTCAAGGGATAATGTGAATTCAACTAATTTGAAAATATATGATTACTACTTTGCCTCAGCTTTAAGTAGTCTTTGACGAGGCTGTTTGCTTCGCTCACAGCCACACTCCGGTTTACGGCTTATATTTCTTGCCATCTCGGTAATAATGTACGCTCATTTTAAAAAACTGATCTGATCTTGATATTCTTTTACTCATGAGATGTCATAAATCATGAGTATTCCAAAAAATAGAAGTCATGACATTTGAAGCTTAACTATAATTTGGTAAGTTATAATAAACCAAAGTATAGTAATGTTTCAAATTTCATAGAAAATTCAAATGAAAAATACATTTTTATAGATTTAATTATTTATTTGCATACAAAATAGATAAGAGGGATTTTATCCCCAAAATGGTACTTTGCCCACACCGATTTCATAACTATTTCATGCAAACAGTTTGATGATTTATATTGATGTTGTGCTGTTCAATCCAAATACATTAAAACAAATCTTAAGAAATGTATATATAATTAGGGAAGTTTACCTTTTATACTTTGCATAAATGGGATTTTTTGATTTGTTTCAGGTATTTGACCTCTGGGGATAGTTATAAGAGCTTAGGCTATTCTTTTCGCATGGGAGACAGAACAGAAGCTAAGATTGTAAATGAAGTTTCGGTTGCAATATGGAAAACCATGCAGCAGATGTATTTGCTACAACCAACAGAAGATGTGGAAGTCGATTACCAACGACTTTGAATCAAGGTGGAATTTTCCACACTGTGTAGGAGCAACAGATGGGAAGCTTGTCGTTATCAAAAAGCCAAAAAAATGGGGATCATCATACTTCAACTATAAACATGACTTCTCCATTGTATTATTGCAAACAAAAAATTACTTTCATCAATGTGGGATCCATGGGAAGATTTGATAATGGAAGTATTTTTTCAAGTTGTGAATTGCAAAGAAAAATGATTAGGAGAAATCTACAACTTTCCACTCCCGCTCAGCTACCTTCTTCTGTACATACATTGCCATACGTACCTGTAGGGGCTGAGGCATTTCCACCCATGGTCAGTTTAATGAGGCCATACCCGAGGAAAAAAGTCACAAACAATCATGAAAATAAAGTGTTCAACTATAGGCTCTCACGAGCAAGACAAACTGTAGAATGTGCATTTGGCATCCAAGCTTCACCCTTCCACGTTTTCCAAAGACCATTTGAGATTAAAATTACAACCGTTGTTGATGTGGTTGAAGCAGCGTGTGTTATTTATTTATTCAATTACAATATGGGACGTGTGTGCATACGGGGAACTCCCAAAAATTGCTCCCCAATCATAAACATATTACAATAAATACAATTTGAAAATTTGTGAAAAAGTAGCTGGAAAATAAACAAAAAGAAAGAAATTTCAGCTAGAAAACTGAATATAATTATGTTATGCGCATCTAAAGTAAGCTGAAATGCTTCAGTAAGCTGCGAAAATGAAGAGAACGAGGAGACTGACAGTTTGCAAACAGAACAACTGATTCCGGTTACAAGGAACCAAACAAGATGTGTACAAGCGGCTTAGGCAATCAGAAATAAATTCACTCAATACTTGAGGGTATTCCCGAGGACAATAATTATTATTCTGAGTCTGACTTGATGTAAAAACAGTGCAAAGTAAAATAAGTTATTCATAAACAAAAATGTGGTAAATGTGTAACTTACCGTCCACTACTTTGAGCTCCCTTCCTATTGTCTTCCATATTTCCTGCTTCTACTTTGTCTTCATGTAATTAATTACAATTACTAGTATCATACAACACTGGATAATTACGCACTAACTCGATCAATTGTTCTTCCATATTGACAGATTTTAGTACACAAACAAAATAACGAAGTCATGAGTGCACTAGCTGCGCAGTTTCTGTGTCTCTGCCACAAGTGCAACACCGTACTGCTCTGCCCTGCCCTGCGCGGCAACATGCGCGTGTACTTACACTTGATATTTTAATATAAATAATTGTTGAAAATACTTTACTGGTGAATCTAGCACCTACTTATCTGCGTGATAGCTATTTCGCATTGTTGTAATGCTGCCTCAGTCAAGGCTGGAGGCCCAATAAATCAGGTTTTGAGAATTGGGGTTATGGTTATAGGTGATGGATGTATGAGAAGGCTGGAGATTTGGAAATATGTAATCAAACAGGATATGTGAGGTGAATTGGGGTTGACATTTAAAATTTAGTTAGGCTGTAGTATCGTGTTTTTATAATTTATGAAATTATTTGCTCTAATACTGTTGGTTTTCAGCTTTTTTGAATTAAATGTAATATATCTAAATTATTGTTTATGCCTGTGTAAGTGTGGTTTGTTGGAAAGATGTGTTCTGCAAAGGTGGAATCGATGTTTGATGGCTCTTGTATATTTTTTCCAAGTTCTACAATGGACAAACAGGTAGAACATTTACCACTAGATTTAAAGATAAATAGATAAAGAACAAGTAATGAATTTGGTACCAACAGAAATACGGACAATGTATTTTATATTTTTACTTTATTGTTATTTATTGTGTATGTAGTGGATGAAATAAATTGAAATTGAATTCTTGTTTCAGGCATTCTTTATGTTTGATTTCGACCATGACGGAGTGATAGGCAAAAACGACTTGAGGGTTACACTGCAAACTATGGGCAAGGACGATGTGTCAGAGGAAGAGCTCGATACCATGCTGTCAGAAGTAATTCCGATAATCAATTGGATGAATAAAGAATTTTAGGTTTTTTATTGGAAAGTTGATTGAAATGGGATCTGTATATAGATATTAGCAATTTTTTGAACAGTAGACCTCACGCCCAAGAATAAGGGGGCTTGCATATAGGAGTATACTCAATGATAAAGTAAATTACTCAATGATAAAGTAAATTACTCAATGATAATCACCGTCGCACAATTAAACACAGTAATCAGGTTTAGACTTTACCCTTGATTCAATTTGCGTAGTCTATTTCATGTCTATTTTCCACAAAAGTCACCAAGGCTGCGTTTCTATTTTCATCCAGCTTTTACTACTTGTGTTGTTCCTTACACATAAATCGCTGGACATTCCTTAAAGGAAGATTTAATGCAAAATTTATTTGAATTTGGTCTACGCGTTTAGCTGAAAAATGTGTTACAGACAATTTCAAAACGGTCGACTTGAAATGGAGACCTCTCTTCGTTTGGCCAATTACTTTGTTTACTTAATTTTTTGGCCAATTATTTTATTTACTTAATCTTTTTTAGAGTTATCTTTGCTATAATATCAACTTTTTGAATAACCCATGACTACTTTAACTACATTTGAACATTCGCCTGTTTAAACTTTCTTGGCTACATTCGAGTAAGCCATCTGTTTAACAAGCTACCTTAGTATGGGCTAAATTATCAACGATTAGGCGTGTCATGAATTGATATATTTTTTTAGAAATATTTATTCCCTCTGTGACCTCTTACTTTTTCACGTATTTTTATTTAATTATTTTGTTTTTTCAATAAGATTTGAAGCAACATCTTGAAATAGCTGAATATTTTGAAAACAAATATATAAAACTTTTGGCAGCCGCAGTGGTGTGGTATGTTGGTGCACAGTCTCTGATTAAATGTTACTCCTGCGGTCACGGGTTCAATTCCCGTTGTTCAATTCCCTCACACAATGTAGACATCAGGTTTATGTTGTAATGAGTTGAGGATTGCATTATTGTTATTATCATGCTTTTCATAATTTATTATTGTTATTGTATATTTATTAGGAGAGTTGGGAATTTGATTATTGCTACTAACAAAGTTTCATGGTTTATTATTGCTTTTGCATGTCGGTATTCATTATTGTTAGGGCAAGTGAATTGTTTCTATATTGCTATATTGCTTCTATATTGCATATCATTGTTAGTTACTGTTAGAAAATGTTATTATTTATTATGTCACTAGTTATTCGTCGATGCTATAACTGCTATGGCAAATTTATAAACAAACTCGCGCTTCGCGTTCGGCAGGGGGTTGCACCCCACCTTAGGGTCTCTAATATACATGCCGGTAATGAAACGCCGGACTCCTCTGCAGATTTATTTGTGCAATTCTCAAACACATTTGTTAGACTTTCTGCATATCTCTAGTTTTGAAAGGGGTGGTTGTTTTAAAAAAGGCCACTTGGAAGGGTTTAACTTTCCGAGGCCAAATCTGCTCTTAATATCAACTGCTAAATTTAGAAAGTCTAAATTTTCCATTAACAAGAGAGTCTAACATTTTCAAAATTACACTTTTTCAAAGATTTTGCACTTCAGGCACCCCTTACTTAGAAGGGGATGGATTTTTTGAAGAACGTTCAATAACATTTTTCAGTTATTTTTTATGCTTAATCAATTCTCATGGATAAAATTCTCAATAAATAAACTTTTGAAAATATCTAATTTTAAACATCCTCCAAAAACTACGCCTATCAAGAAACTTGTAATTTATTATCTTTTCTGTTTCAGACTTGGTTTAAATACTATCATCCATTCAGAAAAATCAAATCTCTCATAAACAAAAACGTTGAAAATTTTCAAAATTGCATAGTTTCAAGATGTCTCACTTTAGGCACCTCTCACTCTGAAGGGGATGATTTTATCGAAAAATGATCAACAACACTTTTGAATTATTTTCTTATTCTTAATAAATTCCTGCGCATGGAATCCTCAAAAAGTTTACACCTGAAAAGATCAAATTTTTCAACATCCCCCATTATCTACCCCTATCTTGAAACTTGGAATTCTTTTAGTTTTTTGTTTTAACCCTGGCTTTGATGTCAGCCTCCAATCAGAAAAAGTTCAAATGTTTCATAAACAAAAAAGTCAAAAATTTTCAAAATTGCATTATTTATAGATGTCTCACTTTGGGCACCCCTTACTCAAAAGAGGACAATTTTACAAAAAATGTTCAAGAATACTTTCAAGTTATTTTTTCATTTTCAATTAATTCTCATGGATAAAATTTTCAATAAATGAATATTTGAAAAAATCAAATTTTAAAATATCCCCAAAAACCACCCTCATCGAAAAATAAGAAATTTCTTTGGTTTTATGTTGTAACCTAAGTTTAAATACCACCATTCTATCAGAAAAAAATCAAATTTCTCATAAACAAAAAGTTGAAAATTTTCAAAATTACATTTTTTCAAGATGCTTGAATTTGGGCACCACTCACTCTCCAAAACTACCCTTTATAAAAATTTGAATTTTGTTTTCAGTTTTCTGTTTTAATCTTGATTTTAATATCAGTATCTGGTCAGAAAAAGTTGAAATTTGTCAATACACAATTTGAAAATACACTTAGCTCCTATTATCAACCATAAAAACCAAACTTTTTCAACAAAATAACTTTTTTGAAAAAAAAATTTCAGCAATTTTCCCCAACCCCCAACCGCTAAACGGCTGAAGTAAAGACAATTTCCTACACACCATTGTGCTCAGCTTAACAAGCAGTACAAAATCAAAAAAATAAATTTTAAAATATCTCAATATTTAATATTTTCACTTTTGACCCCCCTCTAAAACGCCCCCCATTGGAATTTTTTGTGAGGTTTAACCAACTCTAAAATAGTGTGAACTTCCATTTAAATCCACCCGCACTCAAATAAGAAGTCCCAAAAATCGCGGGTGAATTGAGCTCCCCCCTAAAAAAAATAGGGCCCCCTTTTTAACAATGTTGGGATTATTCCTCAGTCGAATCCCAAACAAAAAAAGTTTCCAATAGAAACCCCCCAAAAATCAACCTGCATCATGAAAAAATGTCAATCAGTCAGTGGTGTTTGCAGTTTTAAAGTATATTAATTTTGTGGTTCATGGGTTATGTATGTTGTATATAATTATATCAATTATTATATATTTTGCAACTCTTTGTATGAGAAATGCTTGAAAGAAATAATTTATTTACTTATATTATAGGCTTTCATATTAATGTAGACCTACTTACAATATTTTCAGGCGCTGCACCCACTGGACTTTGATGCGTTTGTTGTTCTTTTGGGCTGCAAGACAATCGAATTGGATCCGGAGGAAGTGCTTAGGGACGCGCTGTCCAGGTGGGACTACGACGGATCTGGAAAAATAAACGAACAAAGGTAAATTATTGAAATAACTACAAATTGGTAACACTGTTCTTGATTAAAATTGAACAAAAATTCAAGTTAAATGAAAAAGAATAGAATATTTATTTATTTATTCAACATAGTATAAAGATAGAGCATTACAAAGTTGAATACCGTCAATAATATTAATTAAAATCCTGAAAACTTACCACTGAACATTTAATACATTATGTCATGTATGACTATCAATCAAATCACGAATAAGGTAACAAAATCAAATCAAACAGACAGCATAGTCCAAGCACATTTAAGGAGTAAGCAATGATTGAAAGGAGTAGGTAAGGTTGAAATCAATCGATTGAGAAGTAAGCCTTATCAGCAAGCTTATTATAAAGTGCAGCCTTGAATTAGATTAAGGCTCAAAGATTTCAGAGATTCAGGTAGCTTATTATAAAACTTTACGGCCGCATAACTAGGTTTCTTTTCGAACATTTTTAGTATTAGGTTGTACTGTAAAATTTCCTTTTCCTCTTGCATTATAAGAGTGCGTATGCGCATTCAATTTCAATATATCAATATATATATTAATTTCAATTTATATTTTAATTTATATATCAAGAGGCACTGTCAAGGGGTTTTAATTTTTTAAACGCCTCTTTGCATGACTCTGCGTTTAAGCCCTGCTAGGGACCTTATCGCATTTTTCTGGTGGATAAATATCCTTTAGATGTTTTCCTTGCTAGTACTGTCCCAAAGCTCAATACCATAAACCAGGGGTGGATAATAGAAAGTTGCAAAATATACTATCTTAGCAGAAGCTTTGGGTATATATTTTGTTATATTCCTGATAAGAAATAGACTTCTGTTCAATTTGTTTCTGAGCATGTTGAGTCCAAGTAAATTTATTATCTCGTATTATTCTCAACATGTTTACGTCATCAGAACAAGCTATTACATCATTACCAACAGACACTTGAGCAAGAAAATCATCAATTCTAAAATTAATAGTTTAGCTTTTCATGGAATTGATTGCAAGACAGGAGTCATTGAAGTACTGTGCAACCGAATTTGTTAAAATGTTCATATCAAAAGACTCTGTTCTCTGCTGTAAAATCACTTCCCGGTGGTACGGAACCCACCTAAAACTGAAGGTCCAACTCATCAATCACCACCATCCAATTCATTACCCCAGTACAGATCTCAGACCTATATGGGCTTCATCATCCGAAAAAAAAACTTCGAGGCTATTAAAATCGTTGTCAGAGAAGAGGTGGTCAGTATCATCAGCATAAAGAGTGAGATGAACTTCATCCGTTACAGCCAAATGCAAGTCAGAGATGTGCAATATAAAGAGCAGTGGACCCAATATGGAACCTTGTGGGACTAAAGTTTCAAGACTCAACTTTGAAGATGAAAATTGTCTCAGAGAAGTAGTGAGGGACACATATTGACAGCGGACAGTCAAGTAGGATTCAATGAATTTATGTGAAATAGCCCTAATGCCCAGGCTTTGTAGTCTCTCCAATTAAAGACTGTTCAACGGATTTTTGGACCTACAGTTCTAGGTGGGTTCCGAACTACCGGGAAGTGATTTTACAGCAGAGAACCGAGTTCTTTTTGCTGGCCAATTCAATCGGTCACCCTTACAAAGATGGCCCAGGAGTTTCGTAGCTTATCTCTGATCGAACAAATACCTGCTACGGAACTCGGCTATCTAGAGCATGACATAACACACAATATGACACAGTACAACTTATGGTCCCAGTTGAGTTACTCAACAGAATCAACTTTATTCACACCACCAAGTAGTTCAATTGGTTGCGACAACACCCTTATTATTCTTAAAATATTATGTTTACTTATTGATAAACATGGAAGAGATAGCCATAAGCCTTAGCAGGTATCTGTTCAGCAGATTAAGATGAGCTACGAACTCTTAGGCACTTTTTGTAAGGTTGACTGATTGGATTGGCTAGCAAAAAATAATCTGTTCTCTGCTGTAGAATCACTTCCCGGTGGTCTGGAATTCACATAAAAATGTAGGTCCAACTCATCAATCCAAACTCATTACCCACGCACCTGTGTGGACTTGACATGATATCTCTGACCTACCGTGAGCTACATTCTCCGAAAAAATATCATTAGTCAAAAGTAATTAAAGTATTTCATACAATTATTACTATATTCAGTTGTAAATAATGTAAACTTTCACATTTCATTTTTTCCAATTCGCGCAAATGAGTTACTACAACATAGAATGTTTAATAATTTCCCGACGTTCACTGAATTTTTTGAATATGATAAACATATCATACAGGAAGATCTGAAGACAAAGATTGAGCCTCACATCAACTAACTAAAATTGTAATTGTGGTGACTTGTGAACAAGAATGGCAATTTAAATAATTGCTGATCTGACTTGACTGCCTTACCCCTGGTTGCAAAAACGTATCATCATAATGATGGTTCATTATCCGTTCCACTTTAATACCAGGCTACTATCATCACATCATTCAGTATAAAGTTTTTATTAGTATAAAAGTGAGCAGCAACAACGATGGCGGCTTGATTATGATTCTGAAATCAGCTGAGAATTTCATATTTAAATATCAGAAGAATTTACATTGCATATGAAGAAATTCAAATCTAAAATCAAATGCCAAATGTTAGCACCAGTAAATGTTCAGTGTTCAGACTAAATTATAAGAGTTCCATGTAAAATAAGATCACATAATAATTCAGTGATGTTACAATTCATATTATGCAGCCGATGTTGCATTTTGGGAAGACTGTGCAATAGTGCGCATGCACATGAATGATGGCACCACTTTTATACAATTTTCGTTAAAATAGTTATTTATGTATTAAGAGCGTGAAGCGCGACTTTATCGCTCGAGCCAAAACATTTACTGCGCGACGCATAGCAGAGCGCAGTAATTTTACGAGAGCGATAAAGAAGCTTCAGGCGCGAATTACATACAATATTTTTCCTACAACTGCAGTTCTGGATTCCAACACAATAAAATATTGTAGTTTGTAACATCACAGACCGTGCGCGGATTTGGTTAGCGTTCGCCATTGTTGAGGTTATGTGAATTTCACAGATTCCATGATCCACCAATGAAAATACATCAAAATCAAAACAGAAGCGTAAAGAAAACAGCTGGCGAGCGTAAAGTACTTTTCCTACAGTGACCCGAAAACGTGCCTATTTTTGTACTAACTGTAGCATGCAAAATAGTCTATTCCTGCAACAGTGCGGGAAAGTAAATTACAGTGCGGGAATAGTATATTACGTTAAAAGTGCGGGAAATGGTGTTTAACATACGAGTATGATAAGTTAACGCACGAGACGAAGTCGAGTGCGGTATTATCATACGAGTATGGTAAACATCTTCCCGGACGAGTTACGTACAATATTTTTCGTCATACAAGTCTAAAATAGCAGATAAGTTGAAATAAGAAACTATAAATCATTGTTCTACAAACATAACCTCAACACACCAACTCTAGATGAAATGTGGCAATAATGGTTCTAGATCAGCTGATCTAGCTTTCGACCAAATGGTTTTTCAGTGAAGTGGTAGCCACAACTAGTGGTACCCATAGAGTGCGGTAATAATCATTTGATGATTTTTACCACACAGTGTACGGTAATAATCATCAAATTACATCAGCTGTTTTTGATTTCTGTAAACAGCTGTTTACCAAATTGATTCCTTGACTGGTAAACTGTCCATAACCTACAAGTATGACAAAAAGTAAATTACAGTGCGGGAAAGTACTTTTCCGCACTCCAAATTTGCAACCTAACAACACAAAATAGTGAGCATGTAATACACAGGTTCCCTATTCTGCATTCAAAAATAGGTTGGCTACTCTGCTTCAGCTGTGAATAGTTGTTGTAGTTGTTGTTGATGAAATCGATTTGATTCAAAGATAGGTTATGTGAGGAATTTTCAGGTTATGTATGCCCTGTTTTGTTCTGTTTGAATTACTTTATACATTACTGTAGGAAAAATTTAATGTGTAATTCGAGCGCAAAGTATTGTTTCTGCACTTGAGAAACTTTTTCCTACAACTGCTCGTAAAGTAGTTCTTTACGTACTGAAAACTAATTGTAAAATACCACTTTACTGCTCAGCAAGCGGTAAAGTACTTTACGCTCGCCAGCTGTTTTCTTTATGCTTCTGTTTTGATTTTGATGCCTTCTCATTGGTGGATCAAGGAATCCGTGAAATTCACATAACCTCAAAAATAGCGTACGCTAACCAAATCCGCGCACGGTCTGAGATGTTACAAACTAAAAGCTTTTATTGTGTTGGAATCCAGAACTGCAGTTTTAGGAAAAATATTGTATGCAATTCGCGCATGAAGCTTCTTTATCGCTCTCGCAAAATTACTGCACTCCGCTATGCGTCGCACAGTAAATGTTTTGGCTCGAGCGATAAAGTCGCGCTTCACGCTCTTAATACATAAATAACTATTTTCACTCGCCTTCGGCTTGTGAAAAAACCTGTTTCTCTCAATGCAGAAAAACGGTGCTTTGCACTCTAGTTACACAAATAGCTATTACCGCTTGTGGAGCAGTAAAGAGGTATTTTACAATTAGTTTTCAGTACGTAAAGAACTACTTCATGAGCAGTTGTAGGAAAAATATATACTCATACATATTCATCACTTTACCGAGCATTGAATCGAGCTGGTAAATGTCTGTTTCTGTTAATTTCATTACCGCATCCTTTTTCAGTGTGGTTATGGATATTACCGCATTCCAACTGATCTCAGAAGAATTTTTAGTATTTCACTACTGTAATGGATTTTGAGGTTATGTTTGATGATGCTTGTTGTACTTGCTCAGTTTATTTATTTTTTATTTTAGACTAGTATGATGAAAAATATCGTATGTAACTCGTCCGGGAAGATGTTTACTGTACTTGTATGATAATAACATTAAAGGAATATAATCGTTAACTTATCATACTCGTACAGTAAACACCATTTCCTGCACTTATGTATATGTTCCACCATTCAAATTATATAGAACATACGAATGCTGGCATTTGCTTTCACATAGCAGCTTGGTAAGAAAGTGGAACAAATAATGATCCATCATAATGATAGGACGTTTGTGTAACCGGGGGTTATACTCTATAACTGGAATATATTAAGACGTAGGTGGTGATTGGTCATGCGGAGAGCGTGGTGTTCAAGTGGTCGTGATGTTCAGTCACGACTGCTCAAGACTGTGCTTGGATGGGTGACCGTGCTTCAATGACTTGATGTTACAAGCTTTATTATCACTTACCCGGTGGTTCGGAACCCACCTAAAATAGTAGGTCCACCATGTTCCCCGTAACATGGCACAAACGGCGAAGTGGAACAACCCGTAAGGGTCTCCCCACCATTAAAAGCCATACGCTTATTATTATTAAGACGTAACCTATTTTTAAAAAATGATTATTTACGGGATTAGATCTATTCTAGGGATAAGATCAACAGCAATCTGATCAGTTTTCAAATTGAAACGAATCAGAACAAAGCTAATTATTGTTTCCTGCATATTTTATTGAATGCCTCAACTCATTTGTTTTAGGATAAAACACGATCTGATGACATGGGGAGACAGGTTCACACAAGAGGAGGTAAAGTATTCAATTTATAAGGAAACGTTTATATTATTTTATGCAAATATAATTGAACGAGCATAGCGAGTTCTTAGTTTTGACTTGACTCGAGGCTCGCGGCGTCGATCGTTTGCCTGTGGGTATGTATTAAAGTGACTATAAAGTGACTGTAATGTTAATAGTACCTTCTCAAAATAACGCACCTCAATACAGGTTTCTAAAGATATACTAAATTCATTGAAAATGGCACCCATCTTTGCCCTGATATATAGATATACTGTATATTTATCATATATATATATAATTATAAGCTTTTTCACGTTGTAAAACTATCTATAAATCAGGGCAACATTTTCAATGAAATTAGTACAGGAATGAATTTAGTAAACCTGTATACCTATAGAAACTGTATTAAGCTGAAATGTGACAAGCTGACAATCGTAGATATTAATTTTAATAGTTTGGTGCTTGTTAATTTTTGTGAACCATAAAGTGTATGTAAGTTTCAAAGTTTGCCACATTAATTTTGAATTTAAGACACTTGAATTGGGCAAAGAAGGCTGTATTAGCAGTGATTTTTTTTCAAACTTATTATGATTATTATTTATTATTTGCGATACTGAACTTGTGATACTTTCTTGTGAATTTTTCTAAATCACTATCTTCAAAACGGCCATTTTTTGTAGCCACCTTTTCCCAGAATAAGCTAGAAATAACTTGCCCTTTGGCCCTTGGCAAAATTAGTTGAGTAAGCAAGTTCTCCAGACCGGGGTGGGGGAGGGGCTCACTAGTAATTATGAATCATCTTCAAACTGACAAAACTCGAGTTTTGATTGAGATTGATAATGGTGTTACAACCGAAACTAGTTTCTCAATATTTTTAATAAATGTGGTTGACAATTTCGTCTTATTATTCATTATGGATACCTTCCACAATATCACCTTCGCCACTACAAAGAAAGTCAAACTAACAAGGTTAATGTAAAAATAATTGGTATAATCAATAATGTGTTTGCTTTCAGGTTGACATCGCCCTTGAAGACGCGCCCGTACACGAAGATTTTCGAGAAACTCCCGATCAAAGAATGATCGACTACGTGCAATTCTGCAAAATTCTTTGTGGCTTACGGGCAAAGACTGAATGAATTGGTCAATTAATTGAAAAGAAAAACACAACTGACAATGCAGCAATAATTATGATTGAAAAAACGGCTTATCACGTAATTTCGAATTTGAAAAAAATGCAATCAATTACAATGGAAGGTAAAATTTTACTATTGTGCTACACATAAGCCTTGGGGGAAGTGAATAAAAACTAGTTAATGCTAAACCAGATGAATTTCAAGTTGTAACTAGTTTTCGAGTGAATGAAAGAAGATAAAACTAGCCGCCTAGTTGTAACTTGGAATTTGAGAATAATTGCTAGTGCTAAGCTGTGAATAAAATGCTAACAGTAGGTTTCCAACTAAGTTGTTTCTTGCTAGGGCAACATAGTCATATGTTGGAGTGGGAAGCGCAAAAACAAGTTGTAACCGCAGTACTTCAAATTCTGTCTAGTTGCTAGTAGGTAGTGTTAGCTTCTGTTTATTCACTCTAATTTTAGATAACGCTAAATCGACAAAGTAGTCACTGCATTTTATCCACTACGCCCATTGAAACAATAAACTACAGATAGAATAAAATAATTAATTTTGCCTAGTAATGTAATTTAGACCTACAGCAAAGTAAAATTGGAAACATTTTAAATTGTGTTACACAGAAAACTGTAGACATTAAAACAATAAATTAAAGATAGAAAAATAGGAACAATTTTGCCTAATAATGTAATTTAGACCTATAGAAAAAGTACAAATAGACAATTTCATTACATAAAATACGCTTTACATTGCAATTACAAAATAGGATAGAAAGAAGAAATTATACCTAAAAGTGTTATTTAGAGAGAAGTTTAATCAATTATTAGAAAAACGAAATTGCATTAGAGGTAAATTGGTAATAGAGAAAATAACCCATCAACGACAGATAGAAATAGAGCAGCTGGTATAAATTGCGAATAAAATTATATATTCTGATTTATCTATTTCTTTGAATTTTCTATCTCATTTCTTTCCATTACTCAATCAATACACTGCGTTTGTCGTGCTACAGAATTGGAACTTCTTCTTCTTCTTCTTTACCTCCAACTTCTTATTCCACAAATTTAATTCGATAGTATCTTTTATCTCATCCCTCTTTTCTTCTAATTCCTCTTCACTTCCATCTTGTTCTCTTACATCATCTACTACTTCTTCTTCTCCTTCTCCATCTCATTCCTCTTTTCCTTCTGTTTTACCTCGATAAACTTCTTCTTTTTCTTTCTCTTCTTCTTATTCTTATTTTTCTCCATCTCCTTTTTATTTTTTGTCATCATTTTCTACTTCGTCTACTCCTTTTCCATCTTTATTTATTGATACAATCAAAATACAACTTATTGTAAAGAAACAACAGATT
Organism: Conomelus anceps; assembly: GCA_948455865.1. NCBI lineage: Eukaryota > Metazoa > Arthropoda > Insecta > Hemiptera > Delphacidae > Conomelus > Conomelus anceps. The sequence goes on from OX418217.1 coordinate 20,154,618, forward strand.
TTTAGCCTAAAAAGGTCTCTATTGCTAAATTTTTACAAGAGTCCAAATATTTATAAGCATAGGTTATGTTTACGTTTTGATTTAAATATAAATTGATTGAATCTTATGGAAAACACAATTACCAACTACTTTGTTTAATTCTATTTAATACTCTCCAGAATATTTCTGAATTAAAAAAAAATTGAATCACTGAAATTTAGACTACATTATCAAACAAAATTTGATTCAATTTCAATGTTAAACAGCTGAATCATCTTCTCATTTTTCCTCCTTATTCCTCCTCTCTATCTTCAATCCCTTATTCTCCAGCATCTAGCGTTTTGTCGACAAATAACAGCTAGTAACTGTTTATTTCATAGGATTGGTATTACACATAATGAAGAGAGCAACCAAAGACGATAGCATTCAAGGCTTGAATTATCTGTCTATGGCACAACTAGTAGTAGTTCTGTGAACAGTAGACCTTACTCGCTCACCACTCACTCAAAAGAGGATGATATTTTCGAAAAAAGTTGAAGAGCGTTTTCGACTCGTTTTCAATTCCTTAATCTTTTATTGATGAAAGAAACTGTAAAAATCAATATTTGGAAATACCAAAGTTTTTGACGCCCCCTAGAAATCACCCCTTAAACCTAATAAAGGGTTCTCATGCATTTTTAGCAACTTTTAACATCAATAAATCTCCAATCATAAAAAACAGAAATTATTCATAAAAACAATGATGAATTAATTTTTTTCCTCATCCATCTTCCATTCCCGATTTTCACCAACTAAAATAATTAAAATTGTTTTTTCACATGTGATGATCAACATATACTATCTGGTTCTTATTTTCAGCTGTATATATCATTATATGTATATATCATTATATTATCTGACCTAAAAAGTAATTTGGAACATCTAAATACTAAGAATTGAATGACTATTTAAGTCTAATTAAAAGAATACGTTGAATAACGTATGATTTATAAATTAAAATCGATTGATTCAGACATTTGTGATAGAAAACTTATAATACAATTATAATGGTCACGTTATATAGCTTAAATACAGCACAGTACTGTATATAAGAAGAAAGCTCATATTTCGCTTTATTTGAAAAAAAAATTGGCCACCGTATTAAATTTGAAAAAATAAAATATACATCACTTTGCCTAGGAATAAGGAACATCCATATGAAAAATCAAAACAATTGGTCAAGGGTAGAAAAGCGCCTTAAAGGATAGACCATAGATAGATAGATAGATAGATATATAGATAGATATAAGGAGCATCCGTTGACCTCCTATAAAAGGGGTATTTGGATTTGTCAAACGTATTAAAAAAAAAAGAATGTTAAATTTGTCAAATTTATGAACTTATTCTAACTATTAATTTATGTTGGCGTAATGATCGATATACTCCTGAACGGAGTAGAAACAGAATCTTTTAAACTCTTTTTGCAACTCAATCTTGAATTTGTTAAATATGAGTGATTTAAAACGGCTAGGTAAAATGTTGAAGAGATGAATACCTAAGCTCTTGACACCCTTAGCATAAAGAGTTGTTCGATGAGAGTGATCACGAAGTCTATTTCGCTGCCTTGTTTCATATGAATGAATCATAGATCCTTTAATTAATTTACTTTCGTTTTTTTTAATAATGCAGATAGTTTCAAGAATGAAAACACTTGGTAAAGGAAGAATCCCTAACTGTTTGAAATGTGGGCGACAGCTTATTCTTAATGACTCGCCTACCATCACTCTTATAGCCCACTTCGGCATTCTAAAAATTTGAATCGATTCAGTAGAGTTTCCCCAAAAAGGTATTCCATATGTTATAAGGGAATGAAACAAGGCAAAGTAAACCTCTTTAATATTATGGAGATTCAGTATAGATCTCATGCTTCTGAGTACAAAAACTGCTGAATTTAATTTCTTCTTGAGATACTCTATGTGAGGCTTCCAAGACAGTTTAGTATCGATCACTACGCCAAGTATTTTAATTTCATCAACACATTCAATTATGTTACTTTGTATCTCAAGTGTGGCTCACTGCTGATCTGATCTGAAGCTTATTTCTTTCGTTTTATTGTAATTGAGAACTAACATATTCGCCCTGAGCCAATCATCAAGTTTTTTAAGAGCTATTTCACATTTTGATTTCATATTTAACTGGTTTTCACTCTTTACCATAACACTAATATCGTCAGCGTATAAGATACATTCTGTGGGATCAAGATGAGAAGGTAAATCGTTGATATAAAGCAGGAACAAAACCGGCCCCAACACCGATCCCTAGGGAACGCCGAATCTTGTTTTCAACCATTCAGAATGATAGACCTGTTGATTACATTCTAATTCAACTCTTTGAAATCTCTCCTCGAAATAAGAAGTGAACCATTTTAACACTGAGTCACTCAAGCCATAGAATCGCAACTTGTTCAACAATATTTCAATGTTGACGAGGTCGAATGCCTTTGACAAATCGGCAATCAGGCCGCATACTTTGTGCCCTTCATCCACGGACGAAAGCACACCATCCATGTAACTAAATAGTGCATCGGCCGTGGAGAGACCAGGCCTGAATCCGAATTGTCGATGGGATAAAATGTTCTCCTTTCGCAAATGGGCCCTCAACCTATCTAGAACAGCATACTCTAATAGCTTTGAGAAGACTGGTGGGTTATTGACAGGTCGGAAACTCTCGGGAATCTGTCGGTCACCTTTTTTATATATCGGTATCACTTTACCCAATTTAAGCTTTGAAGGTACCGTTCCACTCATTAGTGATGCGTTGAAAATATATGTCAAGGGTTCAAGAATTGGCAGAGCCGTTCTTTTAACTAAATGATTGGATATTCCGAAAGTGTCGTATGATTTTTTGTTTGGCATGGAATGAATTAATGTATAGAGCTCTTGGCAGTTTAACAAATTAAAGCTATTGAGATTTGTCCTATCAAAAACTTGTGGAACAGTGACATTCAAAAAATTGATATAATTATCATTCTCTATGTTTTCTAATATTGTGTGAGATATTTTAGCGGGAATATTTATGTAATACTTATTTAATAAATCAGCAGCACATTTTTTAGTCCTAATTGAGCCAAGACTATCACAAATGCTGATTTCGGGTTGAAGATCTGAGTGTTTAGCAGACTCTGACCTGACCAATCTCCAAACGGCCTTCGTTTTATTTAGGGACTTATTAATAAAATCATTTTTAGATAACCATAGATGCTGAGGATGAAGCCCACATAGGTCTTAGACCTGTGCGTGGGTAATGAGTTGGATGATGGTAGTAATTGATGAGTAGGACCTACAGTTTTAGATGGGTTCCGAACCACCGGGAAGTGATTTTACAGCAGAGAACAGTGTCTTTTTTGCTGGCCAATCTAATCGGTCACCGTTACAAACAGTTCCTACGAGAACGCAGCTAATCTCTATCTGATTGAACAGATACCTGCTACGGCTCGCGGCTATCACTTACCTCACTCTGTTCTGCCAATAAGCATTTATGAATTGAAAAATGCAAGGGTTTCACTCACACTCTATGATCCGCCATCACTCGCTTGATTCGATGCCATCCAGTTGATCACAATCTTCAACAATGAAGGCTGAATTCCACTCGCCACAAACAACTTTTTCGACTTTCAAATTTGGCGGCACTGTCAGCTTAGTCATGCCGAAAACGGTTTCAGGAAGTTTTTCACACAACTGGTGATAATAGTTCCAGCCGCATCCCCACAATGAGAAGTCATCTAAGAAAAAACAATCTTATATAATAAACAGTTAGTTGCAGTTATCTGTCGATGATAGAATAAACTGAGTGCATTGTTGATTATCGAGTCTAGAACTGCCATGTCTTCAGTAGCTGTCATTGGTTATAGCTGGAATTATCTTCATTCGTTTTTCACTTGCATTTAAATATTGATCATCAATTTTTTATCACTAATTTAAATAACTAATTGCTAACTGACAATTTTTCATCATTACGTGTTTATTAATACGTGTAATTATATTTAGTCCTGGAGAATAAGGGACTGAAGGAGAGAAAAATGAAAAAAGGTAGGTTTGACAAAAAGAAGATGGGAAAGATAAAGATAAGGGAGGAAGAAGAATAACAAGAAGGAGAAAAGAAGAAAAAAGACGAATAAGGGAAAAGAAACTAATTAATTAAATTTGAAAATAGGTTATGTCATGTTCCAGATATCCCTATACATTTGAATCGGACAATTTGCCAGTAAAAAAAGAAAATGCGTATGGCTTTTATTGGTGGGGAGACCCTCATGGGTAGTTCCACCTCACCGCTTGAGCCATGTTATTGGAAACATCGTGGACTTACAATTTAAGGTGCGTTCTGAACCACTGGGAAGTGATTTCACAGAAAAGAGCAGAGTATTTTTTTCTGGCCAGTCCAATAGGACACCCTTGCAGAAAGGGCCCAGGAGAGCGTTGCTTATCTAAATCTGATTGAACAGATAACTTCTACGGCTCTTGGCTATCACTTCCCAACCTGCCAGTAATAAATAACGATCTAGAAAAGTAAACTAAAATCTGGATCACATTATTACTGCGACGTATGGGAGTGGCCGTAGCCGAGTGGGTCAAGTGCTGGTTTGCTAGCCCAAAGGTCCCGGGTTCGATCCCAATTCTGACCGAAAGTTTTTACCTCGGGCCACTCCCGTGTTTCGGAGGACACGTTAAGTTGTCGGTCCCGGCTGCCTAAAAAACAGTCGTTAAGTCACGTCAGAGGCCCTGAACTTATTCAGGTGCGACCTGATAACTCTGACACCAGACCTGAGCCAGCCAGGTCACAAGATATTATTATTATTATTTTACTGCGACGTTATTATTTTTCAAGAAGTAAGTGTGATAATTATCAAAATTCATCTTGTGAAAATGGCTTTTGTTCAAGATTGCATTTAAGTATGCAGTTCTGTCAGCAAGACTCTGAAAGCGCTCACCCTACGTCAGCTGAAACAGTATGGGGTTTGTAAAAATGCATTGGAATGACATTAATATTGTCAATACTGCAAGGACGCTCAAGAGCAGCTCTATAAGTTATGTATAGTTATGCCTCTTCCCGAAAATAAACAAAATTACTGACTTTTGGCCAGTGAATGGCTCTCAATCAAATTATTTCATTCAGACCTTATTTTTACTGTATTGAGTAGCATGACAAGGTTATTACTTACCTAATAGAGCAATAGTATGTCGCGAGCCACATGAGACCTGGTTTACATTAGCTACAGGAGAGGCACTGTCATTCACACCAGAAGGCCAATCAACTACTGTCGGCTCAGCCAGCACTGAAACAACTTTCAACTGCCCATCAGCCACTTCTTGTTGTTCTCCTATCGAAAAGACACAATTATTCAATTTATTTCTCTTAAAAATCTTTGTACATTTGTAGACCTTACATCCAAGAACAAGGATGCTTACACAGTGGAACATACTCGATGTACTCAATGATAATCACCATCGAAAAATTAACACCTTATCCTTAATTAAATTGGCAAAGTCTATTATCTTATTTCATATCCGTCTCTGTTTTGCATCAACAAGACTATTTACTTAGTTATCACTTGTTATTATACTTGATTGAAATATTATAAATGATATTTGTTTCTCGCAAACAAATGTATTACTCTTATGAATAATAGCTTAATTCATATGGAGGCTCAACCAGAGGCCTGAGGGCTATCTTTAAATCTGATTCCAATTGCATATGATGGAGAAGCTCAGTTTAAAAATCATATGTTTCTCATAGAAGAAGGCCTGACTGCCTTTCTTTTTTCAAATATCATTTAAATTCAAGCAAATTTAGAAAATCCCTACACATAGATCGCTGGACATTCCTCAAATGAAGATCCATGCAAAATTTCATGGAATTCGGACCACGTATTTAGCTGTAAATGCGTCACAAACACACATCGATGCAAACCGGTCGACTTGAAACAGAGAACTCTCTTCGTTCGGTCAAAAACTACTTGAATATAGCAGAAAGTTGAAAAATATAACAAAATAGAATACAGAACAAAAACAAACAAATTAGAAATTTACACCCGAGTTATCTCTTTATGGGGAAAAATAATATTTTTAAGTATTCAATATTATAGCAAAATAGATGAAATACAGTGAAATACAAAGAAAAAGATTAGAACGAATAAATACATGCACAAGTCAATTTAATTATGACTAAAAGTTTGATTTGGTGAATTAAAGTACAAAATTCGATGTGAATAAGGCCCGTTCTGGAACTCTCTAGATGATTACATGGTGAGGGGTGAACAGGGGAGTAAACAAAAGTGCTTGTTATCGCTTCAACGGAAGTCATTATTGACACAGTGCAGAGGGAATATTTTTCTCTCCTTTATGGAGTTTCATAACAATATTAACTCTTTATGCTAAATTTAACGACTTGTAGTCAATTTTAATTGAGAATAAATAAAATATTTACTCACGTAGGCTGAAACGTTTTCGAATCGTAATGATTCATTTTCAACAGTTGAATCGACTGCACGTCGTTAAATTTACCATAACAAGTTGAAAATAGTTTACAATGCATAAATATGGTCGGGGAAGCTGGTCGGCTTGTAGTGTTGCTACCCGCTGACTTGTCAGCTAGTAAACTCACCTCTACTTCAATTGACTTCGTATTTACGAACCTCACTTTGAGATCTTGACTTGAAAGTCAAGATTTTCTTCAAATTGGTATCTCGAATCCGCTCTTAGCGGAAGTAGATAGAGGGCTTCCTTGAAGCGATTCCTTCCGATTATTTTCTATCGTATTTTGGCTTCATTTTTTATGATAGCTAGCAAATAGCGGTTCATCAAAATAAAATAGATAAAACATTCAATTTCTTCACCATTTAAATGTAATTCACTGTATATTTCACCAATTAAAACTATTTTTAATTTACTTTTATATAACTCCATACCTAACCTGTCAACTCCTCTTCTCACCAAGAACCATATTGGACAAGGTAATTGAAGTGAACGAGAAGTTCTTCTGCGTCCTGTTAGATGGTGCTCGCTACGCTACATTCTCTTCCGTTATTAAAAAAACGAAAATATGAAATATGAATATAGAGGATATTGGTGTAGTAATAATTACTCAACAGTATCTTTAATTATAAACTTAAAAAACACTTTTGAATGGAAATTGACTCACGTTATGGCGTGACGGCCATTTCGCTCTGTTGTCTAGAGCATCATCAGACGACCCACAGTACATGAGTGTACTGTGGGTCGTCTGATGATGCTCTAGACAACAGAGCGAAACGGCCGTCACGCCATAACGTGAGTCAATTTCCATTCAAAAGTGTTTTTTAAGTTTATAATACATATTAGTGGAAACAAGATGGATCTTCAACATCACAGTATCTTTAAATTTGCATTTACCTTTATCTTCATCCAAAGAAATTTCTGTTTGTTGGTGTTTGAAATCATATTTCGAGACATTGATAATGACTTGCTATCGAGTCAACTTGTAAATTCATTCAATGCAATAGAGGTGTTTCACAAGCTCCTCGAGTCAAGAGACACTGAAGGAACGTTCAAGAATACTGTCCTTAATGTAGAATCTGTGGTAGTATATTATCGTCGGTGGTGACTGACACCCCTTAAGTCTGGTTGACGGACCCCCCTTCAGCTACGCATGTGACCAAGAGAATACTGACCGGGAAATCCGAGCTGGCCACTGCAGTTCCATCCCCACGAGTAGAGATCGCCCTGGTCGGTGACACAGCAGGAGTGCCATCCGCCTGCGGCTATTGACAGCACCCGCAGGCCGCACAGCGCCGTTATCTCCCTCGGATGCTCCTCGCCCTCCACGCACCCGTGTCCCAGTTGACCGCGACTGTCATAACATAATAATAATTATAATCATTATTGACGATAAAACTTCATGAGAAAAAGACGCCAAGTATTTCATAGTTCGTGTTGCTTGAGTAAATTCGTTTTCTTGTTAGTCCAGAATTATTTCATCCTTTGTGAGATCTGTTTTTCTTCATTCCATCAGGGTGTATATTGTTTTGGTCGCAACAATCACCACCCACTCATCCACTTTACTTCTGAGCACTGCCCTATTAAGGATCTCCTGTCCATTAGTGCTCAACTGCTGCAGGTCTTTTCCAACCTTATTATTAAAATGTTGAAGATCCACCTTGTTTCCACTAATATATAATAAATACTTGAAAAACACCTAAGTGGAAATTATGGCTTACGTGATGGCGTGACGGGCGTTTCACTCTGATGTTATGAGCATCGTCCGACGACCCACAGTAGTTTTAAAACTCATGCCTTGAGTCAGTGTACTTGAATCAGTGGTCGTCTGACGATGCTCGGGAAGTAAACTATCAAGGAATAGTTTTTTTTGCTTGATTTTCAAGTTTTCGCCTTTTTGCGTCCATAATAATCTTTGAATGACTTGTCTACATCTGTGAACGTATCTTGTTTACGTTTTTTTAAACGATGGAGTGCTCTCAGAGTCAGTCATTGAAGGTGTGCAATTAGGTGATAAGAAGCAGACTGACTCTCAAAGAGAGTAGGTGGAGGTGGTGGGCCTTCAGTTGAAAAAGTGAATTATGAATCTTCTTCCTCTTCAGACAACTATTGAGTGCCGAGTTTCCGCGTCGCGACGTTGCCAAGTCTCCGATACTGGAACCACCCCACTTGAGTGTGCACGTCTAAAAGCACGTGCTGGGTCTCCGAGTCACTGCGCATCCAAGTCGTTTCGCGATTTGTGTATCCCCCGTGTGAGTAGAATCTAAGAGCTGTTTTTAAATGTTACATAAATCTGTATAGGGTTAAGTGGGTTAAGTGGAGGAGGGGACTCTTATGCCTCAACATCACCCACAGCACTTTTATTACTTGTAAAGTGCACAAATAAAAGTCATTTATCTATCTATATAATGGCAACGATGAGCGCCATTTTCAATGTAATTAGCATATTTATAAAAACTGTAAAAAGATGAAACGTGACAAGCTAATGACAATCGAGAATATTATAATTTGAATAATTGAGAGCTTGTCAATTTTTTTGAATCATAAAATATAAGTAAATATCAAAGTTATTAATTTTGCATTGTAGACACTTGAATTAGACAAGGGGGGTAGAATACGCATGAAAATTTTCTGATCTACAAGTAGTATGATTATTATTTATTATTTGCGATATTGGACTGAGACATACATAATTATATGAGATATAAATATCATATATGTAGGAAAAGCTCATATGCTGAACTGAACATAGTGACATATGTGAACTCAACATAATTATCATATGTTGAATCAGAATATTTAGAAAATAACAAACTCAGAAAGTTAGTCTATGAAATAGTCTCGTTGTAAGTAGGACAAATAAAAATATTATTTGTTGATTCATGAAGTTAAATAATTTCTACGAATAATTCCTACAATTTTGGGGGCTCGTCCGGGATGAATTGAGCTATTTCATCCAGAGAGTTGTTTTTGGGATTGAAGAATTATTTCATCCAAGGAAAGTTGTTCCGATATTGATGAACGGGATGAATTGAGTTATTTCATCCAGAGAGTTTTCAGGATTGAAGAAAATACATTGGATACAGTATTTCGGTGAGTATTATTATTAATACTTGAACACATACTTATTATGGCATTTTTGGCAAGAACTAGGAAGGCTGATCTGTTAGTATTGGCACAGGAGTTGGATGTTACTTTACCTAGCAACCCTAAAGTGCCACAGATATGTTCACTTATAAAAGATTCTGAAAACTATGATGAGGAATTCATTGAAAATTTGTTAATAAACATAACAGAAGAAAGAGTTGAAAGAGAAAAAAAAGAAAGAGAAGAAAGAGTTGAAAGAGAAAAAAGAGAAAGAGAAAGAGAAGAAAGAATTGAGAAAGAAAGGTTAGAAAAGGAATATCTTTTAGAACTCAAGAAATTAGAAATTGAGGCTAATAAAAATAATGGTACAGTTTATGACAATGATGAAAGGAAAAACCTTATGAAAATGATCGTTCGTTATGATTCAAGTGTGGATATTAGCACATATTTAATCATGTTTGAAAGACAAATAAGTAAAGTGAATGTGCCTAGGGAGAAATGGGTTACCTACTTATTAGGGCTTCTCCCTTTAGAGATTGGAAACTTAATTACTCGAGAGCCTAATGATTTGGCAGACAACTACGACCATATTAAGGCATTATTACTTAAAAGATTCAAGCTAAGTCCAGAACAGTTCCGCCAAAACTTCTGTTCTTTGAGAAAAAATGAATCTGAGACATGGCGAGATTTTGCATTGAACTTGAATGACTTGTTAAGTGAGTGGATTAAGGGAATGGATGTGTTAGATTATGAAGATCTTAAAGAGCTTATGGTTGTTGATCAGGTTAGACGAAAGATACCAAAGGAATTAAAAGAACATTTTATTGATGATCTTCCAAAGTTTAAAAAAATTGACAATTTTGTCAACAAACTGGATGAATATGAAGCAGTACGGCACAATTTGAGGAATGATGTTAATCAACAAAATAAAGCTGAACAACTGAACACAAATAGATTCAAAGAGGTCAACAAACAAACTAAATCTTTCCCTGAAAGAAAACAAAATTATCCAAAATCAAACCTGAAATGTTTTAAGTGCAACGAAGTCGGTCACAAGTCAATAAATTGTGGAAAAAAAAGAGAATTAACAAGTTTTGGAAATAGGTCGCATGAAAGTAGTGGCAATCAGAAAGAGGTTAATGAAATTGAGGTTAATCATTACACAAACAATGAAAAGGTTTACTCTAATGTAAAAATATTTGGAAAGAATACAAGTGCTCTTGTGGACACTGGAAGTGCAATTACTGTAATGAGTAAGAAATTCTATGAAAAACTTGGTTCTCCAGTTTTGGCCTCAGACAGTACAATTCTACTGGGTATTGGCAATGAAGAACTTTCCACTCTTGGTTACTTTGTTACTGAAATATTGATTGGAAGCGACTACCCCAGTAATGGAGGCAACACAAATATAATTCCCACTAAAATTTATGTTCCTGAAGGTCTACGTAAAGATATGATTATTGGCATGAACGTTATCAGACAATTAGGTTTAAATCAGGTTGGATGTCCTAGTGAAAGTAAAAATTGTTATAAAATGCGATATATTAAAGCAATCCAGAAGAATTTGATTAAATCAGACATTGTTATAGAAGAAAAAATCAAATCCAATGAGGAGACACAATTACCATATCTTTACCAAATTGATGTTCTTGAACCAGTAGAGGTACTTGATCTTGATCACATAGAGAACCCAATCATTCAAAAAGATGTAAGAAATTGTGTAAAGAATTATAAACCAGAAAAGTCAAAAACAACAGGCATAAAGATGACTATAGTATTGAAAGAAGAATATCCCATTTTTCATAGACCACGTCGACTTCCATTTGTACAGCAAAAGATTGTTGAAGATCAAGTTGAAAAGTGGCTACAAGAAGGCATTATTGAGCCAAGCTCATCAGAATATTCTAGTCCAGTTGTTGTAACAAAGAAAAAAGATGGATCAGCCAGAGTTTGTATCGATTACAGGAAAATCAATTCCATGATTGTGAAGGATAGGTATCCAATACCATTAATCGAAGATCAAATAGATAGACTCAGTAATGCCAAGTTATTCCGTACACTGGATTTGAAGAATGGTTTTTTTCATGTAGCAGTAGATGAGGACAGTAAAAAGTATACATCATTTGTTGTACATAATGGACAGTATCAATTTTGTAAAGTACCTTTTGGCCTGTGTAATTCCCCGTCAGTGTTCCAACGTTTTATCAATTTTATATTTCGAGATCTAGTAAAAGATGGCATAGTCCTGCTGTACCTAGATGACTTGATTATACCAGCTTCAAATCCACAAGAAGCCTTGGGTCGACTCCAGTTAGTGTTGAAAACAGCAAGTGAATATGGTTTAGAACTGAATATGAAAAAATGCAGTTTTATGAAAAGAAGAGTTGAATATTTAGGTCATATCATTGAAAATGGTAATGTTCGTCCTAGTGAACATAAAACTCGAGCTGTTGCAAATTTTCCACAGCCTCAGTCTGTCAAAGATGTGCAGAGTTTTCTTGGTCTTACAGGATATTTTCGCAAGTTTGTCCAAAATTATTCAGTCATAGCTAAACCATTGAGTGATCTACTTCGAAAGGATAAAGTCTTTCAGTTTTCCACTAAAGAGAAGTTAGCATTTGAAAAACTCAAAGAGGTATTAATTTCCACTCCAGTTTTGAATATATACAACCCAGAATATGAGACCGAACTCCACACTGATGCTAGCCAAGATGGTTATGGAGCTGTCCTCTTACAGAAAAATCCATTAGACAATCATTTTCACCCAGTGTATTACATGAGTCGAAAAACGAATGATGCTGAAAAAAAATACACAAGTTATGAATTGGAAGTGCTAGCCATTGTTAGGGCCCTAGATAAATTCAAAGTGTACCTACTGGGTCTTGACTTTGTAATAGTTACTGATTGCAAAGCTTTTGAACAAACAATGAGCAAACGGGATTTAGCCACTAGAGTAGCTCGATGGGCCCTATTTCTCGAAGACTTTAATTATAAAATTATACATCGTCCAGGTACTCAGATGCGCCATGTGGATGCACTGAGCAGGTATCCGGTTATGACTGTAACCGTAAAAAAAAAACATTTTAAAGATACAAGAATCTCAAGGAAGAGATAATGAAATAAATCTAATAAAGGAAGTCCTTAATCACCATCCCTATGAAGATTACTTTGTTAGTAATGGAATTTTGTATAAATCAGCCGATGGAAGGAACTTGTTAGTTATACCAAAGCAGATGGAAAATGAAATTATTGAGGAATCACATAAACAAGGTCATTATGCTTCAAGAAGAACAATAGAAGCAATTAAGCAAGAGTATTTTATCCCAGATCTTGATGCTAAAGTTCAGAATTATATTAAGCATTGCATACCATGTATCTTAGCAAACAGGAAAGCTGGAAAACAAGAAGGTTTCCTGCATCCCCTAGCAAAAGACGATCTACCACTGATGACTTACCACATTGATCACCTTGGTCCATTAGAGTCGACAAGCAAAAAGTATAAATACATATTTGCTGTAATAGATGGGTTCACTAAGTTCGTTCGGTTGTACCCAACTAGGTCCACAACAGCAGCTGAAGTAATTTCCAAGCTGGAAATCCAAAAGCAAATATTTGGCAGCCCTTTTCGCATAATATCAGACAAAGGACCTGCTTTTACATCAGAAGAATTTAGTTTGTATTGCCAAGCTGAAAAGATACATCATGCAACAATTACTACAGGTTTGCCCAGAGCAAATGGACAAGTCGAACGTTTGAATCGAACTATCATATCAGTATTAACAAAACTTACATTAGATGAGCCAACAAAATGGTATCAGCATGTGAATAAACTACAGACTATATTGAATTCAACACATCAACGAAGTATTGGTACCACACCTTTTGAGCTGCTGTTTGGAGTGAAGATGCGAAACCCTGAGTTATGTAAGATACGTGAGTTGATAGAAGATGAATTTTTGCTACAATTCCAAAATGAACGAACCGATTTGAGGAAGACTGCAAAAGAACAGATACTGAAGACTCAAGAAGAGAATAAGAGGGTCTACAATAAACGCCGTTGTAGACCATCACAATATAAAATTGGCGACTATGTGGCCATTAAAAGGACGCAAGCTGGACCAGGAAGGAAATTGAGAGGCGCATTTTTAGGCCCATATAAAGTCACCAGGATAAAGAAGAATGATACATATGAGGTGCAGCGTGTTGGAGAACATGAGGGGCCAAAGAAGACCAGCACACACGCTGAATTCATGAAGCCCTGGGCATCTATTTAATTTTGTTTGTATCCTAATTTCTGTTTCTTTTGTGTTTTGTTATTTTGTTTTTTGCGTTTCCAGGCTTGAGGACAAGCCACTTTATCAGAATGGCCGAATGTAGGAAAAGCTCATATGCTGAACTGAACATAGTGACATATGTGAACTCAACATAATTATCATATGTTGAATCAGAATATTTAGAAAATAACAAACTCAGAAAGTTAGTCTATGAAATAGTCTCGTTGTAAGTAGGACAAATAAAAATATTATTTGTTGATTCATGAAGTTAAATAATTTCTACGAATAATTCCTACATATATATCAGTATCTTTAAATTCACCGTTTTTTGTTACCACTTTTTCTAAGGATAAGGATGGTGATCAATCACCATCATCCAAATCATTACCCACGCACAGGTCTCAGACCTATGTGGGCATCATCCTCAAAAAAAAAGCTAAAATTTACAAATATACAAAGTTAGTTATTTGCAAGTGAGTTCTCCAGCCCGGTGGGGTGGGCGGGGGGGGGGGGTGTACTCACTAGTTTGTATAGTGGCAAAATGAAAAGTAGTGTATTGAATGAAGCTGTTCAAACCTGCCATTGCCCCACGAGTAGACAGTGTGGACGGTGGTGAGCAGTAGTGAGTGCTCCTTACCGCAGGCCACCTCGCTCACACGCACGCCTGCGCCCACACACAATCGAGAAGGCACAGCAAACAGGCTGCCTGCAAAACACAGACCAAATAAAAAAAGTTACAAAATTATTATTGACCGAACGAAGAGAACGTTTTGCATTTGTCTGTAACGCATTCACAGCTGAACGTGTAGTCCAAATTTTGCAAGGATCTTTCTTTAAGGAACGCCCAGGATGTGTGAGGATTTTCATAATTTGGTTGCATTTAAAAGAAAAAAGGCACTCAGGTCTTCTTCTACAAGAAACATACGATTTTTAAAATAATCTCCATCATATGAACTGAATCATATTTTAAGATAGCCCTCGAGCGCTCTTATTCATCAGGTTGTGGTTTTATATGAATCATCATTCAAAGGAATAAAATATTTGTTTGAGAAAAACAAATCATTTCTAATACGTAGATTAAGTATAATAACAAGTGATTACTAAGTGAATGATAATAATACAAATGTAATTAAGTGATCTATAAATTCATCCATTAGACATGTGAAATCTGATCTGATCTTAGCAATAAGCTGTTTGGAAAGTAGAAACGCAGCTATTTTGATGAAATACACAATGACTTTATGTAAAACAGACATGTAATAGACTACGCAAATTGAATTAAGGGTTAGTTCTGATGATTGTGTTTAATTTTGCGATGGTGATTATCATTGAGTACCGTACATCTCCCTTTTGCAAGCAACCTTATTCTTGGATTGAGGTCTACTGTTCACAGAAATACTAGTATAATATTAAACAATATCCATACATGTTTCTTATTTATTGATGTAAATAGGCTATTACTAGTAGGTCTGTGAATAATATGCCTCACGCCCAAGAATAAGGGTGCTTGCACAGAACAAACTACACGATGTACTCAATGATAATCACCATCGCAGAATTAAACACAATCATCAGACCTAAACCTTGAGTCTATATGCACAGTCTGTTTCCCACAAAACGTCATTCTGTGTCATGTAACCAAGGCTGCCTTTCTATTTTCACCCAACTTGTACTAGTGTTGTCCCGGACAGATGATTGCTCAAATCAGATTAATTTCACATGTCTGATGAATGAATTTATAGTAATAGCCTATTCGTTAAATTTGTATGAAACTATTAATTTGTATCAAATTTGTGACTTCTTCACTCAGTAATCACTTGTTATTAAACTTAATTGAAATATAAGAAATGATTTGTCTCTCGAATATGTTTTTCAAATAAATGATAACTTAGTTCGTATGAAAGCTCAACCAGATGAATAAGTGGGCCTGAGGCTGAGGGCTATCTTTAAATCTGATTCCAATTTCATATGATGGAGAAGCTAATTTTAAAAATCAATGTTTCCTAATGAGGATGCTGCGATGGTCAGGTGGAGTCACTCTTAAAGACAAGATACGCAACACATATATAAGAGGCAGTTTTAAGGTCGCGCCCATTGCTCATAAAGTGTCAGAGTCAAGACTGAGATGGTATGGACATGTCATGCGTAGGCCGGGTGATCACATTGTCAGGAAATGCCTTTCCATGGATACCAAGAGAAGAGGGCGAGGAAGACCACAAACTTCGTGGACGACGATTATCCAGAGGGATATGAAGATGCTAAATTTAACTGAACAAGATGCTCAAGATAGAGATGCTTGGAGAGTCATCATAGGGAAAGCCGACCCCGTGTAGCGGGAAAGGGCGAGGAAGAAGAAGAAGAAGAATGTTTCCTATAGAAGAAGGCCTGAGTGCCTTTCCTTTTTGCTTCTTAAATATAAGCACATTTTGAAAATCCTTACACACACATTGCTGGACATTCCTTGAATGCAGATCTATTCAAAATGTAAACAAATCTGGTCCACGCATTTGGCTGAAAATGTTTTACAAACAGACAAATGCCAAACGGTCGACTTGAAACAGAGACCTCTCTTCGTTCGTTTAATTAAACTAAAACCAAACAAACAGATAATTTATATTTCAATAGAGTAATCGCCAATCTCACCTGAATTATCTACAGCCAAATTGATTTGGTTTCCACACGCCACTTTTATGATAGCCGTCTTTGCAACGTCTTCATTGGACTCTTCGAGCTCTGCTGGTCTTTCCGCGTTCAGTATTTGAGCAACATTCTTCCAAGTGCGCGTTGCTCTCTCAAACAGCCAGTAATTACCATCTCTGGTCACCAGATGGCAGTGTCTCATTCCACAGGATCCCTAGAAAAATTAACCGATACAACTGAGTATCCAAGGACCCGACGAATTTACATAAAATAATAATTATTATTATCAGTTGTGCCGATAAAGATATGCACTATTCAACTCTCTCGATTTCTGTAAACATCATATGCTTCCCGATTCACAAAAAAAGCACATCGGCAGTTCTTGAGAAAGATTTTCGTTAAAGGTATCGCCAGACAGAACGCGGCCTGGCATTCAGGCCGACGCATACAGCCGCTTTAGATGACGGTCTAGGGATGTCAGACAGAGAGCGCCTAACGCTGACTAGTACGTTACATATTTTCTGACTTCCTCCATGAGCTTCTCTGTGTCCATTTGGATGTGATCCGCTGGCCGTCGCGTTCAAACTGTGTTCCAACACAGACTGAAGCGGCCTGACTCAGAAGAAGTTTGCCGTGGAAGATGCAATTCTAATAAGCAGTCTTGAAGGTCAGGCCGCGGCGTCAGGCCACGCTCTGTCTGGCGAGACCTTAATAATTTTTCAACACATCTTGCCTCGATATTTTCTCTCTGTATTTTTCAATTCAACAATTTAAAATAGATAAATAATAGCCATGTTCTAGAGTAGGTGTTAGTAAAGGAAAAAATGAGGTTTAGTTAAATATAGGATATGGGATTAAGGATTAGTCAGATCTTTAATAATTCTCTAATAATCTAATTTCTAATAATTCAAGAAAAAAATTCAACACAATAAAAAATAAAAACTTGAACGCTTACACTGTAAAAATAGAGTGGATAATTGGGCTAAGCAACAACCTTTGTCATATTAGTCTATTTTTTTTGTAATAAACTAGCTGTCCAATGTTTTGCTTTTTACTAGCTAAAACTAACCTCGCCTTTAGTGGAAATTTGTATGACATCATATTTATTTTTATATTCGACCCCCAAACCCTAAAATCAATAAAGATCTCACTTGGACTATTAGGAAGCTATATACCAAGTTTCAAGAATCTGGATGTAGGATCTTCCTTTCAAGAGCTAGAACACGGATGGACAACAGCACGAATTCAAGAAGGCATGGTCGGGTCCTTAATAAACACATTTAAATTATACTTGATCAACACAGTAAAGAGCATGACTGATGAGGTGGCGAATAATCGAGGCGCCAAAGTATGTGAATGAAGCATATAGTCAAGTTTAGAAGGCAGCATTCTGTAAAACGCGATATAATTCAATTATACCCGCATTTATAAACGTTCCTCTAGTGTCTATTGAATCGAGGGATTCTTAAAATGTCTTTATAAATACTTTACATTTCCAGACTCTCTCTTAAGAGCCACTGAAGAAATGTTCATACGTTCATAAATATGGCCCTTAATCTTAGTTTTACGCTGGAACTTTTACTGACAGAAATTAGTCTCCATTAGTTGTAAGATAATTGCACAAAGATCAATCACCTCTGTAGCTCCTCTAAGGGGAACCGGAGAATAAATGGTCAATTATGTTTCGGGAAATCCGGTGGGACCATTTCCTATTCCCCAGATCTCTGGCTACACAAGAAACATGAGAATTGTAAAAGAAAACAAATGTTGAACGAGAAAAAATAGCTCATTTGAAAACTTACTTGAATTATGAAGCCTTTGTCAGGGGGAATGAGTTTCAAAATTCTATTAGATTTCCCATCGCAACATCCAATAAGGATAGCTTCACCCCCACCTGAAAAAAAATGCGAATGTACTACGTGTGATTCGATATTTCTATGGGAGGGAATAAATTAGCTTGCGGTATTTTGAACAGTTTGAATTAGTATCTTGAAATCATATAATTTGAGGCACGGGAAACGGTCATATCATAAATTATCAGAACTATGACATTTTATTGTGAGTGTAGAATTTATTAATATGTATAAAAGGAAAGCTTGTTTGGTAAGTGATAGCCGTGAGCTTTAGCAGGTAACTGTTCAATCAGATAGAGATAAGCTGCGTTCTCCTGAGCACTCTTTGTAAGGGTGAACGATTAAGATTAAATTGGCCAGCGAAAAAGACACTGCTCTCTGCTGTAAAATCACTTCTCGGTGGTTCAGAACCCACCTAAATGACTGATGAGTCCAGGTCATCAATCACCATCATCCAACTCATTACCCAGGTCTCAGACCTTTGTGGGCTTCATCCTCTAAAAAAATGAAATCAAGCGCTTAAAGCTGAAATTTTACGATTTTGTGGGTAGGTCTTCTTGCCCTGCGATATTCGCAATGTATATCATATCATATAATATATTTAAACATACTTAATATAGGCTAATTAATACACACCGTAGGCCCATTGACACTATTAATACACATTATAAGTGTTGTCGTAAAATGATTCTTACATCAGTTTGAGAGCCACATGTTCAAAATTAAACCTTAATTTTAATTTATAATTTTCAAAAATGTTAGTTTTCAAAAACTTGTGTAACATCGGCCAGTTGAGAATACGTTTGACCAATATTTCCAATATGTATATTCTACATATTATGTCTAAGGCGTTATTAAAGTGAATGCTTAAGTTTTCCAATGCATTTGTAACGAAAAACCCATCAGCAATATTAATTTTATATTGATACTTATTTTTTAACTTATGCCCATGATGATTAGCCTTCCTAATATAGGCCACCCAATGTCCTAGTAACGGGCAATCGCTAAACAAACAAAATCCTTATGAAAACGGCAAAATTTCAAACACGACAGAAGATTGCAGCCTTCTAAACCTGCAACTTCACACCAATTGAAACTTTATACGTTTTTCAAAAGATTTGATAAATTTGCTGGTCATCAGCTGCTGAAAACTTGAAGCAAACGCTCATTTTTTATAATTATAAACTATAAGTAACCAATAATTGGTAGGTTGAACTTGAGTACATTACATGTCACGGCACACTTACCATTAATTAATAAGCAGTAGCTCCAAGAAAACGCGACAGATACCAATTTGTATCTGTCTCCAACAATTAGCTCATCAATTTTCATGAAACTGCACCCATTCCTCTTGGATTGAGACAGTGAATTACAAGTTGTATTAGAACTGAGAGGGGCAATTTTTTCGAAGAAAGTAAATAAACCACTAAGATAAATCATGTTGTCATTCTTCCATGAAGTAGACTCGACTAGAAACTTTCAATCACATTTATGTATGAGAAATATTATAAATAAATATTAGTTTCAAAAGAACAATAATTGTTCTCTTGGATTTATTTGATCATAGGAATTATTCCTATGGATTGAAGTGCCGATATTGTCACAGAATATAGGTTAGAAAAAACATGCTGCTAAAAACACTTTATAAACATGTAGGGATAACGCAGCAAATGATTAATATCCTGCAAATTCTTTTATTGGCGTAGAGAACGGTAAAAAATAATTTAGTAAACTCACAAACAGTAGGAAATAGTATGAACAATATTAATTATTCTCCCCAAATCCATGTTATCATGTTCAAAGCCGGGCAGACCGGACCGGAGACCGCAGACCGCAGTCCGCACGCACGCACACACAATTTGTCGATAGGGAAGGGTATCGATGTATAAATTAAACGAGAAGATCGATTTTTTAAAAATAGTCGATTATTGTTTAGATTGTGACTGTGATGGCAAAAAAATCAAGATATCGATATATCGGAAGGGAGAATATCAGTACCTCAAATATATCGTATTAAAAATATCGAATTGAAATATTGCTGATTTCCTAACTCTCTGATGCAGTTCTTGAATAAATAAAAATAATTTATTAAAAAATGCAAGTGGAAGTGAAGGCTACGATTTTTTTTTTATTCAATGGTTTCCTTTTATTTCCAAAGTAAAGCAATATGAATTTAGTATTTGAGGGCCTTCATACTCTTATGTATACATTTTTATTCTCATTTTAAATAAAAAAACATCTAATGAAATTAAATCTTAAAAACTCTGCAACTTTTGTCATTGTACTGATCCAAACATTTTATCGGGGAGTTCTGAAATAAATAGCCATGTATATTGCTTCAATTTATCGTTAGAGGTCTACTACAGTAACCAAATTACAAATTACCGTACTATTGTAATTATTGTACCCAGACTAATTCTCCCGGAAACAACCCCCCCCCCCCCCCCAAGGACTGACCCTCTGAAGTTATGCCACTGCTTTGTGTGATGTAACGATACACATTAAAAGGTTTAAAATTTTTATTTAAAATATATCATATCATTACAGGCAATAGGACAGGTGATCAATTAAATTTGGAAAGTTGGTTTCATTTCAATTGAAAATACCCTTTAATTCACGATTTTATGCCTCATTTTCAAAAACCCCGGACCACCCTCCCCCCTGGTAATCATACCCCAATCAGGTATTCCCCCCTCCCCCCAAAAAATCGGCTGCTGAATCCGCCGCCACTGTAGGCCTACTGAAAGTGCAACTTCAAGCTATTATTAGTGAGAATCATCCTCTTTCCTCATATTATTTGTTGATTGATTCACGCGGAATTTTATGATCACATAAAAAATTGTATGGGGTGTTGGAGTGCCTTGATTACCGTATTAATGAAATAATATCAATTTTATAATTCCCAAATACTAAACAGTGACAAAAATGAGCATTTAAAGCCTGTCCACAAAAATATTAAAATACCTTTTCTCCTTTCCAGCCTACTGTGTAAACTTCATTCAAGTGCCGCGGGTGGGGGGGCTTACTGGGAACTGCCAGCATCGTGGACCTTGTTATGCCTCTACTGATACTGAATACATCCAGTGGAATAACGTTTGGAATATTCTTATATATATACGGCACCAGGGTTTGTTAGACTTCTGACTGGGCCAATAAAAGGGACCATTGAAGACCCAAAGCCGAGGCAACTAGGGCAATCAGAAACGAATAAATCAATAATGTCCAGCTAATAATGAATTTGCTATATTACTGTTCCAAAATAAACACTAACTGCTAATAGACCGATCAAATATTAAATAATAACTCTTCAATAATTCAGAAAGAAACGTCTAAAATATAACAGTTGAAACACTTACAAAGCACAGTCTGCCACTTTATGAACAGTTAATGAAGTCTGAATAATAAACTGTCACAATATACATCGTTTATCACTAACGCATTAAATGTTCATATAACACAGTCTGTATTAACGCTCACTGGCAATACGGTTTGTATGAATGGATCCGGGAACTGCCACTTGTTCTGTCAATGAAGTTTGAACAATGAATGAACTCACTGTTTTCAAGTGCTACTGCTTTATATAAGTTTTTGACATTCCAGAAAGAACTAGAGAAAATAATAACCTTTTTGAGATTATTCAATAAAAATCTATATATAGGCTATATACAGATAAGAATTTATTAGAACATTTCAGAAGACTGCAAGGTTAGGGGGGGAACAGTCTGAGTAAACAAAGCATGCTTCCAACCAGAAGACTTTATTGACACAGCGCAGAAAGGAAAGAGAAATATTTTCTCTTCTTTCTGGTGTTTCATAACAATATATTATTATTTATAATTGGAAAGGTAAGTGATTAATAATTACTTGAGTAAGTTGGTTGTGAAACAATACCGTTTAAATGATATCAATAAATAATCGTCTTAAGCCATTAATATTTTATTTGAATTAACAGTTAATCTTAAAAAACAGGGGTTGAAGCGAGTTTCCTGAGTGCATCAAAAACTTTGCCGTAAAACTGAGCTGACAAAGACATTTGATTTGATAGGAGGCAGCGCAAGATCGTCATTTTCACATTGACCCATTTTCTTCAAGTCAACAATTTGCTGCTTATACTTTTCTTCTTTCCTTTTCTGAAAATAGACAAAATTTAAAAGAAATTCAACCAAGAAGTAATAGATTATCACAAAACAAAGCAGAGGATAGTTCCAGAATTCCAGAAAAGAGGCTGATGAAGCTTTTCTTTAGAAGCGAAATATCCCTCCAGTATCCCCAGTATAAGTTTTGTAATAAAATGGATAATGTAAATGAAATACAGCAGTGTCAGTTTTGTTATAAGATAGTCCAGAATACAATAAAAACTAAACTGGATGGTCAGAGGCTCATTTTAACAACCCTGTAACTTTTTTGATATTGGAAATTCAAACAAATTTGAATAGCCTAATCATCTTATAGTAAAATTAATTTTTACAAGAAAGGTACCCTACTAAATTCAACCAATTCAATTTACAACCTTGTAACTCCCTTATTATTATTGAAATAAGAAATTTTCTATAACAATAATGTAGAAAAGGTAATTTTCTACAAAAATGTCTACTACTAAATTTAGCTACGATGCGTTTTTCAGGAGATATAAGCGAAAAACTAAATAGAATTCATAATTTTGTAGCCCGGCTTTTCAGATGATCTGAGGTCCGTACTTCCACAGGTTACAGAAATAACCATATTGATCACGTCGCTTGCGGATTTCCTAGTTAATGATTTAATTCTGAGATAGCGCCACGCGTTAATGATTTCAACACGGGGAGCAGCACTGTTGCAGTGCGGGAATACTTGAATTGTCGGCACTCTACGGATAGAAAACTCGTCCACGGGGAGCAGCACTTTTTAGTTGTCTGTGGTAGTTATGGAGCACAACTTTTTTAGTTGTCTGTGGTAGTTAATGCGGGAATATTTGAGTTATCGCTACTTCATGTAAAAGTTCTTTAAAGTAATTAAATTAGCAACTCTGGAATTACTCACTCACTTATTGAATTGAAGATTCAATGATGGGGGGTTTGATTGTAGGCACAGATTACAGAAACAACTTAGATGTCTGTGGTACTTCCAAGCATATCCGTGGAAGAATGTTGGAATAGAGAACATGAACGTTTGCACTATCTAGTGGTGATTAGTGGAACTAAAGTCTGGCTTAAAATTATACATGATCTCAGTTTTATCAAAGACAATTTATTCGGTGAATATTGTCTTTATAATTAATTATTATAATTGTCTTTGGTTTTATCGAAATTATACCGTAGTTAATTTTATCGAAATACATCAGGAGATTTCATTTGTAGATCATAAATAACGAAAAATCTTGAAAACAAAAGATAAAGGTATTGAAAAGCAGTAAATATGGGCTGAATAGGTATAGAATAAACATTTTTAAATTGTTCATATAATTTAGGCCTATATTGATTTTCGTACAGAACTACAATATTATGAACCAAAATTCTTTTTAAAGTAGATAATTAAAGCTTTCAAATTAGGTGATTTTTCAAGGATGAAGCCCATATAGGTCTGAGACCTGTGTGCGGATAATAGTGATTGATGTGTTGAACCTACAGTTTTAGGTGAACCACCGGGAAATTATTTTACAACGTAAATTACAATATTTTAGGGATATTCTGAACTTTATTTATATCTCGTGATATCTGAACTCTTTCTTCCTAGCATAATTTCGATCACATCCGTTTTTGTATGAGATCAATAACTTACAACTTAGTTTGACATACATAGAAAAAGATGATATGTGAAACATGGTACAGTAACCATTTTACCTGAAATATGTTACTTTTTATTTTTTTTATTTCATTGTATTTTGTATGATTTATTCCGACAATAAATAATTATAAATTATTATTTATTTTTACTATCTTTTTCTATTCTTTTTAATCTCTCATTGCATTTTCCCTCTTTTTCATTTTCCTTATACCTTCGTTCTATCTCATCACTCTGTCTCTTTCTGTTTTTCATCCATCATCTTTGTAAATTTCGTGCAATCTTTTATGTTTAATTTTTTGCAACTGACACCTGCGCACAGGGCTTCCTCTGCAGGCATAATGGGTTCTAATTGTATTTGTATTTGAAGAATCTGAATAAATTTTATTTGAGTGATTGCACAACCGGCATTGATCAATTTCCAGCAAATATGATAAGTTTGTTCACTCAATTTATGAAATATTACACTAATTACAGACTTTTCACATGTTTTATCCGATTTTCAGCTCATTTTACATAGAATATTCGTCTAATTTAACACCTAAATGAAGGCTCTAGCGATTTTTGAACCCGCTGCATTCTTCCTCCTCCACTTCATCTTTCATCTCTCTTATCACCTCATCCATACTCCTCTTAAACTTTTATCTATCAATATTGTTTATAATTTGTACACCTTTTCTTCTACAGTATTTTACTTTTATTTGTTATTCTTGTATCATTTTGCTATTTTAAGTAGGCATAACTGGGTATTGTTATCTGTTGCTTCAATTAAAAGATTGTAAATAAATAAATTGACAGGGATAGCTGCCAACTTCAGCCACTTATATCTCTGTAACAAAGTGTTTTTGAACCAATAAATTGACAGGGATAGCTGCCAACTTCAGCCACTTTTATCTCTGTAACAAAGCGTTTCCAAGCTGTTTCAAAGCATTTTTGAACCAATAAATTGACTGGGATAGCTGCCAACTTCAGCCACATTTAACTCTGTAACAAAGCGTTTCCGGACCTATGTTTGTATGAACATTTTTATTTATTTTGATGAGAAGATTGAGTTAGCGCAGTGAGGCAGATTCCTCCTGCAAACTGTATATTGTACGGTAAGCTATACTTGTCAAATTGATTCTAGTTTACCTGCTCGTAGTAAATTTTCTTCAGATCATTTAGCTCGGTATTAGCACATTCCAAGTTGTGCTTTAACTCGGTGTTTCGTGAAACCAGAACGTTCACTTTTGTGGTAAGTCTCTGAAAAACATCAATAATGTTCAGTATTTATTTTTTACAATTAAAACCTACAATGGTTCTGCTTAATCATAGCAAGGTTTTTAAGCAGGTACCTGATTGCAAATAGAAAGATAGAATGAAGTACTAGCTATTGATAGATGGATACCGTAGATGAATTGTCTTTATTAAGGGCGGAATTGGGACTCAAGGCCCTCTCTTCCATTCAACCCAGCTGAGATGCATAGAATCAGTGGCGTAGCCAGGATTAGATTTCGGGGGGGGGGGGGCTCACCAAGCACCAAGGGGGGGGGGGGTGTGGGCAGTGGCTTGGCTCACCAAGGGGGGTCTGGGGTATAGGAGAGTCCGGATTTTTTTTAAATTTAGTGTTGTGAAAAGCAAATCTAGACAACTTGTTAGGCTCTAAAGTTCAAAAGAAAGTTTTGAAAAATTACTACCCAAGAACCTAGGTGGCCAGGTTTGAAATGATAAAGTTTGATATACCGATAGCTGTGACTAATTTGAGTCAAAACCCTTGAATTGGAACTAATCATACTTAACTTATGTACTGAATCTCAAAATTAATACTAAATTATTATTATAAGTTTAAAAAATTTATGTCATTAGCCTAAAATGCACCCAACCCAAAGTTCATGAAATCGGAATTTTTTTTATCATAGCACACTGATTTTACACGCTTGCATAGAACTTGCATTTATTTGTGTGTTTTCATTTATAAAATCCCGATTTTATGAACTTTAGGTGCGTTCAGGCTAGTGGGTTATACTGAATTTTAACTTCAAAACTAAATTTTCTACAAGATGAGATTATTCAAAAAGGTGATTTATCAATAATTAACAAATTTAATCCACTTCAAACTTGAAAATTGCATTTTATTTAATATAATAAATAAATAATTATGGTAGTCCCAGTTTTCTAACATGTTTTATTCGATTTCGTAGCTCATTTTAAATCAAAATTATCCATTTGAGCACCTAACAAGTTTCTATATGAGTAAATATTGAGGAAAAATTTGAAAAATGCATCAATCTGACTATACCTGTAGTTTATTCCATTACACAAACAGAGTTTCTGTAATCTGTTCGTTATAATACAACAAAGGATATAGAACCCTTCGGCTTTAATAAGTCCTTATCTATTAGTTATTTGAGAATTTTTTATCTCTGAAATTTCGGGGGGGGGGGGGGCCCGGGCCCCATGGGCCCCCCCTGGCTACGCCACTGCATAGAATAATTTTTTTTTTTTGAGGATGAAGCCCACATAGGTCTGAGACCTGTGCGTGGGTAATGAGTTGGTTAATGGTGATTGATGAGTTGGACCTACAGTTTTAGGTGGGTTCCGAACCACCGGGAAGTGATTTTACAGCGAGAACAGTGTCTTTTTTGCTGGCCAATCTAATCGGTCACCGTTACAAACAGGTCCTACGAGAACGCAGCTTACCACTATCTGATTGAACAGATACCTGCTACGGCTCGCGGCTATAACTTCCCTAAAAAATTAAAAAATAGTAAAATTACAGATTCTCAGGCCCATATTAATGAACTCGCCGTGAGGCTTCCTAAATTGAAAAGCCTTCACTTATGTCTCCCTTGAGTTGAAGAAGCCTGAAGGTAAGTTCATGCTACTTTATTATGAGCCTACCTTGAGGTACGGTATTTTAAACTAGATACTTGAAAGGCATTCACTCAAGAGCATTCACAGAGAATAAACAATAAATTTTAAGGCGTAGGAGTTGTGTGGTAGTGGTGGGGCAGTGGAATGAGGAAAGAGGTCAAGTTAACTTTGAGTTATAGAAGTCTCAGCTCAAGAAATATTTAAAGGGCATTCACTCAAAATACTTTTTCAAGTCTTCGTTAGGTCGAAGGAACCTCGAGCTTGTTTACTTTCATCTGGCGATTGAGACTAGATAGCGTAGTTGGAGATGACCTATAAACAAACATTTTTCTAGCGCCATATGAAACTATAAACTAATATATAACTTATTTGTTTTAACTACACTAAAACTTAAATTTTTGAGTGGTAACGAACGCGTTTCAGGACTTGTGTCTCATCTTCAGCTAACAGAGAAATTTTAAGGTGTGGGAGTTGTATGGTAGTGGTAGGTCAGTGGAATGAGGAAAGAGGTCAAACTTGGGTGGGGGAAGTGCTAGGAAAGGGGTATTCTAGGTTGTTAGTTGGCCAGGGGGAACCAAAAAATGATTAAAAATCTCAACGTACATGATTATAATACCGATGAGATTATCAATTTGTGAGTAAGAATAGTGGGATATTCGAACAAAAACCTAGTTACATCAGTACGAAATAATTCTACAACAAGCTACCGCATTTTCTAAAGATTCTCGGACATATCAAAATATTTAAAAAATACAATTGAGATACCATTCAATATAATGATGGTATATCTGTAGAAACCTGTAGGCTATAGGAAGTGAGAGCCGTATTCCCATAGCAGGTATCTGTTCAGTTAGATAAAGATAAGCTACGAACTCTTGGGCCCTCTTTGTAAGGGTGACCGATTGGATTGGCTAGCAAAAAAGACTCTGTTCACTGCTGTAAAATTACTTCCCTGTGGTTCCGAGCCCACCTAGAATTGTAGGTCCAACTCATTACCCATGCACAGGTCTTAGACCTATGTGGGCTTCATCCTCCAAAAAAATGTCTGTTATTTTGAGAAGGTGCTAATCTTTGCATTCGTTGCTATTTTGTCTGTATAAATAAATAGATCACTCTGTCACTTGTCACACTCCGAATAACGAAAAGCGGTTCATTGAATTTCGTTATAGAGAATTTAGACTGTACCTTGATAGTTTGTATCTTTTTTCTTAGGATGAGTTGCACTTTGTAGAGTTGCTGTGAGGCCTGTGGAGTCGGCTGTCGGCAGAATTTCAGCTTCAGCACTTCATACTTCTGTTCAACCTCTTGGTACTTTTTCTCCTGTTCCTCAATTGTTGAAATGCCTTTCACCAAACGCTTTTGTAGGATGTGGATTTTCTGAATCAGCTCCAGTTTGTTTGGATCGGATCCCTGAATAATATAAAATATATCTTGGAATAAACTTATCTCTTGGGTAAATCTGATTGAAAACTTAGCAACTGATAACATGTGTGAGCCTTCAAAATTGTTAAGTTTAGTCACTCGCTCGGCTGATGAAATTAGTTTTAATTGCGGCACTCAATCGCCACTGGAGTGTTTCTGTATAATTAGCCCTTCAAAATTAAGACATTCCTTTGTAAACACTTGGATTATGAATCTACAATATATTCCGTTTCAAGTCAACCGTTTTGCATTTGACTGTCTATATCGGTTTGTAACGCATTTACGGCTAAACGCGTGGATCAAATTCTATGAAATTTTGCATGGATCTTCCTTTAAGGAATGCCCAGCAATGTATGTGTAAGGATTTTCAAAATTTGCTTGTATATAAAGGACATTTTAAAGGAAAAAAAGCACTCAGGCCTTTTATAGGAAACTTATAATTTTTAAAATGAGCTTCTCCATTATATCATGCAATTGGAATCAGATATCAAGAGAGCCCTTGGGCCCTCTTATCCATCTGGTTGAGCCTTCATATATTAATTAAGTTATCTTTTACAAGAATTACATATTTGTTTGAGACAAACAAATCATTTCTAATATTTCAATTATGGTTAATAACAGGTGATTACTGAGTAAATATGATAATATTTATACACATTTAATTAAAATTGTTCTACAAATTCATTCATCAGACATGTGAAATCTGATTTGATTTGAGCAATCAGCTGTATTGAACAAGACAAGTTACCTTCTGGGTAATATTACAAATGCAGCCTTGGTGACGAGTTACAGAATCAATTTTTGTAGAAAACTGTCATGAAATAGACTACGCAAACTGAATGAAGGTTTAGGTCTAATTATTGTGTTTAATTTTGCGATAGTGATTGTCATTGAGTACATCGAGTATGTTCCTCTGTGCAAGCACCCTTATTCTTGGGCGTGAAGTCTACTGTTCACAGAACTACTAGCATTATAAATCTACAATAATATTTTGAAATTACAACTAATTAGGCTACATGAATAATTAACATTGTGATGTATTACTTCAAGTTTCCGCCATCGATGCACGTTGAGGGGAGTTTGCAGTTCCTCCTCGAGTGCTTTCGACTTGAGTCTCTCCTTGGCAAGGTCTCGCTCTAAATGATATATCTCCGAACGAAAGTCGGTCGTATTGTTTAGTGCCTTTGACAGGTTGTTTTTTTCTTTACTAGAAATAACAATAAAAAATAAATAGCTACAACTAGGCCATAAAGTAGCCATTAGAGATCAGAAATTAATGTCATAGCAGCTGAGTTCATCCATGCCTATAATCAGTCCATCGTTATTATTATTATTATTATTATTATTATTATTATTATTATTATTATTATTATTATTATTATTATTATTATTATGCAGTCCATCAAATAGGAGAAAATATTACCTGTGGCTGGGGAAGGAAATAATTAGAAGTATGATACAGGAATCATAAGGGAAAAAATTATTTCTATTTATTTTTTTATTGTTGGACTAAAAAAGTTGTAGCAGCCCTAGTCTAAGTTTCCATTCAAATCAAAATCAATTTATTACCATTTTAGCCATCCGTTTACATGAAATATTTCTTCATTTCTTAATAGACTTGAATAGAATGCATACAAAAGTAATAGATGTTTGTAAGCACATAAGTGTATCACATAAGAGATAAAAACTAGAGTGTGATGTTTTCCATGACGAAATACTGGATGAACAATTTAATATCAAAGCTGGCACTGTATTCCTATTTAAATTATAATTTTTACTCACACTGGAGGAATGTATTTTGCTTCTAAAGAGCTTCAGGCTGATGAAGCTTCTCTTTAGAAGCGAAATGCATGCCTCCAGTATAAGTGAGTAAAAAGCATAATTTAAATCGGAATACGACAGTGTCAGTTTTGATATAAGATTGTTATCAAGTATTGACAAGCATTTGTAAATATGTTCTTTGTCAGTGAAATTGACTTCATAATGAGAAAATTAAAGGATAAATTGATTTTATATGTAATAATTATTTTAAAAAGTTACAATTTCTTACCGTAACTGCTCAATTTCGAACTTCAACAATCTGATATCGTGCACTCGTTTGGCGTAGAGAGTTTTGCCTTTGTCAATGGTGGCTTGGAAGATTTTCACCTTTTCATTTAGTAGATCATTCTCTTGAGTGGAATTCAAAAGCTGTTTGCTGATGGCAAATTTTTCGTTCATTATCTGCAAAAGTGAGGATTTATGGCATTTTCAAAATACAGTTGTCAAGGACATAATAATTAATTTGAAAAATTCTGAATTATGTATTCATAGCTTGTAATAACAATAATGTCACTGCCATAATATATTTCATGTAAGTTTTTTTAAGGATGAAGCCCACATGAGTTTAAGAGCTGTGAGTGGGTAATGAGTTTTATGATGGTGATTGATGAGTTTGACCTACAGTTTTAGGTGGGCTCCGAACCACTGGTAAGTGATTTTACAGCAGAGAACAGAGCCTTTTTTGCTGACCAATCCAATCGGTCACCCTTACAGAGTCCAGGAGAGCGTTGCTTACCTAATCTGATAGAACAGATGCCTGCTACGGCTCACGGCTATCAGTGTATTCTTTTAATAATTATGTGTGCTGTATGGTGTATATTTAATTGGATTTATGTTTTGGAGTTATTATTGTATCATGCATCTGTGAGCTGTGAAATGATAAATTTGAAATATGAATGTATACAGATTTGAATACAGAATATGAATACAGATTTTGTCACAACTACTTGAACAATAAACTCTGTTATGCTTTCCATGACGAAATATTTGATCTAATATCAAAACAGAGACTGTATTTCTATTTAAATTATGATTTTTACTCACTCTTGCTGGAAATACTAGAGGGATGCATTTCACTTCTAAAGAGGAGCCGATGAAGCTTCTCCAGAATAAGTGAGTGAAAACCATAATTAAAATAGAAATATAGTATCAGTTTTGATATTATACATAATAAAGACCTGAGATTGACTATAATAACTAAGGTTATAAAGAACAAATCTGGTGATAGTTTAAAAGATCAAATCTATTTCAGAAGGGTAATAATAATCAAGAAGGGTATATAATATTAAGCTATCTATATTTAAGATTAAGTATAACCCCAAAAGAGATTGTAAATGATAAGAAAGTCGAAACTATTATCTCGCTATAGTATCTCGTGGGTTAATTATTTGAGTGGTTGTGATAACTTCTGTATTATTCATTATGGGTATCTATCAAAATAACTACCACTAATACTAGAATATTCATCTATCAAATTTGAAAGTGAATCTTGTGTTTGTACACGTTATTGCTTCATATTTCACATATTTATCATTATTATTATTATTACTATTACTAAGTCCATCGTTATTATTATTATGTTACAATAATAATTATTGTTGTACATCTAGCTCGATAAAGACTTCATTCTTGCTATAGCTGGACTTGGCGTTCTTGTTAACGTAGTTTCTCCTCAACTCTGTTTATAAACAATAGGAACTCACATGTTTTTTCTCAACGTTGAGCCGGTTTATTTCGTAGTCGCACTCTTTCATCGAATGTTTAATATCCTTCACTTCCTCTTGTAGCAGATGTGCAGCTCTTTTGCTGTCTTTAACTGCATCTCGCCAACGTTGCACCTCCGCTCTCAAACATTCTTTCTCAGTTTGTGCTTTCCTGAATGCTAAATTAATTGTACATTATTATTTGTTGAATGTGAAAATTTTCAAAATTTTTCCAGAACTCTTCAAGAGGTATAATGTTGAGTAGTTTATCTACGATAATAGTAGTTTGAGTAATAATTGTATGTTCTAAACATCTCAAGAGTGGCTTAGAGGCAAAATAAAAAAGGTAGAAATTTTAATTTAAATCTCCATAATTAAATACTTGATGAACAAATCTAATATGAAAACTGACATGGTATTTAAATTATGATTTTATTCAAACTAAAGGAATATATTTCGCTTCTAAGGAGAAACATCATAAGCCTGCCCACAGGAGCAAAGTTGGTGGCAGGCTGATGAAGCTCTTACTCAAAACTGAAATGCATAGCTCCAAAACTTATTGTAAACTTATTAAAAAATATCAAAGTGATAAATTAAACAATGAAACATCACATTGAGGAAGCACACTATGTTTGTCTCAAATCTCTTGTGGCTCAAAGGCAGTCATAAAACAATTGTTGCATAAACTTTAGGGTAAGCATTGAGGCCATTTTATAGGCGATTAGGAAGAAAACAAACGAACTCAGGTGTCACGTGTCAGTATATTCATTGGAAAAACAATTTCAAAATGCTTTAATTGAAACAAATGCCTCAATCAATAAATTTCTGCATGAATAGTTGTTTTTCTTATTCTTAATGATGAGTATAGGATCAGTATAGAGATACAGTTCATATCCTGTATAGAAAAATAACAACTGTCTTTATTTTGTCTTGAGTGTCTTCAAAATGGTCTTACATTGCGGTTCAATTGTTATTTTGTTTATTTGTTATTTGCATTATTTTATCTACAATACTTCTGTAATTGAGTTAACTATTTATATCAATCAACTATTTTTATATTTTAGTTATTACAACTGTACCAAATATTATTTTCATGAGGGCAATAATGGGTTTATCCTGGTGCTTTCACATATTGTAATTTCAATAAATAAATAGTAAATATCATTTTCTATAGGTGCTAGAAAAATTGACTGTATTTTAGTTAAATACATAAATAGATAGATAAATGAATGAATGAATAAATAAATTAATTAATTATTAGATAGATAGATAGATAGATAGATAGATAGATAGATAGATAGATAGATAGATAGGTAGATAGATAGATAGGTAGGTAGATAGATAGATAGATAGATAGATAGATGAATGAATAAATAAATAAATAGAATTGGAGATGACCCACAACAACACAACTTACTTTATTACAGTGACAATGTGAGCAGGGCTGGAAGCATTGCAGTTTGTTGGGTAAATGCCAATGTTGGTAAAATACTTGTTTACAAGAATTAGCAGAATAGGTTTTCATATAGAAATTTATTGAACGTGTCATTTTTTTAAATAAAAGTGTTTGAAATGATTTTTTCAATAAATTTACATGCATGTGTAGAACACAAAACGTTTTTATTGTTTTATTCGCCAATAAAATGTGCTCAATGATTTATGCTCCCTCTGTTCTATTAGTTACGAAATTTGATGAAATGGAATAAAACAATATCATTTCAGATAGAAGACCATAATGACCTGAATAGAGTACATACCCAATTCTTCTTTTGTTAGAAGATCTTCTTTAATAGCTATATCACCTTTCAGTTGTTCTATCTGACTTGTCATTAGTTTTGTTTTCTCTTGCAAACCTTCAATTTCTCCCTGAAATAAAACAAAACAATTTATAAATATTTTTGGAAAAATTGAAAAAAATTAGATTGATGGGAGGAAAGCTGAACCCTCTTTTTCATGAAACATGGAATTTGATGAATCATATAAAAAATAGTCTGAGAATCGAATCATTTTCCACAGTTGATAAGCAAGGTTCAAAAATTTCGTTCAAATAAGTGGAATCTTAAAAAAGTAAACTACTTTACTTTGTAATATTGTAATGGCATCATACAAGCCTCTTTATCTATTTGAAACACATATAATAATAAACTTATATAGATAAATGTTTCAGGGTGTTTCAAACCGCCAAGTTCCTTCACCTTATTCCTCTCATCAAAGCGAAGAAAACATTTAATATAAACATAGGTCTGGAAACGTTTTGTTACAGAAATAAAGACGACTGAAGTTGGCAGCCATCGCCCCTATCAATTTATTCAATAAAAACCCTGTATTGCCTTCATTTAGATGAAAAATTACAGGTAGTTGATCAGGTTTTATTTGAAGAGCAGAGAAATCTTATAAAACATGTTTCAAGTCTGAACTACTCTATAATTATTATTAACATAATCCATGACGATACTTTATGAAGAATCTAATATCAAGACTGACAATGTATTTCTATTTAAATTATAATTTTTACTCACCTATACTGAAGGGGTGCATTTCAATTCTAAAGAGAAGCTTCTAAAAAATGCTGATGAAGCTTCTCTTTATAAGTGAAATGCTTTCCTACAGTATAAGTGAGTGAAAATCATAGTTTAAATGGAAATACAATGTCAGTTTCGATATTCGATACCGTATTAGATTGTCATATAATGTTTTCTGTAAAAACCTATATTTATTTCTTACACAAATTAATTCTTACACATATGTCGCAGTCCACTCCTAAAAAAAGCCTCCATGCAACAATTCATCAAAATCGATTCACGAATTTAGCGGTAACACACTGTGTTATAAGCATATACTGACGTACAGATGCAGAACCGTCAACTTAAAACAGATATGCCTCTCTTTGGGCGATCAACTATTCAAAATATAAGCATATAAAATCCATTAATTATTAGAATATTTGCTCAATAGTTTTCACCTGACATTGGAACAATTCTTTGGCAATGGAATTCTTTTCGGTGCGGACAGTTTCGAACAGAGTCTGTTGTTGCTTGACCACTGCATCTGTCTCTGTCAGCTGTTTCTTCAGGTCGGCTATGTCTAGAATTTTGTTTCTCAAATTCTCTTCAACATTATCGAGTTTGATTAGCAATCCTTTTTCGCCTTCTTGCACCCTGCAAAAGAACTAATATAGCATGGGAACCACTAATACAAAAGTTTCAAATTTGTTTACTAAATATAACAATATAAAGTATTATCGAGAAACTGGAAACAAAAATCGAGACAATGGTAGACAATCTGACAATAGGTGCAGACAATGAACAAAACCCCGTCCCGAACATCAACGTCTCTGTTGCTTAGAATCAGCTAATCGTACCATCATCTCAAAACAGCACACCATAAACACAGTGATAAGCCGATGATACACAATGGTCAAGTTTGTGGGAGCCTGATTAGTCTAATAAATACATAGACTAAAAAAAAATTGAGTGGACGAATCAGACGCCACCTGTTACCGGTACCGGTAACATTTACCGGTTACCGGTACGGCTCCCAATGATATACTACACCAGTTCAGCTGATTCTGTGCAATGGAGTGACGTTTGTGTCAAGGATTTGTTCACAGTCTGCACCTACCTAAACCATAGAACTATATTATAGTTCTATAAGTAGTATAGTTCTATAAGTAGTATAGTTCTATACTGTAGTATAGTTCTATGACCTAAACACAAACAGAAACGCAGCGTCTGTGTTACAAACTACTGCCAGTGGCGTTAGGTCCAACAGTGCGATGTGGAAGGCTCCGCATGATAAAGGAAACAATGACTGAAAGGACAACTGGTGGATTTTCTCAAATATAAAAAATAAAATGTATTACCATTTTGATAAGAAATAAACAAAAATAAACTTTCTTTTTGCAGGTTTCAATTTTCATACAATTTTTAATAGTAAAATACATCATAAAAAAGGAATAAATACCTATTTAAAATAATTCCTGGACTTCTTGTTCCATGACGAACTGCGTTGTTAATATTAACTTTTCATGTGAATTTAACGACTTGTAGTCAAATTTAACGACTTGTTAAATTGTCGTTAAATTCACATGAAAAGTTAATAATTAAAATAATTGTTTACAGAATTTTCTCTTGTACAGGTCCTCACTAGAAATGCAAGAAGCTTGTGATCTAGCAGGGACTTTTTCTTTTGGAGTGCCATATTATGGTAGAGCAGGAATTTGAATATAGATAGATAGCAGAATTAGGACAATATATACTGTACAGATACATAACTAAACCAGAGCAAAATCCATATAAAGGAGTAAATATTACTACATAGGTACAGTATATACAGTATTTAAAAGTAGAAAACTGAATTATGGAGTTACCATACATATTGTTACATAGAAATAAACAGTATTTAAAAGTATATAACTGAATTTTGGAGTTACAGCTTCAAATGAACATTATTTCTTGACCAATCACTATAATTTCACATGTATAAGCTTATTCACATACCGTATATTGGAGCTGTGGTAACTATCATTTATGAATTTAGTTGGTAACTTATTTTTTTAGTTTGTGACAGTTAATAAGTTAGATCTGCTTTTTACAAGTATTTAGTCTAAAGAATACAGTATTAAAGGCATTGGAGACATTCGGGCGTATATGATAGTGTATATACCGAGCATCCAATAAATGTTAATCTTTAACTATATAAAAATATTTTGAAGTTTGCTGAGGATCGAATTTACATCTAATATTTGTGATGTCTTAAAAATCTCCTAGGAAATTCAGAAATTATACAATTTCAAAACAATTATCAAGCTATACTACACAATATTTCAGTATGCTCCTTTCAAAATGCTTTATTTTTTATTGCTGATGTTGCCCACATGTGTCCGAGACTTGCGTGGGTAATGAGGTGAATGATTACACATAAATGCCTGACGGTGGAGCGGGATTCGAACCCACGACCGCTTAAACGACAGCAATCTGAAGTTGCGACGCCCCAACCAACTGCGCTTAGCGGCCCGCTGAATATTCAATTCACACAATTGGTACTTATCGAATAAAATTAAGAAAAAATAAAATAATTCTTACTATTTTAATAATCATTTGCAGTTGAGTACAGTGCTTCAACAGTAGGTTACTTTGAAGTGAGTTTAATAAAAAAGTCATTATTTTATATTTCTTTATTTTATTGCTGATGACAGTCAGGTTGTTTATGTCAGGTTTTCATTGTTCACAGTTGGCATTTTGTATAACAATTTCTAAACATGAATAATTATTGAAAATAAATTTAAAAGTGAATTCAAAACTTACTTACTTGTGCGATAGCCATTTTGCATTGTTGTAATACTTCCTCAGGGCTCAGACACGGCTGGATTTGGTCTCCATGTAATCGACACCTACTGCTGTCTATTATCAATTGCTATCACTATATCTTATCTATTGTAAAAATCCTAAAATGTCTGTTATAAGATAAGATGGGGTCCAATATAATGAGGTTTTACAAGTGTGTCCAGCCAGTTAATATTACAAAATAAACTGCACCTACCATTGTGAGGTATATTGTCTGCTATGGAACACAGGTATGGGGAAGCTAAATGGTATGATTTGGTGGAAAGGATTCAACGGTTCTTCTTGAAGAAAGTGTTTCGTCTACCAGCTTATTCTCCAAGTCTAGCTCTACTCCTTGAGACCGGTGCCCAACCAATTTTTCTTCATATACGATCAAGCTGCATCTATGCTTTGTTATGAGATGTTTCAAACTACCAATACACAGGTACTCAAAATTTCTTCTGGAAGTCATGGCTCAGAAAAATGGAAGTCATGGCTCAGAAAAATGGAAGTCATGGTTTTTATGGCTGAGTGGAGGATTTTGGAAGAAGAATCTAGGGTTTCTCTGGAGGGGCTCAGCGGAGGTAATTTGGATATCAACCAGACAGTTTAACAATTGGAGACCGTTTATGGGAGCAACAAGAACAACAGGTGGTCGATAGCCAAATATATACACTCTGGCGACAGCTCTTGCACTAGAATGGCACTATAGTATCTTCCAATACTATGACTTTCGACTCAAGTAATTAACAAAGGCGAGAAACAAACTAATTTTATAAAACTACTATTTTTTCAAGCATAATAATAAACTGACCCCTTTGGGCAACAGTAAAGAGGAGGAAGATTTCATTGTCAGATGTCCAATTCGCACTGAATCCAGATGGAATTGTATATCTGACAAGTCAGTGCTCACATTAGCAGAATTAAACACATATTTGAATTATACTAATTTGTTGAAAATAAGTACATATTGTCAAAATGCTTGGAATTATCGGTGTTCTTTGACTACAGTTTTTAATACTTAATGTCAAATGGTGCACAAATTAGTGC
This sequence comes from Conomelus anceps, assembly GCA_948455865.1. Taxonomy (NCBI): domain Eukaryota; kingdom Metazoa; phylum Arthropoda; class Insecta; order Hemiptera; family Delphacidae; genus Conomelus; species Conomelus anceps. Next base: position 20,192,893 of record OX418217.1, read on the forward strand.
CATACCTAAAAATGTGCAAAATGTAATAAGACTTTACACGGTACGGTACCGGTACTTGAAAAAAATTCACACTGTAGAACTCTTTATCTTATACATAATTATTGCTGTACATCTCATACCAATTTGGTAATGCACAAATTTATGAAAGACATTCATTATAAATAATACTGTAAAATCTCAACTCCCCATGATGGTCGTGGGGATTGCTGGCGTGTATGAATTAAACATTTTTTTGAGGATGTAGCCCACATAGGTCTGAGACCTGTGCGGGGGTAATGAGTTGGATGATGGTTATTGATGAGCTGAACCTACAGTTTTAGTTTCCGAACCATATAACCGTTATAGAACATGTCCTGTGAATAAAAGCAAATCCTATTATATTCCAACTGCACCTACCTCTCCATCTCACTCTCCAAGTTTCTAATCTGTCGCCGTAGCTTCAAGATCTCCTTACACAAATCCTCGTTGTCAATTTGAAACCGTTGTCTTATTTGTTCAGAAACCTCTATTCGCTTGAACAATCCTTTCAGCTCGTCTGTAAAACATTAAAGTAAATATTTAATACAATAACTATTACTTTTCAACATTAATATTCCTGCATTGATTCTCTAGAAATAAATCACAACTGCATTGAAAATTTAATTTTTTGTCAAACAACAATTACATACCGGTAGCAATCTTGATACATTGTAAAAATAGCTATATACGGTTTAAAACATAAGTTTTACAAGCAATAATGTACCACATTATTCGGGGATAAAAATTCTGGATTGTTTTCCTAAAGTTTTGAAGGATTACTCGCATGATGAGATTGTGAGAGCTTAGGAATCTGCTTATAATGAGTGTTTTAAAAATGACCCAACCCTAACATAAATGGTGGAAGTCATGCATGGGGTGAATTTTTTATGCCCCAATGAATTATCAAATCGTTCATTAAATTGAGTCAGTCAATATTTAATTCAATGTCAACTATCTGAGACAATTGGAATGTACTAATCGAGTATTATTAAATCGACAGCAGTCGTTTCATTAAATTGAGTCAGATCTATTTTTTTCAAGGTGATTCTATTCTTGAGATCCTTGGAACTTTTTTTTCTTTTTTCTGAGGATGAAGCCCACATAGGTCTGAGACCTGTGCGTGGGTAATGAGTTGGATGATGGTGACTGATGAGTTGGACCTATACAGTTTTAGATGGGTTCCGAACCACCGGGAAGTGATTTTACAGCAGAGAACAGTGTCTTTTTTGCTGGCCAATCTAATCGGTCACCGTTACAAACAGGACCTAGGAGAACGCAGCTTATCTCTATCTGATTGAACAGATACCTGCTAGGCCTCGCGGCTATCACTTCCTGATATATCCTGTAGTTTTTCTATAGGGCACTTTGCATTACAAAGATGACAACAAAATTCTTATACAATAAAATTGATTGACTTGAAACTCAAACAACTCAATTTTCAAGAAAATTTGGAAGAAAGTTGCTTCAAATGTGTTGAAATTAGTACAAATCTATTTTAAAGCTAAAGTGCATAAAATGAAATTTTGGATGGATGGTGTTGTGAAGGCAGGAATGGGTGTAAGAGGATGGTAGTCCAAGGTTGCTGATAGAGACGAAAGGAGGAGAGTGGTAGAGAAGGCCAAAGCCCACCCCGGGCTGTAGAGTCAAAAGAGATTCAGATTCAGATGGCTTTATTTGTGTAAATTTACAGTGTACACGAATGATAGAAGTATTATTAATATTAGCAACTCTCAGATCCCATAGTTCAAGTGATGTACAGTGATTTTTGAAAATTGAACATAATGGTTGAATAGTCTGAATAGAAAAGATTATAAATTCAACAAATATATATTTTAAGGTACTGTACAGCAGAAATAAATGATGTGATTGTTGAAAAAAGGAAAAGAGAGCTTGGATCTGAGAGATTAGTTACACAAAGAGGCGAAGTCTTGGCCATTAAGGCCATTCTTACACTTTTACCTCAACATGTCCTACTAGTTTACATTGATATGGATGAAATTGTCTAATAAGGGTTATCTAAGTACGATAAATAAGAGAGAGTGAGAGGGAGTGAGTGAGCATAAAATGAAACATCTAACTCCCTAACATTGGCACAAGATTGAATTTTAATAATGTGCATATTGAATATGTTATATATAATATCTCTTGGGTTGCGTCACTTTTGAAACACTGTGAAGTTGCCAGCCCTTACTCGCTTGTTTTGGTTTTTAAAAAAATAGAATGCTCAGTAGAGTGTATCTGTATCCAAAAAACGTATGAATTGCTTAATCATAGTTACTTTGATGAATCATAAGCAATTCAAACGGATTTTTTTTTGTTTTGTTGGCAATCTATGTTTTAAGTCAAATTCGAATGTGTGTTGACGTGAACGTGACTATTTTCAAACTAAACTGATAAATTAAACTGAGGTCCTTATTATACAGAGCCACTGTAGTTCCGGTCGCGTGCCACAATAAGGCAAATTACATCAGCTGACCGGGTGACCGGGGTCAGCAATTCCAACTTACACAAGAGCATGCAATTTTTAAATCCATCAGTTGATTTTTTAACCAAATTTAATTGGCTGGTGTGATTTGATTAAGGCCTTATTATATGTAGCCACTGCAGTTGCGGTCACGTGCCCCAATTTAAAGCTAAATTACATCAGCTGAGCATCTGACCGCGCTCAACAATGTCCGAGTAAATTAAGACATTAATGTGTTTAGAACCATCAGCTGATTTTTTAATCAAATTTACTCGGTTTAGTGTAATTTATCCGTGTGGCTCGCCACCGCGACTGAAGTGGCTTTAAAAAATAAGGCTCTTAGAAACGTTACCACTGAGTCGCAGACAATTCTTTCGTTCGAGCTCTCTCTCTCGTGCCGTCTTCTCAACTAGTCTCTCATCCGACGATCTCAGTTTATTGAGGTTGGCCACCTCTCGTTCCAGCGATTTGGACTTGGTCTGCAGCTTGTCTCTCTCCTCTTCCACTCTTTTTCTCTCACTCTCGGCCTTCTCAATGCGTACAGCAGCCGATTCGGTCAGCTTCACCACTCGTGAAAGATCATTTCTGTACTTCATCAGTTCTTCGTCTTTGTTCTGTTGACAAAATGAAAACGAGAAACTGAACAAATTTGTGGTAAAATTTATCTTTGAAACACACTAATTACTTCGATATCCGTGTTTCGGAGGACACGTTAAGCCGTCGGTCCCGGTTGCATATAAAAAAAGCAGTCGTTAAAAAAACGGCGAGGTGGAACTACCCGTAAGGGTCTCCCCACCACGAAAAGCCATACGAATTTACTTTTACTTCGATATAATATGGACGTCCTCATGCTGTTCTCTGTCGACGAAACTCTAATGGCTGAGAAAAAAAGATTCAATGAGGAGGAGGCGATGGAGAAGAAAGAGGAGAAAAATTAGGAATAAGAAGGAGAAGAAAATGAGGTATGAGAAGGAGGAAAAATTAGGAATATAATATAAAGGTGTTTATGCTGCTCTCTGTCAACACCATTCCAATGCTAAAGAATAAGGGATTAATGGTGGGAGGAGGAAGAAGAAGGGGTGGGGGGGAATGGAGAAGAAGTAGAAAAAAGGAGGAAGAAAAAGAAAAGGAGATGGATGAGGAGGAGGAGGAGGAGGAGGAGGAGGAGGAGGAGGAGGAGGAGGAGGAGGAGGAGGAGGTGGAGGAGGAGGAGGAGGAGGAGGTGGAGGAGGAGGAGGAGGAGGAGGAGGAGGAGGAGGAGGAGGAGGAGGAGGAGGAGGAGGAGGAGGAGGAGGAGGAGAAAACGCCGGTGAAGAAAAAGAAGGAAAAAGATACGAGGAAGAATAAGGGGATGGCGAAGAAGAAACAGATTCCTCCTAAAATATACATTCACATTAACATGCATTACTAATATAAAACTTCACGCCCAATACAATTTCACAGCAATAATAATATAGTCCTACTATTAGCAAAATTCCAATAAAAATAAATTTATAAAATTTTACCTATTCTATCAAGTGGGTTTCATTTATTTTCTCCAAAACATTATTAAGCTTTCGTTTGATCACCTGTGGTGATATGAAATTCAATAGAGAAATATTTTGTAATAGAACTTGAGTAAATGATTAGATTTGATTACTAGTTTTACCTGTTTATAAGAATCCCCCAAAAAAAATAAAGAACATACAGGTGATAGCAATATGGCAATCCATACTGTTAAAAAATCAATTTAATTTATCCAATTACATTATTTAAAGGTAGAAAAAATGCTCAAGAAAAGATAAAGGATAATGTAACAAAAGTACTTACCATTTTACCTTGTGAGAAACAAAACCCAAACTTATTGATGATACAAATAAAAGGAGCACATCACAGAGCGGAACAAAATAAGTGGATAAAACAAAAAATAGACCTCTGAAAAATAGAAAATAAATGTCAAAAACCTCCACAAATATTACAAAAATATCAGTTTTTATTTCAGCACAAAGATAAGCAAAATCGTGTTATCAAAAACCTTCACAAAAATAAGCAAAATCGTGTTATCAAAAACCTTGAAAAATGTTACAGAAATATCATCTTTAATTTCAGCACAAAATAAGCAAAATCGTGTTATCATAAAACCTTCACAAATTTTACAAAAATATCATCTTTAATTTCAGCACAAAAATGGGCTAAATTATGTTTTTTTTTCTTTATAAAAAATCTTATTAATATTATTTATTGTGTGCTTGATATCAGCCTATCAATCATCCAAAAACTGAAATATTATTATCAATCTTACTCTAAATAGTTTGAATTTTTGAATTTTTTATTAACAAAGAATATTTCCTTCTTAATAATGTTTTAACAAACAATAATTCTGCATATCTTCCTCAAAAATTCAAGTTTATATTGTAGTGTTACAGAGTATTGAGCTTTTTAACTGAATATTTCGGATAATTTAGCTCATCTCAGCTCATTCAATCACTAAAAAATGCATCGATTAAAAAAATAATAGTGTAAGGAGAGGGATTTCTCTTGTAGGCTGCTAAATGGGTTAATTCCTTTGGTGAAGTAGTAAATGCTTTTATAATTGATGAGGAAACCCTTACGGGTAGTTTCACCTCGCCGATTTTTATTAGAAACATAAGGAGGACCTACAATTTTAGGTGGGTTCCTAACCACTGGGAAGTGATTTTTACAACAGAGAACAGAGGGTTCTGGCTGGTTAATCCAATCGGTCACCATTCCAAAGAGATTTTCCTTTGGTATCTTACTTTCTCAATCCTAAATTATTAAAGATCTTTTAATTATTCATAGATTTATGTAAAAAAAACTGAACATGACTGTGCCCTAGTTCCGTTGCGAGATTACAAGCAATATAAATAAAATAATACTATTTCAATCATTTTCTCATAACTTTTAAGCGAATATTTGTTTATTTTCATAGATATAAACACAATCAAGATTTGCACAGTTCCTCAACACGATGGAGAGATGCAACAAATTTCAAAGATGCTCTATGCAACTATTCATTATTATTAAAAATGTGTATTTTTTTGCTCGGATATCCTTTAAAATACTTCTGAAATTGAAAAATATCTTACGAATCAAATGTATGTCAATAAGCAAATTATATTTTGCTGTTGACAATTAATGAATAGAGTTGAACTGAATCGAATAGCCTATTATATTGTAAAAACTTACTTTCAATTGATTAGCTAACAGATTAATTTTTGAAGACGCTTCTTCGTATAGTTGTGTTTCAATGGACAGTTCATCTTGAATTTTCAAATAGCGCTGAGACAGCACTTCTTGCTGTTGTGTCAATCTGTCTACTGTTGCCTGTAATAGAATATTATAATAGAGAATATATTAGAATATTAAAATATAGAATGTTTAGTAATAAAACATTATGGAAATACAATATTAAAAAGGATTAAACAATTCTATTTCCAGGCAACATTCAAATATCACAATAGAAAACAGACCAAGACGAAATTAAATTCTACATAATAAAAGACACTATAGTTCACGGCTCTGAAAAATTGCGGTGTTGCCAGATATGGGACTATGCCAGCCAGCTGATAGAAGAAAATCACCAACCTCAATTCAAGAATTGACAACACTACTAGTAACGTGTGTTACCTAATCTGTAAGACTGATGCTAGCAGCCCTAACAGTTCCAAGTCCGAGCAACAATTCCATTATTTTTCATGTTGAAGATCCAATTTGTTTTCACTAATCTATATATATATAAATGAATGTCTGTCTGTATGTATATATGTTCCCTATAGACTTAAAAAATACTTGACAGATCGGCATGAAACTTTGGGAATACGTTGTGTGAATATTGGGGATGGTTTCTGACCATAAATTTTAATAGGGGAGCTAATAATTATTATTAATTAATCCATTTTATAGACCTCACCCACTGAACTTGCCGGCCTAACAGCTGATAGGAGTCAACAGTTTTTAATCATATGGCAGGCCCCTTAGCGGCGTTATTTACGCTGTCTTTGAACAGCAAAAGACTTTGCACTTTGCATGTAGGCTACCATGCAGTCGGAGCCTTATTGCAGTATGTAGGAAACTTATGACTGGGTATGATGAAATGTAATAATAATGCCGGGTTGATGACATCTGTTAGCCAATGCAGCTAGAAATTTGAAATGCAGCCTCAGCGGGAGGTTGCGAATAATAAAATAAAAAACCTAGCTTCTACCCTTATAGTCGTAGGAGGTTTAAATTTGAAATGTTTCTTCATTCAGAGGTGGTGATTAAGAAAACAACGAAGCCTCTATGATCAGCTGGAAGAGCCCTAGGACTAACTTCTTTCCTAATTTGAAATGTAACCTCAGCGGGAATCGGTGAATAATAAAATCAAGGAGAATTTTTATGAGAACGCAGCAACGCGCGTCGGGCCAGCTAGTATGTAATAAAAACATAAAAAACACTTTTAAGTGTAAATTAACTCACTTCATGGCGTGACGGCCGTTTCACTCTGTTGTCAAAAGCATCGCCAGACGACCCACAAGTGTACCTTAAATCAATGTACTGTGGGTCGTCTGACGATGCTCTTGAAAACATAGTGAAACGGTCGTCACGCCTTAACGTGAGTGTATTACCAATTAAAAGTGTTTGAAGCCATTAATTTATGCAAGAATAACAATGTTCTTGAAAAATGTTCACATTTGAAAGACAATGTGTATTCAAACGACCCGCAAACACTAGATGAAACAACATATTGAGGACTATTGAGTTCCTGGATTTCTTGTTCCATGACGAACTGCGTTGTTAATATTAACTTTTCATGTGAAATTTAACGACTTGCAGTCAAATATTTGTTAAGAATAAGTATTCAAGCCCTGACATCCAAAGCTGAATCGAATTTTGCCGACCATATCATTCAAACTGGACACACTTTTACTGACATCAGTACCAACCTTCACATTCTACACATAAAATCTAAAGGACACGAACTCAACACCTTGGAACAATTTGAAATATACAAACACACCACACACAATAAACAAAACATTCTCAATGAACAACTAAATTTTAAATCTCACAAACTTTTTGATCACATTTTACAAAAAACCACAACACTTCTAACCAAAAAACTGACATGATGATCTAGGAGCCTCTGAAGATGGATCTCATAGATTCGAAAGTACTCGGCCAGATTAAGTGAGTTATTATACTTATTCTTAACAAATATTTGACTGCAAGTCGTTAAATTTCACATGAAAAAAGTTGACTATTGAGTCTTAAATATTGGTATATATGAATATAAAGAATATATTTATACAAATATAAATATTGAGTTTGAAATATTATACCAAACATCACTACTGCTACCGTGCACTAAAAAAGGTTGCATTCAACGGGACATGCATTGAAAATCTTTGGAAATTTCCAGCTCTTGTTGTATTCTGTAAAATAAACTTTTTTCATTTTTATGTTATTTTGCAATTTGGTAAGTTATATGTGATGCCTTCCATGACGAAATACTTTATGAACAATCTAATATCAAAACTGAAACTGTATTTCTATTTAAATTATGATTTTACTCACTTATACTGGCAATACTAGGGATAACTTACATTTCACTTCTAAAGAGGATGCTACGCTTCGCAGCATCCCTCCAGGATCTCCAGTATAAATGAGTGAATATCATAATTTAAATAGAAATACAGTGCCAGTTTGATATTAGATTGGTAAGTTAGTTAGAAAAATTTAAAGGTACTCTAAAAAAAAAAATTTTTTTTTTTAGTTTGAGTTGCAAAACTTCAGAGACTCTCTGTAATTTTTTGGCTCAAAGATTGTTGAATAAACTAAAATTACAATAATTTTATACACTATTAATTTTTTATCTAGGCTACAACTACCAGTACTAATACGTAACAACTCACTTCCACTTTCACTTACCAATCACTTGTATAACTTTTCCATAAATAAGACTAACACAAAAGGGTTCAAATTCTACTAAAAAAAATCTATTCTGGAAATGGAACTAGCCTTTTTCAAATTTAAATTAGCTACTGTATCCCAGAATGCAACAAACCTTTTCAGCTTTCAATGCCTGCTCAAGTCGATTGGCAGTGCGATTCAGCATGGTCATCTGCAGCTTATGAACGAGTACCTCTTCGGTTCTACCTCTCATCTCATCAGTTAACCGATTTATTTCATCCTGCAGTCGGCCTTTGAACTGAGTCTCCTTCATTATCTCATTTCCACGATTCTGCAATTGAAAGCAGAACAAAAAATTAACAAATAATCATTTTTGAAACTCCTCTTAATGCAATAAATAGGCACTGTGGACATTGGTCGAGTTCCTGGAAACTTGACCGATTACTGGTAAATGTTACCGATGGCGTCTGATTGGTCTATTCAAATTCATAGCCGTTAAAAAATTTGAATTGACCAATCAGACGCCACCAGTAATATTAGTTTTACCAGTTGCTGGCAAAGCTCACAGGAGCTCAACCATTGAAAACTACATTTATTATCTAATGGAAAACGATAACTCAATTTATTTATTACATATACAAATTTCTATACAAAATATAGTATCAAATAATACTAAAAGAAGTAAAATCTACAATATTATTTGCTCAATGAAATAGAATATGTAATACCATGTAGTATTTCCAGCAAAAGCATTTCCTTGTCCGCTGGTAACCATCAGTTAATTACAGCTATAACAAAATATATATATAGCATTTCAGCTAGCTGATACACCAAACTAGTTATATAGCATATATAAAAACTAAGAAAACATATAACATTATAAAATTGGTGAAAAAGAACTGTTATTTAACTGTTGAGTTATTTATATTTTTTTTGTAGAGCTATATAATTAATTGTTGGTTACCAGCGGACAAGCGAATGATTATGCTGGAAATACCACATGGTATCACATATTTATTTGAAATATTTCTAGTGAACAAATAATATTGTAGATTTGTATTTTATCTCTTAGTATTATTTGATACTATATTTTGGAATATTGATGTAAATTTGTTTATGTATGGGAAAATGAATTATAGTAACATAAGATTATTTATTTATTTAACAAAGCATGTAATTATATACAATATTATATTATATTATATTAAATTATCAGTAATGAGGATGTGAGGTTCCAGGCTGTGCAAAGAGAAACCACTCGAAGACACACTGAACAGTGGAAGAAGGACGCCTCAGCCAGAATGAAAAAATATTGGGCTGAGAAGAGGGAAAAAGCTAAAGAAGCCAGAAGAAAGTAGTAACTGGTCTGGTGTATTCCAAATATGAACCAAACGGAAAAAATATTTATTACAATAAATCACAGTATATTATATTGTAATTATAATTATATACAATTGAATGTCATCAAAGATGAAACACACAAACTGAAAGAAACACCACACTAATAAAAGCCAAAGCAGAAAAAATACTCAGCCAAACACAATTTCAAATTTTCTTTTCTTTGTTAACGTTTAGAAATTTGATAAAAATTGTAACATTTTCCTAAAGAAGCTCGAGTTTGAAAAGTCATCAACAATGACTTGTGCATTGTTGGATTAATTTTTTGTAGTTGGAGATTCCATTTTCAAAATGTTATTTATATAGGAATATACCACTAGGAATATACCACATGTACCACTAAGGAATATTGAACTCTGTTTTAAATGAAATAGTGGTTTCTAGAACTCACAAGTAAAAGGAGCTTTCGCACTTTTGTTTTTACTCAATGCTTCATTTTTAATCACTTCAAATCTACAACTTGAGGACTGATTTCTATATCATTGATTCGCAATTTTCCAATTTTAGAGGATTTCTGAGAAAATTACCCCCATGAATTTATTGACGCATAAAAATTACTTCAGTTATTAAGAACGAACTTTCTTTAAAATAAAAAAATAAATAAATGTCAAATTGGATAATTATAAGCACTCCAATACATAAACATATATACATTAGAGTGAAACAGCCTGGAATATATAAATAAAAATACAATGTAACGTTGTCAATACTATATCTAGAATCAACTACGGTATTAATATAGCTTACTCATCTGAAATCTATTACACAAAATGATAACATATATAGCCACTATCAAATGAATATTTGAAAATATTAATTTAAAAAGATATGTAATGAAAAATGTATTATAAAAATATAATTTTATTGATAAGCTTGTTCTTGTTTGTACTTATAGGACAGCGTCAATTCTCATTCATTAACTAATAATTGGTTTGTTCTATTCTACAGAGGGATGCGAAATTTGTTTTTGAGTGTCAATTTTATGTTAGTTTGTGTCATTGAAAATTGACAAATAAGTTGAAACAAAAGTTTAATCAATCAACATCACCTCCAAGTCCTGTTGAAGCTCGGCAACTTTCATGTTGGCCACACTGAATCTCTGTTCAAGATCCTCATGCTCAGCGGTTATCACTTTTAGCTTATCTTTAACTTCAGCCAACTCAGAAGCCATTTTGTCTCTCTCTTTCAACTGCAGTTCTCTGTTCTTTGCTGCCGTCGTGTACCTTAAACACAAATCATCCGAAAATAGTTTCAATAATATTGGTATGCTACTTATATGAGATAGAACGGTATAAAATATTCAATTGAAAAAGTTATTAGAGAACCAGTAGGCCTATATGAGAATTTATTTCAAAATATAATTGCAATCATAACTCTGCTTTTAAATTACCAAAACAAATTCCATCTTTAAATATTCTGACTACATAATGAATTATATAAATCTTGACTGAAACTGGTAAATATTATTTTAATGTTTTTTTTCCAGTCGTGAGTTACAGCAGAGATAGAAATTATTTTGTAGATAAATTATCTAAAGATAAAGACATAGTGCCCTGACGGGTGTTTTGCTGGATATGAGTGTTGAACATTTTATAAAAATCATTATGATCTTGACTTATAAAACTTAAAAAAGTATGTACAACTAGTTATAAACAAATTAAAAAAAAGTACTGTAATAATAATGAATCTGAATAGTTCTTCTAGTGATGATCTGCAAGCTTGCTTTGGATAGATGCTGGTTAATTAATTAATGCCTGTGTTATCAGTCTTTCAAGGTAGGCTACAACATCTGAAAATCCAAGTCTAATATCTAATTACGGTATAAATTATTTGATATATTATATAACATATTATGTAACATAAACATAGCAATCCACATCTTTCATAAGAGAAACTTACTCGCCATTCTGATCAAAATCCAACTTGGATTTAACTCCTCGCTCATTCTGCAGTCTGGAGAGTTGCTGCCGGAGATTTTCAATATTTTCCAATGCTTCTTGCTCTCTCACATGCGTGGCATCAGCAGTTCTCCAGGCCTTTTCGATTTCCTGAAAGTTCAATTGAAAAATGATTAAAAAGGAACGTTGAGTATTATTTTTCATGGTAAGTACTTCTTCTACAATGGAGTAGAAAGTTTTCTAGAATGTACATTATTGATTTAAAACTATTTTTACCACATATAACTTTACATCATAAGGTAGCCTGTGTACTATGGGCATTTTTATGAATAATTCGAAATAGTTAATGCAAAGTTTTCAATTTTCGTTATATTAAAATAAAGTGCAAATTGCACAGAGTTGAAGCATTGTATCATTTTTAATTTTGGCCATTATATTATTTTATTATTATTATTTTTTTTTTTTTTTGGCCATGATATGGAATTCATTCATAGCTTCAATGTTATGTAGAAGTTTGTATTTGAAAGAAAAAAGAATGATGATTTATGCAACGATTGTATTATGACTGCCTTTAAAAGCCACAAGTGGGATGTCACCTAGGACACTAGTGAAGGCAGAGTATATAAAAAATCTCACAAGTTGCTCAAAGGCTAAATACAATCGTTGCACACACTATAATAATTATTGTATCTACGACTACCAATCACGTGGCTAACTTACTCGAACTAACATAACTGTTAGCGGCGGTCGTAAGTTTCAAATAAGATTGAAACTCAATTTTATTTTGAAATATTTACGGTAGTGCCCTAAAGCAGCTATTGCATAATATCAATTTTAACACTATACTCTGTTCATGGAAAGGAGAGACGATGTAAACAACAATGCGCGTACGAGAGTGTATCTTCGAACAACAAGACCGATTCACAGTTGCTGATCCACAATTAACTACAGAAATACAATCAAGCGCAGTATATAAGTGAACCGGTAACTGTGGCAGCGAATGTGATACTGAACTTAGTGTGAACTGGTACAAATTAATCGATCGGTCTACAGCTGATATGAGTCATCAGTTTTTCACTCACCCAAACGCAAACGTTTGGTCTTGTTTGTCTCTCGTTTGCGTGAACATAGTATAGAAAGTAATCCCAAGTTTTGATTGGTCTAGAGCCAATTTATAGAAAAGTGACGGTAGAAGGCTTTCTACATTCCCGGATTTCCATGGAGATCTCCAGATGTTGAGGCCAAAAATGAGGCTTTAGGGAATTCCAGAGAGAAAAATAGAAATTCAGTGGCGGTCCCAGGGGGGGATGGGAGGGATATATCCCCCCAAATATCAAGATGGATCCCCCCCCCCCTAAAAAAGAATCTATTCATAATTATGTATGTATAGCTTTTGCGAGAAATAAATTTAATCTGCGTCATTGTTACTTGTTAGCTAAAAGAATAAACACCCAACCAATGTGTAAAAAGAAGCCACGCCGTTTACTTTTGAAGTAAATCACAATAGTTTTTTGTATTATTCTTAATTTTTTATTTGCGATATTCTTTCTTGTAAACTTAATAAATGTACATTACATTGTTGTGTAACAATCTGAGTATTTTTTGGCTATTCATTCGTAACTTACATGTTAAAAATAGGGCCTAACCATAAAGAAAAAATTCGCAGTGAACACTTGATTTATTTTTGATTTCATTATACGTTTATTCAACTGAACTTTGTCATCATGCTCATGAATAAGCTCATGAATGAGCTCATTGAATAATCACATTGACTTTTAATCAATTTTCTTTGTGTAGCTAAAGGAAATCAATGAAAAAACACATACCGTACCGTACTATGGTTGGGTCCTATTTCACCCGGGTACAATAAACTTTAAATGAAAAACTATTTTATTAGCTAACATAAATACTATTAGCTTGAGCATATTTTAGAGCTCAAACACGCATAAAAATACGTTTTTAGGATATAAATTCCACATTTTTTTCGGGGAGGGGGGCACCCCGGTGGTAATCCCCCCCCCCCCCCCCCCGAAATGAAATCCTGGGACCGCCACTGAAGAAATCTCCTCTTTTCGGAGATTTATAGAAAAATCCCTATTGAATACAAAAATTGTGTTTTATTTTGTGATCAAAAATAGCTTATTTTTCTGTACCATAAGCTAAGTGCACCAGTCCTGATTGCTATGTTCCTTCCAGCAATGTCTGTTAAAGAAACAAATTAAATTAAAAAACACTGGATTTTATTCATTTAATTTTCATAGAAGAGCGGACCCTCTCCGCCTAAGGGGACCCCCCTTCACCAACTAATTTAAAATCTCCTCTCTTTTGTAATTAACATTTGCCAACTCTAGACAGTAGTGTTATAATACATTTGTTCATTATTCAACGGTTTTGATAAGGCATGAATTAATTCAGCTGTTGTTTTATTACTATTTAACCTCTTATAGTCATAGATGAATAAATTTGACGAACCATTTTCAGTTTTTCCACATTGTCCTGTTTGTCCTTGCTGGACCGCAAACAGTCACCGACCTCCGAATTCAGAGTGGATATTGTCGATCTCTGTTCTTTGACCAGCGCCATAAACTGTTGCAGTACAGTGTGCCTACTTGAAACGCCGTTCCACAGTTTGTTTACGTCTTCAATGAACCTTCCAGCCGTGATTGTCAACTCAAGATCTCCTACCAACTATTAAAAACATTTATGTATGTACTGTATAGCTGTATATATATAAATATATAACAATATGAATCTTGCAACAGTCATATATTGTACTCTCTCTCACTCTCTCTCTCTCTCTCTCTCTCTCTCTCTCTCTCTCTCTATATATATATATATATATATATATATATATATATATATATATTTACACCTGACCATCATTTCGGCATCCATACATTGTTGATTTACATTCGTTTGGACGTCCATGTGTAATTGTGCATCCGTATACGGACGCCCGATTACATTCCTTAATAAAATCGTTAGAAAAGTTTGAAATAGGTTAGTTTCGCCCCATGCCTTCTCAGGCATGCCAACTTGACCCACAACAGAAATCACGTGACAATTCGTCAGTTATCATCAGCTCTACACTAGTTTGTAAAAAAACTCTTGGATGTCTGAATGTTGTCAAAATGAATTTTAATATACATGGAAGCTTCTGAATTCTACCACCACGTAGCGCTAGTCAGATTGGCCCTCTCCTTAGCGTATACTATGAAACGTATAAATTTGTTCATTCCACCGCGAATTCGACGTCCATCAAGTTAAAGAAGATTGGCAACAACGCCTGGATGTCAACCTTATTAGAGAATGGCTTGAGCTGACCCGGCGAGCTTCACCAAGATTATAGTAAATTTCAGTTCCTGAAATATCCACCTGCAAGATGGTTTTCCAACAAGTAGCCTATCTCATGCATTTCAGTATCACTTTTTTCTCATAATATAATAGTTCTTATTCCTGCCTGAACTTTATTTTTGAAATTCTTGAAAATTCACTTGCTCTCAATACAATTACTATAGTTAATAATTAAAACTTTCGCCACTTTCTGTACACAATATTCCACCATTTTCAATTTTTGTTTCATGTTCATCATGACCTTTATTTTAAACTTTTATACAATTAAAATATAAGACGATATAATATCATTTATGTAATTAAAAAACAGAAGAAGAATAAGAGGGGGAAGAAGATAAGGAAGAAGAAGACAGGAGGAAGCAAAGAATAGCAGTTAATAATTGAAACTTTCGCCACTTTCTGTTTACAATATTCCACCACTTCCAATTTTTGTTTAATTTTCATCATGACCTTCATTTTAAACTTTTATACATTTTAAATATCTGGAGATATAATATTATTTATATATAATATAATTATATTTATATAATTGAAAAATAGAAGAAGAATAAGAGGGGGAAGGAGAGATGGAAAAAGAAGACAGGAAGAAAAAGAAGAGAAACATGGGAGAAGAAAAAGAAGAGGAGGAAGGAGAAGAAGAAGACAAGAAGATGAAAGAGGGAAGGGAATAAAGAGGACCGAGCAACCGGTGCAATTCGGAGGTGAAGAAGAAGAAGAGAAAAGGAGGAGGAAGGAGAAGAAGAAGAGAGAAAGCATAGAAAGAATAGGAAGAAGAAGACAGGAGGAGGCTAAGAAAAGAAGAAGAATATAAAAAAAAGAAGAAGAAGATAAAAAGAAGAAGAAGAAGAAGATAAAAAGAAGAAGAAGAAGATAAAAAGAAGAAGAAGAAGAGGAGGAAGAAAAAAGAGAAAATAAAGTAGACCGAGCAACCGGTGCAAGTCGGAGGAGAAGAAGAGAAAAGGAGGAGAAAGGAGAAGAAGAGGAAGAGAGGAAGCAGAAAGAGAAGAGGAAGAGAGGAAGCAGAAAGAGAAGAGGAAAAAGAAAACAGGAGGAGGCAAAGAAAAGAAGAAGAGGAGGATGAAGAAGAAGAAGAAAGAGAGAATAAAGAGGACCGAGCAACCGGAGCAAGAAGAGGAAAAGAGGAGGAATGAGAAGAAGAAGTGAGGAAGCAGAAGAAGATGACAGGAGGAAGCAAAGAAGAAGAAGCGGAGGAAGAAGAAGAGTGGAGAAGAAGAACAGAGGAAGAAGACAGGATAATAAGATGAGGAAGTAGAAGAAAGTTATTGGAATGGAAACTTGAAAATCAATTCAATGTCTATGTAGACACTTTGGATACTACTTTATTTTGACTGTTACCTGACATGAATTCGAAAAATGCTCATAACTTTGTTAATTTTGGACAGATTGATTTGAAAATTCAGGGGAATGTTAATAGCATGAAGAGAAACGTTCAAGATTTTTTGTTGACTTTTCCCATGTTCTCTTCTACCTCCCCAGCCGAAAAACTATACAGAGTTCCATTTTGATTACTATGCGGGAAGTTTCAAACGTCCCGCTATACTGAGCTGCTCCGCGCCAAGGGACAGGATTGGATAAAATCGCCCGCTCAACAATACTATTGGGTGACTCCAATTAAACCGGCTAGTTCAAACGATACTATTAAACTGAAGTACTGAAGACCAGGGGCACACACAGAGTTTTGGTTTAATTTCCAGGTAAAATTTGGGATGGTAAAAATGGGATTTTTCAGAGCTCTTTTTACAAGATTGTTGCCCGATAAAGTTTAATGAGGAGACAGGGATTCATTACTTGACTCTTTAAAAGAGTATTAGTTAATAAGCTATGGGGAAACAAAATGTGTTCATCATGAGTATTTTTTGTACAGTGTTTCAAGAGTTCAAAATGATTCTGTCAGACTGAATAAGAAGCTTCTCATGAGGATATATATATTAGAATGAATGTAGGTCCAGACTGCTTTGTTATAGAAATAAAGAGGGCGAAAAATTACAGCTATTCCATTATCCATTTAGAAATTACTACGGTCTTCATATAGATGGTGTGAATTGAATTGAATCAATGGAAAATTATCTGAAACATGCTACAAGATTCACTATTATACATTTCTTGATGCCCACATGAGACTTTTGCGTTGGTATTAAAGTGAACGAAAAAAGCAAGTCAGAACGCGAATCGGGATTACCAAATCTTTAAATTGGATGTACTTAAATGTAATTGAATGTACTTAATAGTCAAGAACGGTCCCAAATTTTATAAAGTTGAGCTTTATTGAATCAAAGCATACTGATTTTGCACCAGATGCTTTCCACTTGCTATTCTTCTGTTTTTTGACCCAATTTAAATTCTGGTTTTGTAAACTCTGGGTGCTTTATTCGCAATCAATAACCAAGCTCATACCCTTCAATCTCAAAAACTCTTCAATCTCAATTTCCAAAATACAATAACTCAATAATCGCAGTAGTTGATGTTTAATGTGATTTACAGTTCATTTCACTACGAATGCATTCAATTCACCACCTGAATGAGGGCCTTAGAAGCCCAAACTTTTCTAAATGAGTGCTAATTTATTGATCTCTCATTGAAAAAGGTAGCTTCACTCTTCTGCTATATTTATTTATGTATTGAAGTGTTTTGAAGGAATAAACTTTTGCACTCTTTTTGAAATTTTTGCAAAAACCTGTAAACCTTTTTTAGAAAATTGTTAGCTGCGGACCGTAACAGGTACCTGTTCAGTCAGATAAGTTAAGCTGCAAATTCCTAGGTTAAGGGTGACCGAATCACAAAAGAGGCCAACAAAAAAGAGGGTTATCAGCTATAAAATCACTTGCCGATGATTCGGAACTCACCGAAAAATGTGGGTCAACTCATCAACACATTACCCACGCACAGGTCTCAGAACTATCTGGGCTTCACCTTCCGAAAAAATTACATTATTACTGTAACGTTAAATGTATCACAGGTTTAGGAAGTTTTAGAGGCTGGAGGTCCTGTACTTATTGGTTAAAAGATTGCCAGATTGATATAAATGAAACGAAGTATCTTTACCCAGCCACCTGGTCGAATTTAATTCTGCCAGGCTACAAACTCTATTTCCACCTATGGTAGTCACTCATAATATTCCTCTTAATAGTATATCGATATTGTTAATAATTGTTATAAACAATCATATTTAAACAAGTCTGAAATGTACAGCCTAGTTCATATTTATTATTATACAGTCAATTCGCTTGAAAATTATCATTTTAATAAGGATTTCAGGACCTGAGGGAAAGACATGAGTCCCAAAGCCCCCCATGTCAAGCCACTACCTATGAACATTATTCTACTTAAAAAGTGTGAATGCATGACATGTACTAACACTGATCAGCCTGCAGCACATACTCTCTATAGTAAATTTTCTTGAAAATTATCAACCATTTTTTAAGGAGCTCGGGTTCTTGGAGGGGGGGCTTAAGCCCCCTAAGCCTCCCCCTTGGTTGCGCCACTGCTGAAGACACTTCGTTTGATTCCTTTTTACTCAAAACCTTAAATATCTTATAAAGATATGAACAGTTTTATTAAACAAAATAATCATCCCATTTAGGTTATGAAATTGAATAAAATTATTCGATTAGCATTCATATGTATGTTCTTTTCACCACATGATTGGGCTTGTAAAAGATGCCCAGAAATTCTGCTGTTGTAAGACTCACATGTTTTGAACTCTGAAAATTTCGATTTTAAGACTTCAAATATCAATATTTCGTGCATACTGCTGACTCAAATATCAATTTTTTTAATTTCTCATTTTCATGTGGCCATAAAAAATTATCTGCTTGTGTTATGGATTAAAACTCACCAGTTCTGTAATGAGTGGGTTTTTATATACCCAGAACTCCGAATTCCATCCTTCAAAATAATATTATTACAGTGTTTTGTGCACTGCTGACTGAGACAATGTTCTCTGCTGAAAATCACTTCCCGGTGGTTCGGAACCCACCTAAAACTGTAGGTCCAACTCATCAATCACCATCATCCAACTCATTACCCACGCACAGGTCTCAGACCCATGTGGGCTTCATCCTCAAAAAAAAAAAAAAAAAAAAAAAAAAAAATCAGATTTTTCGACTTCTCGTTTTTCAAATGATCATAAAAATTTCTGTTGGTGTTATGGATTCATTGAAACTCACATGTATTGTAATCAGTGGGTTCTTATACATCTAGTATTCTCTTTACTTCCGTCATGAGAGCGATGGGGGTACTTGAGTGTTCCCAAGCAAAAGTGGCGATTTAAAAAAAAGTTCAATCAAAAATTTCCCAAATTCAACTGGCAACCTTGTAATTTATACAACATTTCAATTTCAATTTAATGTATATTAATATAATTAAATTATATTTATCTAGTTTATATTTAATTAATTTAATATAAGTGAGTAATATAGTGAATTAATACATGAATCGAGATAATGGATAAAGAATACAAATAGAATACACATGAAAACTAAAACATAGAATATAAAACAGTTTAAAAATAATATTGTTCTTATATGTACCCTTTGTTTATATTATTACGTCATACCTCAATTCAGATAGAAGCAAAGTTTAATACTGTACTTAGATAAGAGCAATTAATAAACAAAAAGTAGTTGCGTTCAAATGTGAAAAATGTAAAACCGTGATGTATTGTCGATGCAACATGACAGAGTTGCACTCTTTTTTCAGTAGAGATGTGTCTTGCTTTGTCAAGCACTTTGACTTGTCTGGCGCCGGTCTCAGGCCAACCAGACTTATGTAAAAACAAACAAACTCTGAAATCCAGTAGCTCAGCAATCTGGCAACATTGCTGGATGTCAAATAAGCCTCAAAGTGGTAATAGATATTCAAACCGGAGTTCATCTTGAAGTCAAACTGTATGAAAGTATACTCTGGAAGTACCATTGTCTGTATTTTGAAAGGAGTTTGAATGATCGACGGAGTGGATAAAAAAAATCGATTTTAATTTTTATGTTTTTCAAAAAACCAAAGTGAAATATCGAGGTGGAACACATACAAAACCTGATATACTTTCATGAAAAAACAATATACTCCTTGATTTCAAGGGGATGCCAAAACGTAACCAATTTGAAAAGATGCCACAATGATAGCCAGATGTATATATATATACATCTGGCTATCATTGTGGCATCTTTTCAAATTGGTTACGTTTTGGCATCCCCTTGAAATCAAGGAGTATATTGTTTTTTCATGAAAGTATATCAGGTTTTGTATGTGTTCCACCTCGATATTTCACTTTGGTTTTTTGAAAAACATAAAAATTAAAATCGATTTTTTTTATCCACTCCATCGATCATTCAAACTCCTTTCAAAATACAGACAATGGTACTTCCAGAGTATACTTTCATACAGTTTGACTTCAAGATGAACTCCGGTTTGAATATCTATTACCACTTTGAGGCTTATTTGACATCCAGCAATGTTGCCAGATTGCTGAGCTACTGGATTTCAGAGTTTGTTTGTTTTTACATAAGTCTGGTTGGCCTGAGACCGGCGCCAGACAAGTCAAAGTGCTTGACAAAGCAAGACACATCTCTACTGAAAAAAGAGTGCAACTCTGTCATGTTGCATCGACAATACATCACGGTTTTACATTTTTCACATTTGAACGCAACTACTTTTTGTTTATTAATTGCTCTTATCTAAGTACAGTATTAAACTTTGCTTCTATCTGAATTGAGGTATGACGTAATAATATAAACAAAGGGTACATATAAGAACAATATTATTTTTAAACTGTTTTATATTCTATGTTTTAGTTTTCATGTGTATTCTATTTGTATTCTTTATCCATTATCTCGATTCATGTATTAATTCACTATATTACTCACTTATATTAAATTAATTAAATATAAACTAGATAAATATAATTTAATTATATTAATATACATTAAATTGAAATTGAAATGTTGTATAAATTACAAGGTTGCCAGTTGAATTTGGGAAATTTTTGATTGAACTTTTTTTTAAATCGCCACTTTTGCTTGGGAACACTCAAGTACCCCCATCGCTCTCATGACGGAAGTAAAGAGAATACTAGATGTATAAGAACCCACTGATTACAATACATGTGAGTTTCAATGAATCCATAACACCAACAGAAATTTTTATGATCATTTGAAAAACGAGAAGTCGAAAAATCTGATTTTTTTTTTTTTTTTTTTTTTTTTTTTTGAGGATGAAGCCCACATGGGTCTGAGACCTGTGCGTGGGTAATGAGTTGGATGATGGTGATTGATGAGTTGGACCTACAGTTTTAGGTGGGTTCCGAACCACCGGGAAGTGATTTTCAGCAGAGAACATTGTCTCAGTCAGCAGTGCACAAAACACTGTAATAATATTATTTTGAAGGATGGAATTCGGAGTTCTGGGTATATAAAAACCCACTCATTACAGAACTGGTGAGTTTTAATCCATAACACAAGCAGATAATTTTTTATGGCCACATGAAAATGAGAAATTAAAAAAATTGATATTTGAGTCAGCAGTATGCACGAAATATTGATATTTGAAGTCTTAAAATCGAAATTTTCAGAGTTCAAAACATGTGAGTCTTACAACAGCAGAATTTCTGGGCATCTTTTACAAGCCCAATCATGTGGTGAAAAGAACATACATATGAATGCTAATCGAATAATTTTATTCAATTTCATAACCTAAATGGGATGATTATTTTGTTTAATAAAACTGTTCATATCTTTATAAGATATTTAAGGTTTTGAGTAAAAAGGAATCAAACGAAGTGTCTTCAGCAGTGGCGCAACCAAGGGGGAGGCTTAGGGGGCTTAAGCCCCCCCTCCAAGAACCCGAGCTCCTTAAAAAATGGTTGATAATTTTCAAGAAAATTTACTATAGAGAGTATGTGCTGCAGGCTGATCAGTGTTAGTACATGTCATGCATTCACACTTTTTAAGTAGAATAATGTTCATAGGTAGTGGCTTGACATGGGGGGCTTTGGGACTCATGTCTTTCCCTCAGGTCCTGAAATCCTTATTAAAATGATAATTTTCAAGCGAATTGACTGTATAATAATAAATATGAACTAGGCTGTACATTTCAGACTTGTTTAAATATGATTGTTTATAACAATTATTAACAATATCGATATACTATTAAGAGGAATATTATGAGTGACTACCATAGGTGGAAATAGAGTTTGTAGCCTGGCAGAATTAAATTCGACCAGGTGGCTGGGTAAAGATACTTCGTTTCATTTATATCAATCTGGCAATCTTTTAACCAATAAGTACAGGACCTCCAGCCTCTAAAACTTCCTAAACCTGTGATACATTTAACGTTACAGTAATAATGTAATTTTTTCGGAAGGTGAAGCCCAGATAGTTCTGAGACCTGTGCGTGGGTAATGTGTTGATGAGTTGACCCACATTTTTCGGTGAGTTCCGAATCATCGGCAAGTGATTTTATAGCTGATAACCCTCTTTTTTGTTGGCCTCTTTTGTGATTCGGTCACCCTTAACCTAGGAATTTGCAGCTTAACTTATCTGACTGAACAGGTACCTGTTACGGTCCGCAGCTAACAATTTTCTAAAAAAGGTTTACAGGTTTTTGCAAAAATTTCAAAAAGAGTGCAAAAGTTTATTCCTTCAAAACACTTCAATACATAAATAAATATAGCAGAAGAGTGAAGCTACCTTTTTCAATGAGAGATCAATAAATTAGCACTCATTTAGAAAAGTTTGGGCTTCTAAGGCCCTCATTCAGGTGGTGAATTGAATGCATTCGTAGTGAAATGAACTGTAAATCACATTAAACATCAACTACTGCGATTATTGAGTTATTGTATTTTGGAAATTGAGATTGAAGAGTTTTTGAGATTGAAGGGTATGAGCTTGGTTATTGATTGCGAATAAAGCACCCAGAGTTTACAAAACCAGAATTTAAATTGGGTCAAAAAACAGAAGAATAGCAAGTGGAAAGCATCTGGTGCAAAATCAGTATGCTTTGATTCAATAAAGCTCAACTTTATAAAATTTGGGACCGTTCTTGACTATTAAGTACATTCAATTACATTTAAGTACATCCAATTTAAAGATTTGGTAATCCCGATTCGCGTTCTGACTTGCTTTTTTCGTTCACTTTAATACCAACGCAAAAGTCTCATGTGGGCATCAAGAAATGTATAATAGTGAATCTTGTAGCATGTTTCAGATAATTTTCCATTGATTCAATTCAATTCACACCATCTATATGAAGACCGTAGTAATTTCTAAATGGATAATGGAATAGCTGTAATTTTTCGCCCTCTTTATTTCTATAACAAAGCAGTCTGGACCTACATTCATTCTAATATATATATCCTCATGAGAAGCTTCTTATTCAGTCTGACAGAATCATTTTGAACTCTTGAAACACTGTACAAAAAATACTCATGATGAACACATTTTGTTTCCCCATAGCTTATTAACTAATACTCTTTTAAAGAGTCAAGTAATGAATCCCTGTCTCCTCATTAAACTTTATCGGGCAACAATCTTGTAAAAAGAGCTCTGAAAAATCCCATTTTTACCATCCCAAATTTTACCTGGAAATTAAACCAAAACTCTGTGTGTGCCCCTGGTCTTCAGTACTTCAGTTTAATAGTATCGTTTGAACTAGCCGGTTTAATTGGAGTCACCCAATAGTATTGTTGAGCGGGCGATTTTATCCAATCCTGTCCCTTGGCGCGGAGCAGCTCAGTATAGCGGGACGTTTGAAACTTCCCGCATAGTAATCAAAATGGAACTCTGTATAGTTTTTCGGCTGGGGAGGTAGAAGAGAACATGGGAAAAGTCAACAAAAAATCTTGAACGTTTCTCTTCATGCTATTAACATTCCCCTGAATTTTCAAATCAATCTGTCCAAAATTAACAAAGTTATGAGCATTTTTCGAATTCATGTCAGGTAACAGTCAAAATAAAGTAGTATCCAAAGTGTCTACATAGACATTGAATTGATTTTCAAGTTTCCATTCCAATAACTTTCTTCTACTTCCTCATCTTATTATCCTGTCTTCTTCCTCTGTTCTTCTTCTCCACTCTTCTTCTTCCTCCGCTTCTTCTTCTTTGCTTCCTCCTGTCATCTTCTTCTGCTTCCTCACTTCTTCTTCTCATTCCTCCTCTTTTCCTCTTCTTGCTCCGGTTGCTCGGTCCTCTTTATTCTCTCTTTCTTCTTCTTCTTCATCCTCCTCTTCTTCTTTTCTTTGCCTCCTCCTGTTTTCTTTTTCCTCTTCTCTTTCTGCTTCCTCTCTTCCTCTTCTCTTTCTGCTTCCTCTCTTCCTCTTCTTCTCCTTTCTCCTCCTTTTCTCTTCTTCTCCTCCGACTTGCACCGGTTGCTCGGTCTACTTTATTTTCTCTTTTTTCTTCCTCCTCTTCTTCTTCTTCTTTTTATCTTCTTCTTCTTCTTTTTATCTTCTTCTTCTTCTTCTTTTTATCTTCTTCTTCTTTTTTTTATATTCTTCTTCTTTTCTTAGCCTCCTCCTGTCTTCTTCTTCCTATTCTTTCTATGCTTTCTCTCTTCTTCTTCTCCTTCCTCCTCCTTTTCTCTTCTTCTTCTTCACCTCCGAATTGCACCGGTTGCTCGGTCCTCTTTATTCCCTTCCCTCTTTCATCTTCTTGTCTTCTTCTTCTCCTTCCTCCTCTTCTTTTTCTTCTCCCATGTTTCTCTTCTTTTTCTTCCTGTCTTCTTTTTCCATCTCTCCTTCCCCCTCTTATTCTTCTTCTATTTTTCAATTATATAAATATAATTATATTATATATAAATAATATTATATCTCCAGATATTTAAAATGTATAAAAGTTTAAAATGAAGGTCATGATGAAAATTAAACAAAAATTGGAAGTGGTGGAATATTGTAAACAGAAAGTGGCGAAAGTTTCAATTATTAACTGCTATTCTTTGCTTCCTCCTGTCTTCTTCTTCCTTATCTTCTTCCCCCTCTTATTCTTCTTCTGTTTTTTAATTACATAAATGATATTATATCGTCTTATATTTTAATTGTATAAAAGTTTAAAATAAAGGTCATGATGAACATGAAACAAAAATTGAAAATGGTGGAATATTGTGTACAGAAAGTGGCGAAAGTTTTAATTATTAACTATAGTAATTGTATTGAGAGCAAGTGAATTTTCAAGAATTTCAAAAATAAAGTTCAGGCAGGAATAAGAACTATTATATTATGAGAAAAAAGTGATACTGAAATGCATGAGATAGGCTACTTGTTGGAAAACCATCTTGCAGGTGGATATTTCAGGAACTGAAATTTACTATAATCTTGGTGAAGCTCGCCGGGTCAGCTCAAGCCATTCTCTAATAAGGTTGACATCCAGGCGTTGTTGCCAATCTTCTTTAACTTGATGGACGTCGAATTCGCGGTGGAATGAACAAATTTATACGTTTCATAGTATACGCTAAGGAGAGGGCCAATCTGACTAGCGCTACGTGGTGGTAGAATTCAGAAGCTTCCATGTATATTAAAATTCATTTTGACAACATTCAGACATCCAAGAGTTTTTTTACAAACTAGTGTAGAGCTGATGATAACTGACGAATTGTCACGTGATTTCTGTTGTGGGTCAAGTTGGCATGCCTGAGAAGGCATGGGGCGAAACTAACCTATTTCAAACTTTTCTAACGATTTTATTAAGGAATGTAATCGGGCGTCCGTATACGGATGCACAATTACACATGGACGTCCAAACGAATGTAAATCAACAATGTATGGATGCCGAAATGATGGTCAGGTGTAAATATATATATATATATATATAAATAAATATATATATTTTTTAAATAATAATATGTATAATAAAAACACATTTGATTGGAACTTGTGACTCACGTTATGGCGTGTGACGGCCGTTTCACTCTGTTGTAAAGAGCATCGTCACGCCATAACAAGAGTCACGATTTCCACTCATAAGTTTTTAAGTTTTTATCATAATATGATGTCGATGAGAAATATAAACTGTGTTGTAATAGACAAAGGGGAAAAATATTTCAGCCAGATAAATGAGTTACTGTATATGAAAAAATCCAAAATATTTTTTGCAAGGTCTAAGCGATTTCTTGAAAACCGACATTTTAAAAAGAGTTGTACAGAATTAGTTTATTTCCATAGCACTGGAGTTCAGCACTTATCAGAGCAATAGTTTATAGTTTATACTTACAATAGCAATAGTTTAAATGACAAATATGATAGTTTCATTAATATTTTAAGGTTTCATATTACTATGAGTTGTCCAGTTAAAAAAGTCCCTGTAAAGAACAAATTAGACAAGATTGAAGAGTGGATAACTGATGATATCCTTGCAGAAAGAAATAGGGTTAAAGATGCATATGATGAATTCAAACTATCTAGAAATATGTTAAGTGAAGATAATTACAAAGCTCTAAAGAAAAATTATACAAGAGAAGTGAAAAGAGCGAAATGTAACAGCTGAAATTTTGAATAATAGTGTGTACTTTAACACAGCAGTGTGGGATGTAATAAACAAAAATAGGCAAGTAGCTCATGTAGATGCTTATACTAGTGTCCCCAGAATAATTAACGAAAATAACAAATATATTGATGATAGTGTAGACATTTGTAATTTCTTTAACAGATATTATCAACTGGTTGCTAAGGATCTTCAAAAATCTCTTAATACAGGTATTAGTGATGCAAACATGAGGAATACTGAGGGGATTCAGAACGAATTAAAATTCCACCCAGTATGCCAAGACGAGTTGTCAAATATCATTGATAGTTTAAATAATAAAAAAACTGTAGGAATGGATTGGGTATCCAGTAAAATTCTGAAAGAATGTAAAGATCAATTGTTAGACCCTTTGATTCATCTGATCAATCATTCATTAGAACAAGGTGTTTTTCCAGATAACTTAAAAGAGGGGAAGATCTTGCCAATCATCAAAAGTGGTGATAGAGAAAAGGTAGAAAACTATAGGCCCATTAGTATTTTAAATGTAATAAGTAAAATTTTTGAAAGAGTAGTTCTAAATAGGTTACTTCTGCACCTTCAAGAAGCTAACTTTATCTGTGATGAACAGCATGGCTTCCAGAAAGGGAGATCAACAAAAACAGCCATAGTTTCCCTAGTTGAAAAACTAATAGATATAATAGATTCAGGTGATAAAGCTACTGCAATCTTCTTAGATCTGTCAAAGGCATTTGATTGTGTTAATCATAGAACTTTATTGGAAATACTGCAAAATGTAGGTGTAAATGGGGTTGAACTGAAATGGTTTGAATCATATCTTATTGGGAGAAAACAATGTGTAGAACTAACTACAGTAGTTGGTAATAGTATAGTAAAGAATAAATCTAATAAATTAGAGGTGCAAGCTGGAGTGCCTCAGGGGTCAATACTAGGTCCATTGCTTTTTTTGTTATATGTCAACCGTTTACCTAAAGAATTAATTAGTGGTAGAGCCCTCTTATTTGCTGATGATACATCACTCATTTTCAGCAATTCCATTCTAGATAATTTAGAAATAAGTGCCCATATAGGTGTGCAGTCCATTGTCCAATTTTTAAATCAGTTGAAATTAACTATAAATAGTAAAAAATGCCAATACCTTCAATTCAAAAACAAACATAATTTAAATGAAGATAGGGCTATAAACGTGTTTGTAAACGATAATCAATTAGACCAGGAAGAAAAAATTGCATTTCTAGGAGTTATGTTGGATAGACGATTGACCTGGACTCCATACATTGAGAAAATATGTAGTAAAATTTCATCTGGGGTATTTGTCCTGCGACAGCTCGCTAGATTGAATGACAAAAAGTTACTTTTTACAGCTTACCATGGGCTCTTACTGTCACATATTAGGTATGCTATCTTAGTATGGGGTAATTCATCAAAACAAAATCTTGATAGGGTGTTTGAGATCCAAAAGAAAGCGGTTAGGTGTATAGAAAGAGTAAATAGATTAGATTCATGTAGGCCGTTGTTCAAGAGACTTGGTCTCCTAACTGTACCCTGCTTATATGTGTATGAAGCTACTTTATATGTAAAAACGAATGATATTAACCAAAATCTTGATGTACATGATTATAATACAAGAAGCCGAGGAGATTATCACTTGGTGAGTCACAATAGTAGCTTATTCAAACAAAAACCTAGTTATATTGGTAGGAAATTCTACAACAAGCTACCGCAGTTTTTGAAGAGTCTTGAAAATATAGAAATATTTAAAAAACAATTGAAGAAATAATTAGTTGATAAAGCTTTTTATAGTGTACAAGAGTTCCTTTCACATCAAAATTAAGCCTCACCTCAACTAATTCAAGTAATTATGGTATCTAGTGTATAATATTGTTGATCTGACTTGTCTTATACTCCTTAGTTGGAGTCTCCAAGACGTAATTCACAAAAAAAAGATAGGTTGAAAATAACCTCTAGAATGAGTTTTGTGGCTCCAAACGGACAGAATACGGTATTTAGTAAGCTGTGGAAACGATGGTAAAAACACAACGCCTCTACAGAGGCACCATCAAGGACCGAAAGGCTTAAGGTTTGTAATAATAAGTCACAAGGAAACGATGCTCTATAATATCAAGTTTAAAAACGGTGCCAACTTAAAACCTTTTAAAAGTCAACATTTAAAAACATTTAGGCCTACTATGACTAATCATGTTAAAAAAGAATATTTTTATTTGTCACATATACTTGACCATGTGAACTTATCTCAAAAACCTTCCCATAGATAATATAAATTGACAGCTGCACCTACTCTATCACCACCTTCTCGTCTTCTCTATGTCCCATCTCATTCCAATTATATTCAACTCATATTCTTTTCATTTTACATGATTATTATATAATGAAAGTAAACAATGAAAAACACAACACCATTGACAACAATAACAAATGCAACTTCTGCTGTTTACAAAAAAGCTGACCTTAATATGTCAGCCTTCAATACTTGCAATGCGGTATTAGCGCTGTGAGTGGGTCTAGTTTGATATTCCAATGACTTTGGTGCATTCAATAGGATGCTTGCACAGTGGAGCATTCAATACTCGATTATAGTCACCATAACAAAATCAAACACGTGCTACAGAATGACGGATGTGGTAGTGTGAATACCACCATTCTTCAGAATGTTTTAGATTTTGTCTCGTGATCATGTGAAAATATCAAATATTGTAACATGTACTATAAACTTAAAAAACACTTTTGAATGGAAATTGACTCACGTTATGGCGTGACGGCCGTTTCGCTCTGTTGTCTAGAGCATCATCAGATTTTGTCTCGTGATCATGTGAAAATATCAAATATTGTAACATGCACTATAAACTTAAAAAACACTTTTGAATGGAAATTGACTCACGTTATGGCGTGACGGCCGTTTCGCTCTGTTGTCTAGAGCATCATCAGACGACCCACAGTACACTCCTGTATACTTGACTCCTGTGTACTGTGGGTCGTCTGATGATGCTCTAGACAACAGAGCGAAACGGCCGTCACGCCATAACGTGAGTCAATTTCCATTCAAAAGTGTTTTTTAAGTTTATAATACATATTAGTGGAAACAAGATGGATCTTCAACATCATATTGTAACATGAATAATCTATCAGAAATAAATAAATAATAACCTTTTTATAATGTGCTTCCAGTTCAGGATAATTAGCAAAAAGTTCATCGGCTGCTTTTTCCTCTTTTGACTTATCAGGAATAAATGCCTGAAACACAAAATAAGATTGTCAATAGATAAGTTAAATGTGTTTATAAAAAATTACAATTTAGTAAACAAATAAAATGTCTAATATCGAAATTTACACTGCATTTCTATTAAAATATTATTTTCACTCACTTATACTGAAGATGCTGGAGAGATGTATTTTCACTTCTGAAAATAAGCTTCGTCAGCCTCACTTCTTTTCATAAAAGAAATGTATCCCTCCAGCATCTCCAGTATGAGTGAAAATAATTCTTTAATAGAAATATTGTGACAGTTTTGATATTAGATTGTTCATCAAGTATTTCGTCATGGAAAACATCACAGAAATAAAATGTGACCAATGATTGATTTATTTATTGACAATTGTCTCAAGGATGAATGCTCATTGAAGCAATCACATAGAACAAACTCAAATCTCTTAAAACCAATAAGAAGTACCTATGTAATAGTCAAGGTAGAAAATAATAATAGGCCCAAGTACTGTGTAGTACGGTACTCATTTTGAAGTGAGAAAACCCAGAATTTGGAATAAAGAAAATTGAATAAAAGTTCAGTTTTCCCATATCTGTCTCTAAATGACTTTCTATGTAAATATCACAGTAAAGGAACAGACTTCAGTTTCATGCCCCTATAATCATGTCGTTGGACATTGCTGTTGTCGTTGGTCACAATAAACATGCATGAAAACTTTTGATCACTAATAAAGTTTTTGAATATTATGACTTTTCGTACATTAATGGTTAAAAAGTCTTATAAGCATTTGTGTTTGGTAAGCTATGTTTTGTACAGATTTTCAAAATTGGTACTTACATATTCTATTGTAATCGCTTGGCAGCCTATGTAGGCTACATCAGAAAATATTTAGCTCAAAAAGATTTTTATAGTGTAAAAGAGTTCCTGTCAAATAAAATTTGAGTCACGCCTCAACTAATTTAAATAGTGGTAACTAGTGAATAAGTATGGTAATATTGTACATTATTTAATATCAAATCAGCTTCTCTGAAGAAGCATTCTCTTTAGAAGTGATATGCTTGCATCTCCAGTAAAAATCATAAATTAAATATAAATACTCTGTGTCAATTTTGTTATTAGATTGTCCATCAAGTATTTCGTCATGTAAAACAATGCAGATTGTATTTGTTGATCTGACTTGACTTATAAGTTACTCCATAACCAGAGTCTTCATAACGTAATCTTAAAATAGGAAAAAATGAATTTTGAGAGACATACTTGGAAATGAAAGAGACTGTTCCGCAATGAATCCCAAATTTAATAATTATAATAAAAACAGAATTAACTGTTCTACTTACAGCAAGAAGTTTGATTTTGGTTCTTTGAGATTGAACTATTCCCTTCATTTTTAATAATTAATAAATAACTATAAATGTCTATTGTCGATACTTATATAAACGTAATGGGACCAAGTTGTACTAAACATTGTGAGAAGTTTGTTGATAAGGCCGATGTTCACTACTGATTACCTACATTATTGATATAACAATGCGTTCCATATAAAAACTGTTATACTATCTCCATGGTGAGCTCAGCATAGCTCATATTTTTATTGTTAGGAGGAATCTATGATACCACCATCTCATTTCTCAACAAAATAAGTTCTTAACACATGCGCGGATCCAGGGGAGGTCGTCATTACCACCCCCCCCCCCCCCCTCTAAACGGTCAAAATATAAATTAGTTTAAAATATGGTTTTACAAGGATTATTTT
The DNA here is from genome assembly GCA_948455865.1 of Conomelus anceps. Taxonomy (NCBI): domain Eukaryota; kingdom Metazoa; phylum Arthropoda; class Insecta; order Hemiptera; family Delphacidae; genus Conomelus; species Conomelus anceps. Next base: position 20,224,380 of record OX418217.1, read on the forward strand.
TAAGAAGCAAGAGTAATGACTTATTTAAGTGTTTGGTCAGTCTGGCTATTAATTTCAAAATTCTTTTAATGCAATTAATTATACCTCCACCACTGCGGACATTGATTGACAACTAAATTACATAGATAACGAAAATCGAATTTCTTTATCAATGTATAGCAATATAATAAAATTTGTAACATCCTCCCGAAAATGTTCTTTGATCAATCAATTGGGAATGACTGAAGCACCAGAAACAAGTCGCGTCTTTTGGTATGCAGGCTATAATCAATGTATTCATTCATGTCTTGAATAGGCTACACTTCAAAATGCGGTTTCAGAGGAGCCGTCGTAGGAACCAGGACTCTAAAAAAGAGTCTTTAATTTCCTGTAGTGTACTACAGAGTTTGTCAGACCTCTATAATGTGTATTAAAATGAATGGATTAAACTTTTTTAGACAAGAAGTCTTTATCACTGAAATACGGTTTAAGGGTGATTGATTGATTCTCAAAATTTACCCAGGGGAGAACCCGCGGACCACCCTCTTGCTGAAAGGAACCAGAACCCATGAATGACCCACCTCCCCCTGAAAAGCGGGTTTGGATCCACCACTGTCTAAAAGAGACGCTCCGTTACAGAAATAAAGATGACTGAAGTTGAAAGCTAACGGTATATAATTATAATGGTCTCATTTTCCTTCTCCTCCACCTCCTCCTACTCCTCCTCCTCCTACTCCTCCTCCTCCTCTTTCTTCACTACCACCTCCTCCTCCTCCTACTTTTCCTTCCTCCTCCACCGCCTCCTTTTACTACTCCTCTTCATCTTCAATTTTATTTATGATGTTGAAGATCCATCTTGTTTCCACTAATATGTAATATAAACTTAAACAAACCACTTTTAAATGGAAATTAACTCACGTTATGGCGTGACGGCCGTTTCGCTCTGTTGTCTAGAGCATCGTCAGACAACCCACAGTACACTGACTTAAGGTATGAGTTTGAGGGTTATGTATGTTGGAATGGTGCTGGGGTGGGGGGATGAGTAGGCGGGAGGTTTGAAATTGGGATTATTTTGTCAAATAGAGTGTGTGAGAAGAAGTTAAGTTGATCATTTAAAATGTTGTCAGGTTCCTGCTTTGCATGTTTGTAAATCTCATATTGTTCTAAAACATTGAGTTTATGGCTTTTGTGAGTGAAGTGTAGTGTGTCTAAATTAGTGTCAATGTCTGTATAACTGTGTCCTGTTGAAATGATGTGTTCAGCAAAAGTGGAATGTGTGTTTGGGTGTGAGATGGCTCTTGTGTGTTCTTTGAATCTAGTGGTGAATGTCCTGCCAGTTTGTCCTATATAGAACTTGTTGCAGTCATCACATTTCAATTTGTAAATTCCAGATCTGTTGTACTTGTTTTGAGATGTTGTCTGAAAATGCAGGTGTTTTTTGAGTGAATTATTTGTTCTGTAAGCTATTTTATGAGTTTCCTGAATGAAGCTGCTATTTTATGAGTTTTTTTTGTTGAGGTAGGTAAGTGTGATGAATGTATGGGGGTTGTCATTCTGTTTGTTGCTGGTGTGAGTGATTGGTTTTGTTGATATTCTGTGCAGTAGTTTGTCTATTAGTGTGTGTTTGTAACCATTCTGTTGTGCTATGTATTTTATAGTATTCAATTCTGTAACGTAGATGGTAGAAGTAATCACAAACTCATTGTAATTGATGAAATACATTTTATTAAAAGAACGAATAGCGTAAGTAAACTCATTACATCATGAAAATTCAATCGACAATAGAGACATAGTAAAGTAGGCGTTGTCTCTCTGGTGTGGCACAGTCTTGCCAACTGCATAAAATAAAACTAAAATTCATGTTGTACAAGGATATATGACACCTCCCCCCGTAATGAAACCTAGGGTGAATACCTTTCAGGAGGTTTTCTGAACCTAACAGGTCTAGCCTGTGGCGTATGGTAAATAGTATCTGTCACAATCGGTAATTTTGTAGAAACTGGCGTTAAATGTAAAACATTCTTGAAAGAATTAGAAAAGAAAGTAGAATCATCAACATCGTTGCTTGTAATAGCTTTCGATTGTTCAGAAAGTACTGTTGATTTAGGCACAATTACATCAGTATCATAATGAACATTAGGTATATCAGTTGAAAAATCCTTTAAATTAATTTTACAATCCTTCATTTGATTAGCATGTCTCCTAATAGAAAGATTATCATCAGTAATGATATTGTACATAGAAGAACCAATTTTATCAGCTACAATACCTGTATTCCATTTACCCTTATTATTTTAAATTCGGTACATAACTCTATCATTGATATTGAAACATTTATCTTTAATTGTCTGTTTTTGCATTTCCTTTCTTTGAGTATCTAACACTTTGTCAGTAATATTGGGTAGCATCAAATCTAGTCTAGTTCGAATATTTCTTTTCATGAGTAAACTACATGGACTTTCACCAGTAGTAGCATGTGGTGCTTTTCTGTAGTTCATTAAAAAATTATTTAATTTGAACCGTAAAGTAGAATTTACAATCATACCTTCGCAACATTTAATTAATCCTGACTTCACAGTTTGTACAAAACGTTCTGCCTGACCATTGGATGCAGGAAAGAAAGGAGCACTGGTAATATGCTTTATACCATTATTAGTAAAAAAGGTTTGAAATTCACTAGAGGTAAACTGAGTACCATTATCTGATACTAGTGTAACTGGTAAACCAAATCTAGCAAAGCATTCACGCAAATTTTCAACTGTTTCTTTGCTTGAAAGAGTTTTCATTATGTAAGTTTCAACCCACTTACTGTAACTATCAACAATTATTAACAGCCATAATCCTGGAGAAGGATTAGCAAAATCTATATGTAATCTTTGCCATGGTCCTGAAGGAAATTGCCATGGATGTAAATTCACATTAGACTGTTGTCTAGAATGACGCACACAATGTATACAATTCTTTGTAACAAGCTCAATATCAGAATCAATATTTGGCCAATAGACATAACTTCGTGCAAGGCCTTTCATTTTTACAATTCCTAAGTGTCCTTGGTGTAGTTCCTCAAGTACTTTAGATTGTAAAGATTTTGGAATCATAACTCGTAAGCCTTTCATAATACAACCTTGTTCAACTGAATATTCAGCAATATTGTTTGTATTTTCATCATTTTCAGTACCTAAAATTTGTCGAAGTAATTTACACATATCTGGATCTTTTCTAGTTTCATGAGCTATTTGTTCCCTTGTAACCGGTAAAATATTAATTTGATTCATTTGTACAATTTGAACCTCATCAATAGTATTGTCATTAACCATTTCCATAGGAAATCTTGAGCAAAAATCAGCATTCATATGTTCAGTGGTCTTACGGTATTGTATGGTGTAATCAAAACCTTGTAAAAATAATGAATAATGTAATAAACGTGTAGCACTGATGGATGGAGTAGCAGCATGAGCATTTAAGATGCTTTGTAATGGTTTGTGGTCAGTCAGTAAAGTAAAATGACGACCAAACAAGTAATTGAAAAATTTCTTAACCCCTTAATAAATTGACAATAATGCTTCCTTGTCTATCTGGGAATAATTTCGCTCAGCTGCAGTGAGACATCTACTAGCAAAAATTATGGGCCTTTCCACACCTTTTTCATCTAAACATGAAAGAACCGCACCAATAGCATATTTACTAGCATCAGTAGCAACAATTAAAGGTTTAGTGACATCAAAATCCGCAAGAGTAAGTTTTGTTTCAATATCTTTCTTAATTGTTTGAAATGCAGTTTCACACTCTTGTGACCACGAAAAAACAACATTTTTCCTGAGTAAGTTGTATAAAGGTGAGAGAGAATTAGCCATGCCCTGTATAAACCTTGAGTAATATGTAACAAACCCTAGAAAAGATTTCAACTCTGATACATTTGTAGGACGTTTTGCATTCTTAACAACTGCAATCTTATCATCAGTTTTATGTATGCAATCTTTGTCAATTTTAAACCCTAAATAAGTAATTTCAGATTTCAGTACTTCACATTTTTCCCATTTAAGTATAATACCATTTTCACGGCACATACTAAAAAACATATTTTAAAACAAAAAAAGAAACCGACTTCAGTGAAATGATTAAATACTCACGTACTAAAAAGTTTAAAATAAAGTATTTACTTTAAACTGAGAAAATTTTAAATTTCATACAAGTAATCTTTTGAAGTCGGTGCCAAATATTTTATGTAGTTGATAAGAAATTCTATCTAATATCAAAACTAACAATGTATTTTTTTGGAGGATGAAGCCCACATAGGTCTGAGACCTTTGCATGGGTAATGAATTGGATGATGGAGATTGTTGAGTTGGACCTACAGTTTTAGGTGGGTTCCGAACCACACCGGGAAGTGATTGATAAGAGATTCTATCTAATATCAAAACTAACACTGTATTCCAATTAAATATGTGATTTACACTCACTTTTACTGAAATACATAGTAATTGATAAGAAATTCGATCTAATATCAAAACTAACACTGTATTTCAATTAAATGTGATTTACACTCACTTTTACTGAAATACAGTGTCAGTTTTGACAGGGGTGCCCACCCCCCCTAAGCCTCATGACGCACCCCCCCCCCCCCTAAATTTAGCACCAAACCCCCCCCCCCCCCAAAATGCGAAAAAAGCCCCCCGTATTCTTTCTAAAACTAAAAGAAGATTTTTATAACTATTGAAAAAATTCAAACCCAGTCGGTAATATACAAAATGTATGTACAGTATATTTCTTGAGATTCTTTACATGGGTAACATTTCTTTGTAAAGGTAAAAAAGAAATATCAATGAAATGAATATATGAACTTCTTCTCAATAAACTTAATTGCAAAATAGCTAAATAAGAATTTGAACCTAAATGGTTTTTAAACAATAAAATATTATTACAAATACACAATGTTCAATAAAAATGAAATACCTATAAGTTTATGTTCGGTGTACCAATTAACTTAGATTAAGGTTAAATAATTCTACAAAGTTGTTCCTTTAAAGGAAGTGAAAACAATGAGTTATAATAACTTCATTTGTGAAACACAAAAATTCAAAATACTAAGTCATTTATTGGACAGTAGTTAAACAACAGGTTATTTACTTAGTGTAGTATCTTGGGAGTATTTATGTATGGATGAAGTACATAAAAGGCACACATTTCATGTATAGTTATTTACAACACGCAATCGAAAGAAGTGTCTTTCAAAAACAAAATAAAGACATAGTTATGAAAAATTACTGAATTTTTAGTATTTAGTAAGTTTTTCAAAAGCAGTTCTTACTTATTAGTAAGTAGTTATCGTAAAATACATGAAAAACATCAACAGTTTGAAGACAAACATTTTAAATTTGTAGACTGTGACCATCTACAAGTTAGCTAGGCACCTTCTAAGTTTTTTTTTTTTTTTTTTTTTTGAGGATGAAGCCCACAAGGGTCTGAGACCTGTGCGTGGGTAATGAGTTGGATGATGGTGATTGATGAGTTGGACCTACAGTTTTAGGTGGGTTCCGAACCACCGGGAAGTGATTTTCAGCAGAGAACATTGTCTTTTTTTCTGGCCAATCTAATCGGTCACCGTTACAAACAGGACCTACGAGAACGCAGCTTATCTATCTGATTGAGCAGATACCTGCTACGGCTTGCGGCTATCACTTCCCTCTAAAATCTATTGTTAAATCTATCTCTCTAAACCCCACATAGAAGTTTTTGGGATGAGGAAACAGAAAACCTTTCAATTATTTCTTCGTTAGAAATAGACTCAAGTACATCTGCACAAGTTCCTGCACAAATCCTAAACATTATTATTTTAGCTAATTCATATTCAATTGTATAATAATTATAAATATATTTTCATTAACTGACATTCTATCTGGTGACTTCTTAGTATATTTTTTAATGTTGTCACGTTAAACACGGTTTCAATCAACTTCACGACCCCCCCCCCAAAACGTTTTTTGGAACCCCCCCCCCCCCAAAACGTTTTTTGGAACCCCCCCCCCCCCCCCAAGAATTTCAATGACGCAGTCTGCGTCATAGCCCCCCCCCCCCTGTGGGCACCCCTGTGTATATGGTGAAAATGTCATGTCTGCAGTAGCCTACAAATGGTTGATCTTTGGCGAGTAATTTTTTTGGAAGGAAGGGATAATGTGCATGATGATGAGCGAAGTGTCTCCCGTGTTAGAGTTTTGTCAGCAAATATCATCATGAAGCTGTTTATTAAAAATAGGATGACCAGTAACATCCATCGATATTATAAGAACACGGTAATATGTTGTGTTCTTATAATTATGTCGATGTAACATCAATGATTTTGCGATATATCGATGTTTTTTGTGTCAACTCTTTCTAGTCGATGGTGGATGATTGAAGGTTTAGTTCGATACTCGATTCTTCGATATCATTTGAAAGTAAACTTTAAACATGTGATGGTGAACGCGTGCTTAAAGTCTCTATTTAAAAGTTTCAAAGTTTTCATCTTGAATTAGTAGATCATAATTGTAAATTAGTTTTTCTAGTATATATAGATTCATCCTGAAATAAGCGAGAAACCACTTCAGCTATGTATTATTAGATAATAGGTGTACATAAGTGTGTCTGTGAGTTATAACCTATAAATAGCTATCGCCAGCATTTCATAGTTTGTTTAAAACTAGTATTTGAACCATGTCAAAGCTAAAGAAGAAAAGGTTGTCTGAAAAATTCATCAAAAAGTCAGTTGATAAATCAAAAGTTAAAAATCCATTTGAAGTTCATATCAACAGACAGAAATTTGATGTTTTGGGAAAGAAATCTAAGAATGACAGAGGTCTTCCTGGTGTTGCGCGGTCAAAGTCATTGAAAAAGGTAAATGGCTAGGTGTTCAGGCTAATCCAAGTTTATTTTATTTCATTCTAATCATTGAAAAGTTATTTTCTTCTGTTGTATCTTGATTTATGGCAAGTGAATTTTCTTGCATAAGGTAGTAGGCTAACTTGTTCCGGGAAACATGCATGGTAAGGTAAACTTGGATTATCTGTGTCTGAGCCACGCACATCTTTCAGATTCATTAGAATTAACTTCACTAGATTCAGTAGAATGAATTGGTAGTATTGAGGTAGACCTTGGGATATGTTTGACATCAAGTTCCAACATTTTTATTTTTGATATTTCTAAGACAATAGGATTATTAAAGTGAATGTCAATGCTGCCCTTGCTTATTTTCATAATTTTTAACAAATAACCCGACCTTAAATTTATACGATTATTTTTTCAACTCATGACTTTAATGATGAAACTTTCTAATATTGTTCACCAATTTACATTGGTTTATTTTTTATACATAAAAATGTATAAATAACGAACAATCGTTCAAAAAATAGAATCCTTGAAAATACAGCAAAATTTCATCACGGGGGGAGATCACAGCTTATTAAATTAGTAATTTTCCATCGTTTTTCAAACTATATGTTTTTAGGGAAACAAGAAACGAGTGAATATAAAGAGTGACCACGAGAAACATTTACATTTTAGAAATAACTAATTAATATTGATTTTTCAAGATAATATTTATTCAACTTACGTTACTTAGTTGTAGGTGTACGCCATCAACTTTACGTAGAAAAAATGATGTCAGGAAGGTGACGTCCTTCCCTTCTATTCTGTCCAGAAAGCTCCTCTCTATTCGTTCCAGTGTCTCCTCAGTTATCAACGCCACCTTTCTACATATCACTGCTTTCAAGTCATCTAAAGTATGGGGTTTATGTTGATAAACTTGCTCTTTCAAATAATGTCCCCACAAATAAAGTCACACATGTTAAGGTCAGGAGATCGAGAAGGCCAGTACACATCCCCAAATCTTGAAATCAGGTGACCAGGAAACACATTCCGCAGCAGGTTCATTGAAATTCGGGCAGTTTTAGCAGTAGCTCTTGCTGAAACCATAATTCGTTTTGAAAGGTTAGCCTGTGCAGTTGTGGGAGAAAAATCTTGTTGATCATATCCAAGTACCTGTTTGAGGTCACTGTTACCATTACTCCATCCTCTTCAAAAAAGAAGGGACCAATAACATACTTTCTCGATATTGCACACCATACGGTTACATGGGATGGATGCAGCGGTGTCTCATGGAGCTCTCTCGGATTCTCCATTGTCAAGTACCTGCAGTTTTGTTGATTCACTGTCCCGTTTAGGTAAAAATGGGCTTCATCGCTCATGAAAATAAGAGCATGCGGTTCATCGAAAATAAGTACTTGCATTTTTGCAGCAAAGTCATACGTTGGGGGTAGTCAGTTTCTTTCAATTCCTGCACACACACAATCTTTACGGATGAAACTTCAGATCAATTTTCAAAATTTTTCAAAGTATATATACTTGTATGGTTCAAGCAGTGTATTTTAGTCGCAATATAACAGTCATATTTTGTAGACAACATTTAAAAATTTTTTTTTTAAATTAGCAACATGTAATTTCTGTAGCCTTTTGGAAGTTTTGTCAAAGGACATTGTAGCAATAATGTGGCTCATTGTCTGCTCATCCCCACATTAGCAGAACCCCAAGAATCAGCCAAGCCCCACTGGTACATTTTTTTTATTATTTATTGGGAACCAATAGATCATCTTAATGTCAATGAACATTTGAAAACTTGAAGCAGTCGCTTACAGGTTCAAAATGTGACTGATAATTGGTAGGTTCGCCTCAATTATGAATAATATTGATTGTCTCATGTAACAACTGAATAATAACTTGGATGTGAAATTAAAACCGTAGCTTTTGGTAATGCAATAGTTCTTAATGCATGTGATTTGTTATCTGTTTTCCAGAGAAAAGAAACTCTTCTTCAAGAGTACAAGGTGAAGGACAAGGCTAATAAATTTGTTGACCGAAGAATTGGCGAAAAAAACTCCGCTATGACGTCAGAGGACCGAGTGATGGCCAGATATACTGCCGAGCGAGTAAAGTCTCACAACAAGGTAAAATTATTGAAATTAAATTTATTCTTTTTAATAAAAAAACATAATAGTAACACTGAAGAAGGTTCCGCCCATGGGCATAGCCATGGCTTAACTATAGCTAAAGGACTGGAGCATACAACTTGGCAACACTGTTGTGTCATCAGGTTTATCATGTAAACAGCACTGATTACAGATGATATCATGGTTGAGTTCATGGGAGCCTTACCGGCAATCGGTAAATGTTACCAGTGGCATCTGATTGGTCTATTCAATATGTTTAATGTCTATGGATTTGAATAGACATAGACAATAGAATCAGACTCCACCGGTAAGGCTCCCATGAAACAACCAATATGTGTTGGTGGCTTACCGACTCGTATTTAAATAGCGGGTGCCAACACTTGAAGCATTTTGAAGTATTTTCTTAGTTGAGAATTTGTTTATATTTCCGTTTGAATATAATTTCCAAATGTATCGAATAAATTGTTAATTTATTTTGATTGGATGCTTCTCCATGCATTTTGGAGCCTTATTATACAGTCATTGCAGTTGTGGTCACGCGCCACAGTCGCTGTGTACAGAACTGTCATGGCCGACTATAAAAAGCCATGAAACTGTTGGCGACTAGAGTGGCCCAGTGTAACATAGCAAACAATGCAGATTGTCTTATAGTTTGAAACTGTGGGGTCTTGCCACAGGTACTTCCAGAGTATTGCTACTCCAGAAAAAGGCAATTCGGGTGATTTGTGGGGCTGGGCACTTGGAACATTGTAGGCCATTGTTCATTGGAAATGGCATCTTGACAGTCTATAACGAATACATCTATCAATGTCTTAAGGAGATAAAAGAGAGACAGGGCCATCTCCTGAGGAATGGAGACATGCATGTTTTTTCAACAAGAAATAAAAAAAATATATTTATACCTAGGCTGGATAAGACCAGGAAAAGCTTTCCTATGGTGGCCTTCAAGTATTTCAACATTTTACCTGCTCGTATCAGAGACCTTCCTTAGGAAGGTTTCTCAGGATAATTAGGTCCTGGCTTGAGAATGGCCCGTTTTATTCAGATGAGTTTTTGGCTGCTAATCACAGCACCATGGAACAACATATCCCGTTAGGATATGACTGTCTTTCATTTCCATTCAGCTCATTATTTATCATTGTCATATTATTTGTAGTATTCATTGACTTCCAAATTAAGAATTGTTCCTTCTTCTGTAACTTTGTGTGTTTATGTTTTATGTTAACCTTATAATTGTTTCTTTTTTCAATCTATTTGACTTGGCTCTATACCACTTGTATCTTCTAGTTGAATAAAACTTGAACTGTAATGGTGAGATTTTCATTCTCCAAATCAAACTTTACCGTTTCAGACGTTACAAAGTTTTATAATTTTCAGACGTTATCTCATTAACCAATAGAGAATATTTTTTTTTTATTAATTTTGTGTTAATTTTCATTTCTGTTTTTTTTGTATTTTTACAGAAAACTATGTTTAACTTGGCCGATGACGAAGTATTAACTCACAGAGGCCAAAGTCTCAGCGAAATTGAAAGATTCGACGATCCAAGAAGTGATGATGACGATGACGATGATGTTTTGCATAGGAAAGGTGGAGGCTTGGAAGGTATGTCAGCTTTGATTTTGAAATCAAATCCAAGTTATCAAATTTCTACTTTCAAACTGATCGTCGATAATTCCAATTTTTTGGTTATGTTAGTTTGGGTAAGTTACATACTGATACTAGTAGTCGCTGATAAAATAGTCAGCCTTTAAAAGGCACTGGTGAGATGTTTAAACACTCTCTTTGCTCATGCATTAACCTACATCTTGCTTGTGGCTTGAAGGCAGTCATAATCCAATCATTGCATTAACGAAAATATTTACATAGAATATGTTAATAGCTCACACATTAAAGGAGAAATTGAAGATGTTGATGGAATCAATGGAATCAATTATGGTGAGCAATTTTTTCACATAAGCTCCATAAGCTCAGAAAAGCAATTGAATATGGATTTGTAAAAAATAGTATTTAGAAGGCTAAACTGTCTGCTAGATAGCTACTGTCTGCTATAAATATTTCCCTTTTAATTTATTGTTTCTTATCTAGTGTATAGTTTTTTCACAATGAAGCTTGTATTTGTTTCTAACACAAACCAGTGAAACTTGAAAGCTATAATCTATGTTTGACTAACTCAGTGGCATACAACTTGGAAAAATTGATTCATTTGTCAAGAATTAATGTTTATTTTAGTTTGAAGGTAATGTATAAATTTGTTAAATAAATTATTTATTGAAGTATTTTCAGATAAGTTGCATAGTTAGGAACAAGGATAGTTTAGCTGTTCCCATTGCAAAAAAATATATATAAGCGAAAAAAATAACTCTTCAATGCTGTATGAGATTGAATAATTTAATTTAGTAACAGCACGAAAATAAAGAATGCATATTAGTGGCAAATTGATAAACTTGATACTTTCTGAATTTTGCGAGATCTAAACGATAGGATCTATTATCTGAATGGTGAACAAAGGCTGTAGATAAAGAGTGATGTCTTCTTCGAAATAGATTACGTGGAATAAATAGAATATTAAGATTCAACTGCACCTGTACTGAGCAAGCTAGAAAATGAGCATTTTGTCCAGTTTTATTTCATTAAAATCTCAAGAATGGAACCTCAAATTGCCTTGAAAATTTACATGATTTATCTTCATACTTTTATAAAGATCACTTGCTTTTCAAAATTCGTTTTTTTCTTTCAGTTTTTCTTATTTTGGGAATTTAACATGATTGTCATTTTTTTAAAAGAAGCATTAATCAGCGAAATTAAAAAGCAAGAGACATAGAGATTAACAACACGAATCTAAATCCATTGAAATTTTATTCAAATTCTTTATACTGTTGTCATAAACTGTGAAACAAAAACGTATGACGTCACGAAATTGGAACAAGAAATAAACGGTTTCATTTGAAAAATAGTTGAATTGGTCGCTCACCAGAAAGCGCCACCGGTCTCCATTACCCCCACCGCCACAGCATGGAGTCGTAGGGGGTTTCATCGAAGTGAAACCTAACGAGTGGAGGAATTGGCTTGTCGCCAAACGACAAAAAGTCTGCTGAATTTTGATCCGTACAAATTCATTCCCAATGGCATTTCACTATCTGAATATTGATGGAATATTTTTAAATTTGGTAGATTTAAGAAACGATATTTTGTGATTCGAGCGATGCAAAAAAAACATAAATTTCCTGCACACGTTCAGTTTTTATATGAGAATTTATCCAACGATGTTTCAAAAACTTTGTGATGTGACATTGATGCAGACCCTAATCGAGAATTTTTTTCATTTCTTGAGTAGGAAAGTTTTGAAAGCGTGAAAGTTTTAGATAATGATCTGATCTAAATTTTTTATTTGAAACCTTTTTCTCTAAGAGGGACAAGTCTCTTTGTATTGACATGCAAAGAAGAGAGACAAGTACTTGAAATTGAGCGCGCGCTGTTGGAGAAATGATTTTTGTAGACGAAAGGGGAAAAATGGGGTTTGTTGTCAAAATCATGTTTTTTTCAAATACAGGGGCAACTTCATGTTTCAAAATGTGAGTACTGCTTATTTTGTAATCCGGATTGGATTATTGAGGCGCAAGAAAGTGTTAAAGAATACACTGGACCAAGCTGACACCCAGGTCTTTAATTTTTAATTTAATTATTTTAATTTAACAGGTTTTTAATTCTCTTATTTTTGTTATTCTTTTTCTTAATTAGTAGATTTTTTATTTATTATTATATTATTTTAGATACGGTACTGATTTACTTTATATTTATGACTGTAATATTAGTGTAATACTATTTTTGCTTTTCTTTCTTCTCAAGTATTAGATCTTTGATTTGTTATTATATTATTTTATGTATGGTATTGATTTACTATTTATTTAGCAGTGCAATATTAGCTGACTACTCCTGTCTTATGAATTTACCTATAATGGTATTTTATCAGCCCATTGTTTATCTTGTTATGAATAGTGTGTTTATTTGGTAATTTTTTTATACTCTTCAACTGATATTTTCATAACACTACAGTGCATTAATGTTGTAACCTAGAACAGATTTGGGCTTTGCTTTTATTGTGGAATAGACTAATACAGTACAGTAAAATGAATAGTATTATTGGCATCAGGAAACAGACAACATTTCATTATTATTTCCTGGTCATCTCAGCAACTTTTTTTAAGAGCAGCCTTCTTATTTATCTCCATATTTCATGGCTGAAGAACTTTTAGCGCCCCCATACAAAAGTTCAAGAACAATATTTTGACAACCAGTGAGTGGCGTCCTCTTACTAATCCTTCCAAAATTCGATGTCGTTATACGTTTACGCCTCTCTCCAAGTCATTCAGCGAGCTCCGTGAACTTGTAGCGCACGTGTCTAAAAAATTATGAAAAAATTGACAATAATCTGGGCCGTGAAGCCCAGTGGCGTAACGTTTTCCAATTGGGCCCCCCTGCAACCGATTTCCCGTCCCCTCTCCACAAAATCATATAAATATCCCCCCTTACCCTCGCCACCCATCCCTGAAAAACGTGCATAATTATTTTGTGGACAGTTATAATTATGTAAAAACTTAACACCTTTTTGTTTATTAAATTTAAAAATTCAACCATGTTTCAAGTGGGGCTAGTCTAATGATTTTGGCTGTTGCCTACGGGCTCCTGAAAGATGGAAATAGTCAGGAAAATAGAAAAAATTAAAGAAATTTATTCTTAAGAGGCAGAATAGAAAAAACGTAAACTACTTACACAGTACTTGATCCTATTATAAGAAAAAAATTCAACTGCGTTGGGAGAACTGACACAATTGAACCAAAACTGAATATACTTATACAATAACAAGGGTATAAATACTCCTTCTGAACATTGTTCAAAAATGTACTAGTCGATAAAAAATAGAAATAACTAAAACATGACCGTTTAACATCACAATACCATAAACGCAGCATGTTGAAAAATAGAATAGAAATGAAAAAAAATGGCACTCCAAATAATTTAACTCACAATCACGAACTCAATTAATATACATACGGTTTACTCTATAGGCCAATTTACCGGACACGTGTAGGCAGGCCTACATGCATCCAACAGGACGATTCAAGAGACTGGATCAAAAATACTGTATGAAGAAAAATATTGACTTTCATTTCTAGACAACCCCCCCATTTCGCATTACTTCGTATATGCTAATATACATTGAGGAATTCGATGAGAAAATAATATTAATTTCCTCTAATATTTGCACTGTGAAGACATAGCCGTCATGATTTATAACAGTCTACATAAGTTTGTCTAAAGAGTGTTTTGTCCTCTGTATGTCTCCATTCCTGAAGAGTGAAGTCACCACATCCTGCTTCTAAATTCCTCCACTAAATCTATCAGCAAATTGATAAAGTAAACAATAAACATTGACCTGACAATATTTAGCCCATTCTTTCTTTCTTCCTTCAGTGTTTCAGTTTTATTTCTTTTGAAAAAATATGTATATTTCAGTCTGGGCACGGACCATTTCTTGAAAAAAAATATTTCCAGCCCGGGCCCCCCCGCGTCATGGCGGGTCTGCGGGTGTGTACGTTACATTAGTGCATTACAGTTGCAGTATACTAATAATAAAATTTTCATATTTTTATTAATCAGAATCAGATTTTAATGTGCAGGGGTGCCCACAGGAGGGGGGGGGCTATGACGCAGACTGCGTCATTGAAATTCCTGGGGGGGTTCTAAAAAAAGTTGGGTGGGGGGGGGGGGGTGGCTAAAGTTGATTGAAACCGTGTTTAACGTGACGATATTCAAAAATATATTATGAAGTCACCACATAGAATGTCTATTTATTTATTTATTGTGAAAAAATTACAATGAATGTGTAGAAGCAACAGACTCAAGTCCAAAACTGCTCTCTCCACAAATGTTGAATATTTTACATTGTTCAAAACATTAATGACAATAGATTTATAATTATTATTATACTACAGTATTGAATATGAATCAGCTAGAATAGTTATGTTTAGTATTTGTGCAGGAAGTTATTAAGCTATTTCTTTTTTACCTTTACAAAAAACAATTTTACCTATGTAAAGAATCCAGGGCTTAATGTCAGCCGGAGCACATCGGAGCGGAGCTCCGGCTATCTAAATCTATGATAAAATCATTTATTTTAAACCAGATCTGAACTAGCTTGTTATTTTGCATATTATGTAATATTATATGTACATTACTAACCATGCTCAAATGCGTTTAAAATGCACCAATTCAAGTGTAATTTTCAAACATTTTCCGAGGGAGGACCCCGGACCAGCCGAGACCAGGTGAGTCAGAGCTCCGGTATTTCTCAATTTCGAAAATTAAGCCCTGTAAGAACCTCAAGAAATATACATACATTTTGTATATTATCGACTGGGTTTAATTTCTTTCAATACCTATATAAATCTTCTTTTAGTTTTAATATACATACATTTTGTATATTATCGACTGGGTTTGATTTTTTTCAATACCTATAGAAATCTTCTTTTAATTTTGTTTGAATATTGGAGCTTATACAGGGGATGGGCACCCCTGTAATGTGGATGAATTCACTAGTTGAAATTCACAATCTTAGGATTCAACTTTCTGTTCAGTTTTCAGTCCGGTAAACACAGCGGTGTGACACCGAAATTGCAATTCCAAAACACATCCTCTCTTGCTCTTGTCTCTCCTTTTCTTGCTCATGACTCATTAGCGAAACCAGTCTTGATGAGATAAAAATGTAGCCTGTAAACGTCTGTCCCTCGCTCCCTCACACACTCACACACTCACACACTCTCATACGCGCATACCCACTAATGGCCAGTTGGTGGGGGAGCCGCCGCTGTAGGAAGGAGACTCCCTACTGCCTACACTAATTCCGTTCAGCGCTACGCTGTGAAGTGCGGAGAAATATTAAACTAAAATGTGTTTTCTCGTCTAACTGCAGTTGAATCTTAAAGTTTATTAGTATCTGGTTTTTAGAAAGGGTAAATATTATGTCAACTTTTTCTCTACTTATTGTAGTAAGTTTCCTTTTGTTTCTACTAGTTTTATCTATTCTAGTTAGTTAATAACAGGATTTAGTTGTATTTTTTATTTTATTTAGTAAGTTAAGTTACACTTTTTTTTCTGTATTTTCTTGTGCATAATGTTGAGGAATAAAATTGAATTGAATTAAAGTTAACTAGATACCTGTTCTTAGAAAATGTATGATTGTAATTATTTTCTGATGAATACTATTTTTTAATATATATATTTTCAATTTGTAAGAAATTGATGTTACTTGAAATGTTTGCTCCCACCAGCAAACAAGGTTTCATTTTTCTGTGTTCGTGCCAACTGAATGATTTTTCAATTTACTAAAATTTATCATCATGTTTCATGTCTTGTAATCGATACCTCTCTGATTTTTTCGTATTTTTGTGTGATGTTTTTCGGATAATAAAGATGTTTTTTGTATATTTTTGCTAGTGGTGCCTGAGTGATAAAAAATGATTTATTTTTTCTTCACATTGTGTAATTATTATGCATTTTGTAAATTTATTTTCAGGAAAAAAAGAAATTTAATTTAGTTCAAATTTAATTGATTTTTGTTTGTTTCTGCAGCGTCGTTCGTGGGTGAAGCTCACTTTGGCGGTGGCATATTCCATGAGAAGCAGGAGAGTGGCGCCGCGTCGCGGGCGTCGCTTATCGACGAGCTGATTGCCGAGTCAAAGAAGCGACGCGCCGAAAAGATGCGCGCCAAAGAGCAGACGCTGGAGCTAACTGAGAAGCTCGATGCTAACTGGCAAGAACTATTGCCATTGGTCAACGTCGGCGCCAAAGCCGGACAGGACGGTGACAAGGTGGATGACGACGACAAGCCCCAGAAACAGTCCTACGATCACCTCATGCGTCAGCTAAGGTTCGAGTCGAGGGGAAAGGTTAGTGTGCTACTCTTTATACCTACAGGGTGATTTTTAAGTATGGAAACGGCTTTGTATTGCGTAACTGAGATTTTCTTGGCAAAAAAAGCTTATGCGGATGTGCGTAGTTATAAAAATCCTACTTTTTGTTGGTTTTGAAATTTTTGTCCGCCATCTTGGATCCGCCATATTGGATTCAACTTCATTTCTTAAAATGGGATGGTGGTCATATTTTAGTGTGAAATTTCAAGAAAAAACTGGCGTAAACCGTTTTTTAATAGGTGCCTTTGTTTTCGATTTATAAGCATTTAAATTTCCAATTTTGGAAAAATTTGGTTAGCAATGAAAAAGGTAGAACGCACTGCATAAAACATATTATTGAATTTTTCATTCATAAATTATCTAATAACTAAAATGCAATTCATTTTTAATAATAGGTACCAACATAATAAAACATTTTTTTGTTTGTTAATGATACCTACTGGCTGATAATAACAGCGGAAGCGGAATTGTGGTTAGTAAATAATAAACATAGCCATTTATTTTGTTGTATTGTTTACTTATCAGTTATCAAGTCTTACCACCGTATAAACTTAGTTATTAGATAATTTATGATTGAAAAATTCAATAAAATGTCTTATGCAGTGCTTTCTATCTTTTCTATTACTAACACAATTTTCCCAAAATTGCAAATGTAAATGCTTATGAATCGAAAACAAAGGCATGTATTGAAAAATGGTTTATGCCATTGTTTTTTCTTGAAATTTCACACTGAAATGATGTGTCATATGACGCCCATCCCATTTAAAAAAATGAAGTTGAATCCAATATGGCGGATCCAAGATGGCGGACAAAAATTTCAGGACCAGCAAAAGTTGGATTTTTAAAACTATGGTAATCCGCATAAGCTTCTTTCGCCAAGAACGTCTCAGTTACGCAATATAAAGCCGTTCCATACTTAAAAATCACATTGTATAATATAGAAGCAAAATACCACTCAGTCATTCATTCCCGTTTCTCGAAAACCACGCGGCCAAAAGTGTTGAAATTTGGTAAGGTTCGAAAAATCCCCAAAAATATACCCAATATAGACGTTTTAAATAGGTTTTTGAGAACTAGTTGACCAAAAAAAGGTGTTCTGTATAAATACTAAATTTTGGATTTAGAAGAAATTGAAATTGAAATATTTTTTATTCTCCATAAAAAATTCAAAAATGTAAAATATAACACAATATGATATGTAGGAGGCCCCTCACATGAGCACATGCCTGTAAGAGAGAAGCGAGTTCTAGTAGATTGTCGAGTTATACTGAACAAACAAATATATATTATAGCTTATTTAACAAGACAAAGTTAAAACACATGAAGAGGGTAAGAAAAACAGATAACTTACTCATAAATACAATATTTGTCACTTTCAAAAAATATGGCAAGTAAGGTATAAATGTAATGTATCAAATTGATGTAGAAAAACTGTGTTTGAAACAAAATTTAAAAAAAAATGAAAGGAGCAAGCAAGAAGGATAGAAGCGATTGTTATTATATCATAGGTTAATATTGAGGTAATAAAAGTGGACTAATTATAATATGATGAGATATGAAACTATGTTTGAAACATGTGTTTAGCATGAATAATAAGCCATTCTAAGTTCGTGAGGCGAGAGATGAGCTCTGTCCTGCGCGTGGAAAGAAAAAGGAAGCTCACCATGGAAAGAAAAAGGAAGAAGCAGGAAACACAGTACGAATGAAAAGTTACACACGTGCCGTTTCATTTGAAAGCTCTGTACCTCAATTACTTATCAACAATCCACAATAGCCTGACGATATGACTCATTAAACAAACAAACAAATCTATTTATACTTGACCAAATAAATGTTTCCGCATCGACTGGAATAATGTCAACAATCATTCAACTCCAAAATATTACTAAGAAAACATTGCATTTTGATATTATTAAGCATTGTTATCATACTCACGGTAATATTATATGCTAGACCAGGCTCCAGACTACTGTAATTCTTCTACGCCACTCATTTCAGAATCGCTGTTCGATTTTTGTGAATAAGTACAAATATAGTAAAAAGTAAGTACAATAAGTACCTAAAATGAGGCCAAAACACATAAATGTTTAGCCTACATTTTGCTTGGGCACTTAGCTTTTCATCAATAAAAAATGTATTTCCTATGACTTAACGACTGTTTTTAGGTTAATATGTCCTCCGAACTGTTATTATTATTTAGTCACATCATAACATAATTCTTGTTTTTCATTTTAGCTGATGATTTTAGAATGTTTGAGCGTCTGAACGAATTTTATGTTGCATACATGCGTTTCCGTATCATCCAGTAGTGTTCGTTGCACAATGGCTAGCACTCTGTTGCTGGAATGCGACTGCCCGTAAGCTAAAGTCTACTGCGCATCCTATCTTCATAGCTCATGTCTCAGCTCACGAGCTGTACAAAGAGTCACACATAGAAACGTACTAAGAAAAGAAAAGTTTCTAAGATTTATCTCCTTGATTACGCCCAAGTTTAACGTTACCTCAGCGTTTTTTTAGCGTTCTCGAAAACTAATTATCCAAAAATGATTAAATTTTTATATATATGTTGAGTTTTGGATTTAGAAACGTACTAAGAAGTTTTTTTAATTTTTCCCAAAAATATGCCAGAGTTTGCGCTTGCTTCGCTCACCTCCCAGAGTTCTATAAATCTGTCCCCCCCCCCCCCCCCCAGAGTTCAGAAGGTGAAGGCTAGCGGATCAAGCGTACTAGTTAGTCTAGTATATAAACGTCTGATGCTGTCTATAATCATTGCATCTAAATACAGTGCGAGAGAAAAATAAACAATACAAACAGTACATTGAAGTGAGAGATGAACTCTGACCAGCACGTGGCAAGAAATAGGAAGCTCTCCGTGATAGACAAGATACACTATGTTACAAGACACACTTAGATAATAAAAACCTTTTGATATGCAGCAAGCCATGTCATTTATTTCTCACCATGTGGGAATTCCACATGTCAGATCATTTCCGCATAGTAAGTAATTGTAATTATTGTTTTATTATCCTTCGTCCAAAACCTTTTGACAGACGTAGTGCTATACTGATTTGGTTTGGGAAGAGCCAGATTATTTTTCTGGACTTGAGGCGCCATACAGGTAGAGAGTCAGGATGTAAGTCCTCATGGATTGGAAGTGCTAGCATTTCACGTATTTTCCTTAATTCTCTGCCAGCCAATTTCCTATCTGCTCAGCTGTACGGGTGAAATATGATTGCGCACTGGTTGATTTCAGTCTGCATCAGACAGACTATTTCTTTTGATTCGTAATATTTTCTAATAAAATGTTTATTTTTCAGCCAACAGACAAATTGAGAAGCGAGGAGGAAATTGCTAGAGAAGAAAAAATGAAATTGGAGAAATTAGAAGAAGAGAGAATTAGACGAATGCAGGGCAATGATGCTTCCTCTTCTTCTACGACAGCTAACACGCCGAAAATCAAACATCAAAGCGCTGATGACCTTGATGATGGGTTTGTATATATTTTGTCAACTTTATTTTACTCTTCCAATCGATTTAGGACCAACCAATTCATTTATTAAAGAGTGCTTGCACAGTGGAGCATCCAATACTCCGATGATAATTATTGCATAATCAAAAACATACAGTGGAATGGTGGTATTCACACTGCTCCAATTAATCAAACACATGTTGTTAAATGGTGGTATTCACACTGCTCTAAATAATCAAACACATGCTGTGGAATGTTGGTATTCATGGTGCTTCAATCTGTCATAAACCATTCCTCAACATGACAGAAGAAGGAAAAGAAGAAGTAGTAGTAGATGTTTGATATTTATGAATGAAATTTTTATTAATCTTAAAAACAATTTTTACATGATTTATTCATACATTTTAATAAATTGTTATACTAATAACATTTTGTACCTCCAAGGTTACAGAGAACCTGTGCAATGGTACTCATGAATTTGAAACTTCAAAAGTGGAAGCTCCAGAAGGGCTGGAGCTGGTAAATATAACAGGAGAACCAACAGTACATGGTATTTATTGACAAAACAGAGATGGATAATAAAAATAGAAATCACCTCTGTCATAAAATACGTATTATCATTATACATTGTTTTTACTGCTGTTTTAAATTCTAGATTGCACACACATTGCTTTAATAAAGGATAATTGCACAATAAAATACAATACATAGTTAAAAATAATTATACTAGATAGTCATAAAATATACTACGATTTTCATAAGCAAGAAATCAAGGCTCAACTTTTCAAAAAAAAATAATAATTTCGTTTTTTATTATTCTAAAGGTAATAGGAAGACAATTGTAAAATTCTGGTGCAAGAAGCGTGAAGAATTTTTCATGTAGTGTGAGCTTCGGTCTTGTTACATAAGCGTTCCATCTACCTCAGTTCTATTGTAGGGTTTCTAATATTACTGCGCTGCTTGTGACTAACATTATATAATAAACCTTTAAACTTTTCATACACTTCCAAATTAAAGGAATATTTGAGTAAAAGTAAAGCATCTAGATGTATTTATACAACTTAGAAGGGATACGAAAAAAGAGGAAATTTAATTAGTATATAGGTCATACTCCAGAAAACCAGATTTAATTGAATCGGGCTACCTTCTGGTTTAAAATGAATTTATCACTGTTTTCAACTTAATCTTTTTTTTAATTGACCAAACGAAGAGAGGTCTCAGTTTTAAGTCTACCGTTTTGCATTTGTAAGGAATTTTCGGCTAAACGCGCGGACCAAATTCTATGAAGTTTTGCATTGATCTTCCTTCAAGTAATGCTCAGTGATGTATATGTAAGGATTTTCAAAATTCGCTTGATTTTAAGGGAAAAAGGGTACTACACACATGATTTTTCCCATCAGATGGACTTAGAATCATGTTTCAAGGTAGCCCTCGGGCCTTCTGATTTATCTGGTTAAGCCTTATTGTGAATTAAATTATCATTCATAAGAATAAGTGAATGTTAATTATACGAATTTAGTTAATATAGTTCTATAAATTCATTCATCAGACATGTGAAAACTAAGCTGATTTGAGCAAACAGCTGCCTGGAACAAGTACAGGCTGAAATTAGAAACGCAGTCTTGGTGACGTGATACAGAGTGGCTTTTTGTGGAAAACAGACAAGAAATAGACTATGCAAATTGAATCAAGGGTTAGATCTTGTTTAATTTTGCGTTGAGTACATCGAGTATGTTCCTCTGTGCTAGCATTCTTATTCTTGGGCCTCAGGTCTACTGTTCAAATAACTACTAGTTATAATAGTTATGTTTTTGTTTTACAGATTGGACTTGAAGAGTGATACAGAGGAAGTGAGCGATATTGAGGAGGAATCAACGAGAGAGGGGAAGAGTGGTGATGAAAGTGAAGATGCAGAGGAAGACGAAGGAGAAGAAGAAGAAGAAGAAGAAGAAGAAGAAAAAGCAGAAGAAGAAACCGAAGGAGAAGAAGAAAACGATAACAGTGTTAATGAAAACGATGTTGCCGATAGTAATAACAAAGCAGGTGGCAGAAGTGTTGAAAACTATGAAAATGAAGAAGAAAAACGAGGAGAAGATGATGATGATGATGATGATGATGATGATGATGATGAAGAAGAAGACGATGATGATGAAGTTTACGAATATGAAAAAGTTGATAGAGCTGAACTAGACGAAGAAGACGTTATTGAGGAAGCATATTGTACAGTCAATACATCTGATAAAGGTAGGAAATTGTTAATTTAAACTTCCATAATCTTATAAAAATGTGAGAGGATTCTATCAAATATCTTTAGAAGTATGTATTCATAAAGAGGTCTATTATGCTGATTTTTGGCTTCAACTCATTCAGCTCTCAAGGCTGTTACCACAAAAAATTATTAAAAGTTTCAGTGCGATGCAATGGTATCTGAAGCTCATAACGATGAGACATTGTCCCTCGACTAGGATTCACGCTATTTGTCATCAGTGTGAAAGCGTCTCGAAGGCCCTTTTTGGACCTTCCTTGATAACTAGAATTTTGAAAGTGATATAAAGAATATAGAAATTTTTGCATTCTTTCAATTTAAACCAGCCTTAATTGATAAAAAGTGGTTTCATATATGAATCTCTTCTTGCATCAACAGTTGAAGAATAATTATTTTTTATTTACAATGGCTACAACGGGTTTCCCCAAATCTGTATCCTTCACAGACATAATATTACAAAAATATCAAATTGAAAGTGTTGAAAAAAATGAAGAAATATGTAAAAAATAGTAACTAATTATCATATAAAAGTTGTAAGTATTATGCAAAAGGGGAATGAACACAATTTAAGATTCATTTTTCCTACAATTAAATTTATCAAGAATAAGAAAGAGAAAATTATCATTATTATGAGAAGAATAAAAGAAAAGATGGATAAGCAAAAATGGATTCGTAAATTGAAATTGTAAATGAATTTCGTTCTATGAATAAATAATATTAGATTGAAATCGGGCAACCTGCTAGTATCATTATAATTCATTTACTATTTTGGTTTTATGTCTGAATAAAACACCGATTATCATTGAACAAGAGAAATTAGCAAACAGTAGACAAAGTATTGTGAAATTCTACATCCACATAAACTTTTCTAAGATAACTGGTACTTATGCTATGTGTTTGTATTTATTTCAGAACCTTCTTCAGCTGTCTCTTCGAAAGATACCACTTCAAAACAGGATATTTCAAGCAGTAATGCGGCTGAACCTCCCCTGACACCTAGCAGTAAGTAGATTCTTCTAAAAACAATTTCGTGCTCTCTAATGATATTTTTTTTTCAATTTGACGATTTGAAATAATTTGAGAAAAGATTTGAACACAATCAAAAATGAAAACTTCAATGCTTCCACTGTAAAAATAAAGTGGTTAATTGAGGTAAGCTGCAACCTTCGCAATATTCCATTTTTTTCTGTATTCGAAATTAACCAACGTTTTGATGTTTTGATATTCACGAGCCAAAACTAACTTACAGCCTATAGTGGCGATGCATAAAAATTATTTTAATATGTGCCCCCAAACTCCAAAACTATCAGCGAATCTCTCTTGGACTATGAAGAAGCTGTTTACCAAGTTTCAAGAGTTTAGAATCTTTCTCTCAAGAGCTGGAGCATGGACGGACGGAAAACGGTGCGAATTCAATACGGTCCTGCCGGGTTCTTAATAATGCAAAACATAATTTTTTATTTTAATTTCCTTTAGAGTAGAAACCTTTAGTGTTATGCATTATGTTTTTGAATATTTTCATAAATAATTTTAAAATATAAATTATCCTTCGAAAATTTTCTTGAGAATATAAAGCTACGTGTGCTATTCTATGCTCTATAGTCATGCATAATCTATTATGGTGTTGAATATATCCATGCATTGTGTTTTATTCACGTTTTGTATTTTTTTTTTTTTTTTTATTTTTTTAAATTGTATTGTGCTTGCAGTGCCCGAAACTTATGATGACTTCCAATCGCTAGTTAAAGGCTTTGGAGCAAAGGATCAAGCGATCATTGTTGAAAGATTGATCAAACTGAATCATCCCAGTCTTGGCGATAATAATCGACAGAAGTTGGACAGTTTGTTCACGTTTCTGCTACAACACCTCAATGATGCTGAATATAGCGTAATTACATATTATTAATATTCATTCACAATATTTGCTTCATAATGTACAAGTGTACAAGATGCGTATGTGTACAAGCATGCAATCAATAGAGTTATCCATCGTTTTGATATAATATTTGTTGTTATTTCAGTTGTATATGCTAATTCAGTGGCGAGATACATTGCTTTTATGAAATATCGTTGGTAATATTCAGTGTTGAACTGATCATTTATAAATAATTTATACTGGATTCTGAAGGAAAACTGCGTTGAAGGAAAAAATTATGAAGGCATGTGTCTAATTATTCAGGTACAAACACCGAGCTACAGAATTAATTGCATAATTACTTTGAAAAAGAAGAAAAAGGAGAGGTTGATGGAGAAAAGTACTGGAGGAAGAGGAGAAGAAAGGGCAACAAGAAGACAGGAGAAGATAAGAAGGACCTTTTTAGAACTTGCAACTTAACTTTTAAAAACTTAGAACTGGCTAGAGTTGAGGCTGTGCGCAATGGCTTTGGTCATAATTTATAGTTTCGTGTATTGGATGTTATCAAGGTATTGACATTTTATCTTTGCCTCAAAAAATAAGTTTAAGTAGGTTCTTGCAGCTTTATGGTGGCAAGGGCAATATTACGGTGTGAAAAAGAACAAGTGTAGTATCTTAACTCTCTAGCTAGTGATAAATATTTTCGCATCTTGAGCTATTTATAATTTTTTATATTTGTACTTCTTTTCTATTTTTTTGTCTTTTCTGACAACCATGATGATAGTAAATATTTTCGAAAGTATTTTCTTGTAAATATGCTTTATTTATTTTGCTTTTTTGACCCCTTTGGACCACTGGAGTCAATCATTTCCTTGTCATCCTTGATGACTTCTCTTTCCTCATTATCCAGTACTTTTTCATTCGTTCGTATCTTATCTTTCGTTCTTTATCTGTTAATACCCTTTGTACAGTCGGTTGTCTATTTTAATTTGAATCTTGTTCATATTTATTCAAGTTTTCAAATATGCTTTATTGACTAAATAAATTATCTAAACTTATCTATAGTAATTATTAATTTTTTAAAGTGTTTAAAATTAGGGAACGGGGTTGAATTTGATAATTGATGGGTAGTGTTGCAACTCACTGGCTTGTAAGCTTGTAACTCGCTCTGTCATCGCCGCTCCAAGGCTTTCTAAGTTGAGTTGGGGAAGTCTCAAGTTTCGTTTATAAATAGGCTTTGCACTCACGGCATAAAATCAACTACAAATTTCTGAAAATGCTTGATTTTTTGGTTTAGGATTGTTGGAAAGTGCTCAACTGGCTATCGCCGCATCTCTACGATCTTACTCAATTTTCGCCATTGAATTCGGCCAATTGCCTGATGGAGGTTATAATTGAGAAGCAGAGTGATTTTCAAGAGAAGAAATTCCGATTTCCAGAAACAGAAACGGTGAGTGACACTGCTGAGATTTTCAGACAGACTATTAGATCTCTACGAATAATTTATAAAGTAGTTATTAGAGATCAGAAAGTAATGTCATAACAGCCGACTTTATTCACGTCTGATCAAACCTATTGGATAATATACGAGCATGTAGCCAATAACCAAATACCACTCACTCACTAACTCATTCATCACCGGTTTTCGAAAACTCGGCCAAAAAAGTTAAAATTTTGTACAAGTGTTTTCTATTTAGAAGCGTACTAAGAAAGGTTTTTGAAATTTTTTCGAAAATACTCCAGAGTTTCAAGCTTTCTCAGATTTTTGCGTTCTTGTGTATTACGTGGCCAAAAAAGTTGAAATTTTAATGTAAATCTTGTAATGTGATGTAGGTCCGGGTGTCCTTGCTAGAAGGTCAAGGCTAGCGAAACAAGCCTATATAATATAACACTCATTTCATTTCATTTATTAGATAGATAGATTTAATAGCGTCCATTGCCCTCCTATACATGGGGATGTGGAGCTTGTCAAAAAAAATATTCGCATATACATTCTATTTCACAGTTTACACTGTCAGAACAGGTGCCACGTCAATTTCTTAATAATTAATGGCCAAAATAACAAACACTATGTACAATAAATATCATCATCCATGAAATCTTTGACACAATAATAACATTTATCCACTAATAAGTTTCGTAAATATATTTTCAAAGTTTTAACTGTAAATTTAGTAAAATCAATTTTTAATTTATTAAATAATTTCATTCCCATATAATATTGAGACTGCGCAAATAAATTAAGTCTATGAGTTGGCAGTTTTTAATTTTTTTATTCCTAGTGTCATGTTCATGTTCAAACCTATTATTTTTAAAAAGATGCAAGTTTTTAAATACAAATAAGATTAAATCTAATATATACAAAGAAGGAACTGTAAGTATTTTCAACTTTTTAAATAGTGGACGACATGATTCTGTTCTATTCATTACACCACACATGTTCCTAACCACCTGCTTTTGCAATATGAGTACTTTTTTGCACTGCTGGTATTGCCCCATAAGACAATTCCATATTCATTTTATTTATTTATTTATTCATTTATTGTGACAAATTTACAACGAGTGTGAAGGTGCAACAGACTCAGGTCCAAAACTGATTCAAAATATCCATGATAAGCTACTTTTCTTACATTTAAATCTGTACTTCCAGCTAAAATATTCATGGCAAATGCAAAACTGCTTAATCTTTTTACCAGGTTATTAATATGGCAGGACCATGTCAAATGTTTATCTATTGACATTCCAAGAAACTTAATATTATCTGCATATGTTATTTCCTTATCATTATATGAACAATGTACAATATCGTTAATATTTTGTCTCGTGCTAAATTTCATTAATTGAGTTTTATCAAAATTCATTTTTAAATCGTTTAGTAGAAACCAATTATTCAAACTATCTACAGTACGTACAATGTCTACTGATAGTGCATCTGCAGTTTCACTCTCAATCAACACAGACGTATCATCAGCAAAAAGAATAGAATGTGAATCAATGCTCGATGGTAGATCATTTATGTAGAATAAGAACAAAATCGGACCTAACACACTTCCCACACAACCACTGCTATCAGATATAGGAAAGCAATCACAAACTACCTCACTCCTCGTTTGGGCTACAACACATCGTTGTCGCCTAAAGAGTAAACTAAAGTCGTAATCAGCTACGGTACTATATTAATAAATACAAACTTTTATTTAAATTAACCTGAGCTACGCCAAACCATTCAATTATTCAATCTCGTTTATTGGTTTGTTTTTATCTAATTTGTTGTTTATTTTGTTTTCAGTTGTTATTTCTGAAGCTGGTTCCACTGTTATTTCCTTCGAGCGACGTGCGCCATCCAGTCGTGACACCAGCCATTGTCTTTCTGTGCCAGATGTTGAATCAGTGCCGTGTTGCCGGACGAAGGGACATTGCTTGCGGACTGTTCATTGCTACTACACTCTTGGAGGTAATACAATCCTCATTTTAATATCATTTTAGGCTTTTTTCAATGCGTTATCTCCTTGATCAATCAGTTTTATGCATGCGCAGCTCAGGGGCCAGCTTCTTCAATTCATATGTATTGTTAATGACAATGATTTTTTAGATCAATCAAACTTTATTGCGAATTAAGTACAGATATACTAATAAAAATGATTATATCTCCCCCCTTTTTTTAATCTCCGGAATTACAAAACGAAATTTACCTTGGAAATTGAACTAATGAAGACATTATTTTCAACTGGTCAACAAGTTGAACTGGTTGTACAAACCTATGTCTTGTTAATGACAATTGTTGATATCAAGCTACTGTAATTACAAGTTGTCAGCAACAAGCGTTATACAAAGAAAAAACAAAACTTTTTTGACTAAAAGTGAACCAATGATGTCCATGATTATAATACTAGGAACAAAATAATTTGATAATAAAAAATCAATAAAAAAATGCAAGCAGAGTACAGCTTATATTGGTATTACATTGGTAGGGTACCTGCCGAGTGGCATGAGGAATGAAACTAATAGTGTTCAACTAAAAGATGAATTGATAAAGTATTTGATAGAGGTTTAATAAGATGTGTTTTTGACAAGATTCAAAGTCAATCTCTTTATATCAGTACAAAATTTAATAATATAATTCTAGAAGACCTTTTGGCTCATTATCCTCCGAATAAAATTTTCAATGAATGGTTATGCAGTAACTTCTTTCATGATTTAACTTTCCTCGAATAGCATAGACCCCACCTCTTCGAAGTTAGTCTTCAGTTTATTTTTTATTGTTTGGTATCTGTAAAAATATATTTATCTATTATTATTTTCTCCTTTAGATTATTTCCTTCTTTTTGCTCTTTCATATAGCTTACAAAAATGATCACATAATATTCTCATAATTATAAAAAATACATATAGCTTAAATCTAGAATAACGACTCCCACCTTAGCGAGCAAGTTTTTTTGCTAAAAATAATAATAATAATATTGTGTGACCTGGCTGGTCTGGTGTCAGAGTTATCAGGTCGCAACTGAATAAGTTCTGGGCCTTTGATGTGACAACAATTTTTTTTGTAATTCTTGTCTTGTGAACTTATTTATGTTTTAGTTTTATTTTATCTTCTAGCTTATATTTCTTATTTATTCTAATTCTGGTTGACTTTGTATGTTTATTTTTGTTTTTTGGCAATAAATTTCAATTTCAACTTTATCCTCTAATAACTGCTTGATAACGTAGTCGTAGATAAAGTATATTTGTTTATTACATTTGTGTATTAAATTGTAGTTGATTTTTTATGTTTGCCTTTGTAGTACTCATCGCTGTCAAAACGATTTTGCCCGGAAGTGGTGAGATTCCTGTGCGGTCTATTGCAGATGGCCACACCTGGGGTGCGAGTCACACTACCCAATTCGAAATACGATTATCAGCCGTTAATTTTGGAAAAGCCAAATGTTAGGTATGTGTCTCTGCAACAATTTTTCTCTCTCAAAAATGGTGCTCTGTCATTTTAAAGACTCGTCCACACATCTCCGCTGTAGTTCAAATCCGCGTTCTATGAATCCAAGGCTTTATATGAAGACCTGCCCAGATGTGCAATATCGCATCATAACTTAACTTCATCGTGTAACATCGCATCGCATCATGGTATGATTGTCTTGTAACAGCACACCATAAACACAATGATAAAGTACTTTATTTAGTCTCGGGCGAGGCTGTAAATAGCCCCATATCCAAACCCATTATATAAAATTAAAAAAATACAAGAGATAAAAATAATACAATAGAATAAAAAAAAATTATAAACAATTGGTCGGTCTTTGAAAAATAACTGAATACATATTATGAATGCCAAAACAAATGAAATGAGTCCTTTCTAATTGTTATCACTCAAAATGATAAGAAATGGTAAGCAGTCTCACAATTTGTTATAGAGTGGCAATCTGTTTCTCTCATATTTGAAACGTTCATCGAATATTATGTTCAATAAAAAATAGAATATAACTTGTGTGACTCCCTGCATATATTTGTTTCCTAGTTCATAATATTCCTGCCTTTTTAGGCTGGCTGACTAAATTATGAACCTTATTAAACTGCAGTCGCGGTCGCGCGCCACAGTTTCAGGTCAAATCACACTAGCTGGTTAAATTTGATTAAAAATCTGCCAATGCATTTAAAATGTGTATGCGTTTGTGTACTTTGAAATTGTTAAGTTCGATCACTTCATGGTCAGCTCGTGTAATTTGACCTCGAATTGTGACTCGTAACTAATGTGGCTCTGTATAATAAGGCTCTTAGTTTCAATTTCTCCTATGTGCAAAGAGCTGCTTAAATCAGGCTTCTTTGAATTGCAGACTATTTTTTATCTTTAAATAATTTGCTGTGTTATGTGCACAACATGTGTGTTCTTTAGGGTATACATATTTTGAAAAAACTACATACTTGACATACAATAGAAATGAGAATAAAATAGTAGAAGAAAAAGGAAGAAAAAGAAGATGAGAAAGATGAAGGAAAAAGGAAGAAAAAGAAGATGAAGGAAAAGGAAGAATAAAAGAGAAGCGCATAGTCACCTGACTAGTATGGTCCGAAGAAGGACAAGCCCAGAGAACGACCGCCAAACAAAAACAGGAACAACCAAGTCTCGACACATAGCCATAACAAAGCATTGTTTTGTAAAAACTAAAACTCAATAACAAGCAATAATAATATAGTAAAAGACTTGTGAATTATTGTGCTTCAAGGTGAAATTTCAAGTGAAATAGCAACCTAACCTAAGATTTTTATCCTACTTTGAAATTTTGTGAAAAGCCATTTTGGGCAATAACCTGTTATATTCACATTGATTGTATGCTAGTTAAATGAATAAATAAATAAATAAAATATCTTCTATTGATCTGGACAATATTCACCATGGATATGAACATAAAATACTGGAATTTAATTATAATCATCATCATCGTTCATTTGTAAAGACAAAAACACACTTTTCATTCAACATCAAATCGTGACAGAAACAAGTGATGTATATTTTTAAATTCACAACTGTTTCATAAATGAATAATATTATGTTATATAAAGGAATAAATCGAATAATTTATTTTATAGATCTGTATACTACACCCCTGCATAAGTAATATGCTTGTGCGCTGAAGTGGAGCGCAGCTGAATACAACAAATAATTCAAGGCCAAAAATAGTCTGCATGTCAAGGAAATTTTATTTTAAGTAGCAAAATATGATTATTGAATGGTCCATGCAATATTATTGCATTATGGAACTATGTTGTATTTTTGTACTATGCATGTTGTTGTACTAATTAATTTATTGGTTGTAGTGAAAGTGATGCAGTCACGCCCAAGATGTGCTGCTCAGATCTGTGCGTGGAGCGGAATGCGCCAATCGACCGGCGATTTCAGATTCGAGCAATCGGCGTGACGCTGCGACTGTTGCAAGCGGCTCTAGACCAGTATGCAGATCTGCCGGCCGCCAAAATTATCTTTCTACCCATTAGACAAGTCATTGCTAAATTCCAGGTGAGTGCGCTATAAATAAATAAATAATTAAATAATATTTTATTGCAGAAACACATGAGGCCATCAAATGCATTACAAAAGTCAAAACTAAATTTTAAATGATACAAATTGTTAAAGTTCTAGTATATTGTGTAATATATACTACACATTTTAAGAAAATCTATGTAAATAAAATTAGAGTTTTGTCTGTACATTTATCAGAATTATATATTTTTTGGTCATTTTTACGTTTTATACATTAAAGAAGCCGAAACAAGTCTTATCTCATTTTCTGTCTGTCTGTTTGTCTATCACGGCCCAGAAGGCACTTTACGCGGCCTTTTCCTGAAAAACGAGAGCATCGATCTGGGTTTAAGTAATTTATCAGTATTTAAAACTTTTTTGACAATGTCTTTAGCTATAAAAAACTAGATTAACTTTTTTCAACAGAATAATAAACGTTTAAAAACCAAGTATTGTACGATTTTGGATACATTCACGTGATTGATACATTCATGATATGTCAATCATCAAATATTCTCTCTGATAACTGGGTTGATAAAATATTTGACCACCAACGTTGTGTATGAAGAGGCTTTGCGATAGACAACTATCCTACATGTTTTTATTTATTTTTTAGGTATTTTTCATTTATGTTATTTTTTTCTTGTGCCTGTTTTGAATCAATCCGCACCAAGGACGGGTACAATAGCTAGTTTAGAATAAATAGCATTTATAGAGTGCTCACAGCTGGTGTGAATTTATTGATCCGTTTTCATGTATTTTTAGAATATTCTTGGTCAAAGTTAATTTGAAAAAATCATCTATTTCATATATAAAATTTTTAGGTAACATTATTTTCAATTTTTGTTTGTATCTATAGTTTACTATTTGTTTTATAATGGAAGGGGTGGACATTATAGCACTTTATTGCCATATGATGAAATGTTTTTTGAGGTCTATAATTAAACCTTGATTAACATAAAGAACCTATTCCTTATTCTGTAACCGTGATTAGAACCTAATTTATCGTATGAGCATTTAATTTTATATACAGTAAGGTATAATAAGGCGTAAAGCTGGGTTTTCTTAGCTCCTCACTTTTTGTGGTGTGCACTGCGCACCAGTGTCGCCAGACAAGCTAATGGATTGTGGGGAATTTTGCTCGAAATTACCGTAAGTAATAACCAACGAAACTGAGTATCCAAGGAGCGACTCTGAATTGAAATCATTATCCTGTATAATAAACAGATACTTGTTGTTATCTGTCGACAAAACTTTAACCCTGAAGAATGAAGGATTGCATAAGGAGGAGAGGAAGAAAATTAAAATCATGAGTTACAGGAAGAAGAAGGAATAGAAGGGGGTAAGAAAAAGAATGAGGAGATTAATAAAGAAGAGGAAAAAGAATGAGGAGATTAATAAAGAAGAGGAAAAAGAATGAGGAGATTAATAAAGAAGAGGAAAAAGAATGAGGAAATAAATGAAGAAGGAGGAATAGAAAGAGGGGTAGGAGATTGAGATTTGCAATGATGTAACCATCGAAACTAAAGTCTCTTGTGTTTTAATAATTGGTTTGGACAACATAAGCCTTATTCGTAATAATAATAATAAGCGTATGGCTTTTACGGGTAGTTCCACCTCGCCGTTTGTGCCAAGCCTTATTCATAATACTGTATGCCTGAAAATGTAAGCTTCTTATGTTTTTGTTTTAGATTACAAATTATCCGAATTGTGTGGCAGACATATTAAGCAAACTGCAAGCTAGTCTCGACAAGACGTTCAACAAAAAACTGGAGTTTATCGTCTCCGAGGCCAGGCGACCAAAGGCATTGAAGCTGTATGAGCCGTTGATTGAAAAAGTGTAAGTTTTTCTCTAATTTTGCCTTAGGGCCGATTTATGATAATAATAATAAGTTTTGATGTTCAGTTACTAGTTTATTACTCCCCCTATTATTATAACTGTGTATATCAGCATTCGTGGTCCGATTACAAATATTCTTGTTTGTAAAAATTAGGAGTTTATATATATAAATCGACGGCAGTGTTGAAATTTTTAAGTTCACAAAAGCTTTTCTGTATGTTTCATTGAACTTGAGTCCAGCCAAATAACGGATTGCTCTTTTTTGAAAGTGTACATTAGCACAACCACCCCACAACTCTATACCAAAGGAAACGTGTGAAAGTACACTATTTTTGAAACAGCTAAGGATACAATTTTTACAATGTTTCTTATCACAAATAAACCTTTATTCACCCTATTCAGTATTCCATTTACTTGCTCATCCCATACAAATTTTGAGTCTATTTCCAGACCAAGCAGTTTAACAGTCATTGTTCTCTATGGGATCATCGCCTATGTATAATTTTGGTTCAATAGAATATTTTTAAGACGTTATAAACGTTCCTTCTGTGGTTCTTAACTCGAGGGACTTTTGAAATGTAATCTATTGCATTGTTAGGGACTCAATAATAATAAATATGTTGTACTACATTCTCGCACTTGAGTGTACAAGTGGCTAGAAACCGATTACCGTAATTTCCAGAGTTAACGGATTTTTAGCGTACTGTAGTTTTCATATAACTTGGCAGCAGCAGTTGGGTTCAGATGTAGCATGTCCCATCTTCTACACGCTGCCAAGTTGTATGAATATACTGCAGTAGATTTGTGCAACCTTTCTTGTTCTGATTGTTCTTTCTTGTTTATTGTGTTGAGTGATTGAGTTATTAATTTGATGAATCTTTTTTCAGTGTCGATGGAAAAAAGAAGTTTGGATTGTCTGAAGAGCAAGCTGAACACCAGAAGCTGCTTGCCAAGGTAAGGCAGGAGACGAAGGGCGCTCTGCGGGAAATACGCCGCGACAGACAGTTCCTGTCCAAAATCAAATTCCACGAGCAAGCTAAAAGGTGAGTGACCTTGACTGAATAAACGCATTCAATAGATTAACCTAAGGCTCTGGGCCGTATTTATGAACGTATCTTATCAAAGAAAGACTTTAATAAGCCTCACTTAGCGGCGAATACAAGGGAGCCAGTTCACAAAGTGACAAGCCAACGGGTAGTTGTAATAATAAAAGCTTTGAATTTTTCTTCCTCTAATAGTATTTTCTTTTGGGATGATGGATAAAAAGTTGTAATTAATTAATATTCAACCTCATGGTTTATTTAATATTTTTCTTTCTTATTCTCTAATTTTTAAAAATTAATTGTAATTACTATTATATTGCAAGTGGAATTGTAATTTTTATTCAACTTTTGTTATGTACTTTTTTTAATTGCGGATGATGCCCACATGAATCTGGAGACTTGTGCGTGGGTAATGAGGTGAATGAGGGAACGATGAGAAACATCCATGGCTTAATGAGATTCGAACCCGAGAGTGCAGGGAAGGAAACCAGCCAGAGCCTTATCTTATCACAGACAAGCGCTCCAACCAAATGCGCTACCAGAGACTACCAGAGCCTGTTCTGTACCATTAAGAGTCTCCCGGGGAAATTGTAAAAATGAAGTAAATCTGTCTCCTGATAATAAGTTAACACTAACAAATTTCATTAAATAACAATCATTTACATAATATAAAGATTTACACTGAATTTAGACAACTGGGGCTCAGCTTGTAGTGTTGTTACTCGCTGACTTGTAAGCTAGTAATTCGCCCAGTATAATCAACGCTTCAACTCAATGTTGTATTTATGAACCTCACTAGAGAATCTTCTTAACTTGAAATCGAAAAACAAATCCGTTCTTAGCTAAGTTAGTTAGAGGGCTATCTATAAGACATTATTTAGATTATTTTTTCATGTTTTGGCGTATTTTTCAATGATAACATCGGTTCGACAGCATTAAATAAAAAATACATTTAATTCTTAAGCCATTGCTATCTAATTCACTGAATTTTTATTTATATATATTTTTATTTAATTTACTTTATATAAGCTAACTTGATTTCTATATCAAAACTATCAAACGCATGTGTTTCATGTCGAATAAAACGCATTAGAAGTTTGCAATTATTGAGACATTTTATAAAATATGCGAAATGACATTAAAAGAAGCAGGTATTCAAGGTTGAAATGTTTCGATTATTTACTTTTATTAATTTGCTTTATTTTTATTTCAGTGACGCAGAAAGGAAACGAAAAGTAAGACAGATCTACGGATGGGGCGCGGAACAGCAGGGTGAATTTAATAAAATTAAGAGAAAAAAGAAATGAATAAACGAATTTATTGTTGTAAACTAACTTTTATTTTGTAATTATAGTATTCTCCTATACTAGCAGGTTGCGCGATCCAATTGAATCTGAATATCTAGAACATGACAATGTATTTACAAATTTACTCAAATAATATACCATATCTATTAGACCGTACCACAAGTCTATCTAATAGACCATACTACAGTTCAAGCAAACCTCAGGGTGCAGTGTTACGCTTATGGGGTACACTGCTGCCAAGTTGCACAGTAGCCGAGCAAGAGGTCAGTTTTTCATACAACACCATATGATTGACAAAAACTGTGAAAATAAAATGGCAACAGCGCGCTCATATTCCCATTTGAAATAGCATTGCCATAGGACTCTGTACTGTAAGCTAAGGTTTGCATGGACTATAGTCAATCTTCATATGATGTGAGAACCAAAGAGTTTGTAATTGACCGAACAAAGAGAGGCCTCAATTTCAAAATGACCGTTTTGCATTTGTCTGTAACGCATTCCCGGATGAAGGAGTGAACCAAATACTATGAAATGCTGCTTCTCCCAGCGACATATTTGTAAGGATTTTGAAAATTTGCTTGTATTTCAAGGATATTTGAAAGGAAAGGAACTCATGTCTTCTTATATAGGAAATACGATTTTTAACATGAGTTTCATCATATGGAATTATTGGAATCTGATTTCATGGTAGCCCTCGGGCCGTCTTATTCTACTGGATGAGAATTAATGTGAATTAGGTTATCATTCATAGGAATAACATTGTTGTTCGAGAGAAATAATTCATTTCAAATATTCCATAAGTATCATAACAAGTGATTACTAAGTGAATAATAATTTTACTATTTAATCAATATTGTTCTATTCATCCATCAAACGTGTAAAATCTGATCTGATTTGAGATCTGAATTTGATCTGATTTGTGTTGTATTGAACAACACAAGTACAAACTGGATGAAATAGAAACGCTGCCTTGGTGACGTGATACAGAGTGACATTTTGTGGAAAACAGAAATGAAATAGACTACGCAAATAGAATCAAGGGTTAGGTCTGATGATTATTTTTAATTTTACGGTGGTGATTATGATTGAGCACATGGAGTATGTTACTCTGTGCAAGCACCCAAGCACCCTCATTCTTGGGCGTGAGGTCTACTGTACACAGAACTACTATATTGGTGCATCACGAGAATTACCGTTTTCACACTGGACAACACGATACCTACACCGACACTAATACTAATATAAATTGCTGTCAACGACAATCGGCACCGGCAACGGCACGTGTCGGTGTGTGTGTGTGTGAAGCTGTTCCATTTGGCAGCATTGGATCTCAACCCCTACAAAAGCGGGACGGCACCGTGTCGGCGTCGTGCAGGCGCCGTGTCGTTCAGTGTGAAAACGGCCAATGCCACCTATAGTGAGAAATTATTTGAACAGCAGTTTCCAAGATCAACTGTCATGTGTTGCCAGCTTATAAAATCAGCTGAAATTTTTATTTTCAACGCAGAGAGAAACAGAGGATCATTCCGATGACTGGTATTGAAAGAGCATAATTATTTCATATAATTATGCCATAACCTCATTTTAGAAAAGTGCATTCAGTTGCAAAAATCCTTTTCAAAAAATTATTTCATCAGAGTTGCTGTACGTTTAAAAGAGTAAGTTGATTAGAAGTCAATTTCTCACGTAAATTCAGACGAAGAAAATATAGCATAAATCATGGGCTATGTTAGAAAACTATAAACTTGTTTTGTGATTATCCATTTTCTTGAACTGCAGTATAGCTTTTCATATGTAGAAACTTGCTGTGGTTTCGAACAACACAGTTCGAAACGCGTCTGCCGCGACTCAAAAAGGTCAGTTCTGCACAGCAAGTTTCTACATACGAATAGCTATAAACTTGTTGGTAATTTTCTTCATTATTGTTTAACTAGAAAGATTGATAAGTAGTGTTAATATGAAATTTTATGTAGGCGAGTGGTAGTAGAATTTGGTAAGCATGTGTTGAATGTTTTCAATGACGAAGTACTTCATGAACAATGTAATACCGTATTAGAACTGTGATTGTCTGGTAAAACTTCTTCTCAGAGGCGGAATGCATCCTTCCAGTTTAAGTGGTAAAAATCATAATTTCAAATGGAAATATAATATTGTTTTAATATTAGATTCAACTATGAGCGGTTAGCCTGTCTGGGTTGTTTTTTATTGAGTTCCTGGGTTTTATATACCGGTAAATGTTACCAGAGGCGTCTGATTATTCTATTGAAATTTATAGACGTTGAAAAAGTAGAATAATCAATCAGATGCCAGCGGTAACATTAACCGGTAAATGAGAAGGCTTCAATGAATTCAACCATTGTCTTCCATGTAACAATAGAGAGTTATAGTCTCCAATATTTATATTACCGGTACTCTTTTCATGATTCATTCAACGTTACTCGAAAACCAATAAAAAAAAAATGAATTTGGTAGGCTATACATGTTTAGTCAAGACCCTAGACGCGGCCATGAACGGGGTTTTAATACTTCCCAAAATTGACGTTTCTATTGTTTTTAAGAACTACTTGACCAACAGTTGAAATTTGGTATATATATGTTGAGTTTTGGATTCAGAAGTGTACCTACTAAGAAATACGCCCGAGTTTAACGTTTTCCCAGCGAGTTTTTAGTGTTCTAAATGATTGAAAAAGTTGAAATTTGGTATACACATATTCAGTTTTGCTGGTTTTGGATAAAGTTATCTGCGAGGGGGGCCCTGGCTAGACGGTTAAGGTGAGCGAAGCGACCCTGCCAGCTCGATTACTTAGGGCTAGCTTATATATAGTAGAGCTAACAATCCAGCAAGTAGCGACACAACAAGCCAATCCTGCTCTCCCACCCAAAAAATAGGTCACAATGTGGGATTTAGGCATGTTAAAGGGGGCTTGGTCTTGCAGTGTTGGGTCTCAGGAGTGAGTCCTGTGGTGGAAGAAGGTGAGTCGGCTTGTTGTGTTCTACTCGCTGGCTTGTTTGCTTGTAAACTCGCTCAGGTGTAATGCACATGCGCAGAACTGACCAGATCGTGAGGTGCTTCTTTACTGCCCTCCCAGAAGCCCTGATTTAACCCGCTGTGATTCTTTCCTATGAGTGTTAATAGGAGATGAAGTTCGTGTTTATTCCACCTCTGCCAGTTTACTTTGAGATGAACTTGAAGCAATGATAGCGCTGCAGCCACAGAAAATAAAATTTTCAAATAAGAACGGAGTTGAAAAATAGAATTAGAATAGAATACATGTAGAGAATATAATTGCAAATTAAAATTAGAACACAAATAACATTTTTAAAAATAAGTAGAATTGTTTTTTGTTTACCTCCTCTCTGCTGCAGCCACGAAACTGTAGCACAAAGATATATGTTGCTATTCTTGTGGGAAGAAATAAAATTGATACTGCATAATAATATTAGAATTTGGGCTTCTGGTTGCAGTAAAATTGAACTTTTTTTGCAGAAAATTTCGATAATTTATAAAAATTAAATTTCCTTTTCCATATGAATGGTCAAAAAGTCTTGTACAACAGTTTGAGTCCTTCAAATCTGGGACATTCATATTTAATCATTCGGTATTATGTTTCAGATCTCTGTAGGTTTGATGGGCCGTATTTTCTCTCCAAGGAAGTTGAAGACCGTTCTGAAAACATTGAGCCATTTTATTCTACTAAGCTTCATCACATATCTCATCTATCCCTATATATTAATCACTGCTTCCTCTATTTTTAACATATTTAACTCAGCACATAATCATCATGTGAGTACCGTATTGTAATTACTTTTTATAATATTTATATTGATACGGGTTCTCTGCTGTAAAATCAATTCCCGAAGCTTCGGAACCCATCAAAAATTGTAGGTCCACCATGTTTCCAATAACATGGCTTAAGCTGGAACTACCCGTAAGGGTCTCTCCACCAAAAAAGCCAAAAGGGTTCCAAGACTAAAATAATGCTGGCAACATTTGCATGTACCACTCGAACTTTACTTACACAATCAACTCACAGCAGACACTAATAATAAGTCATTTATCACAAGAAAATCATTGAAAGAAACAAACAGTTCAATAACTTTCAACTAACCATCAATATTTCTATAACAAAATTAAATGCTGTTCAAAATTAGTTAATAAATGTCAATAGGTCAATCAATAAATTAATAATTAGTGTTCAATAACTCAATGAAATGTCTAATAAATTATTCAATAGCTAAATGATAAACTAAGCACTTATTGACACTAATCCATAAAAAGTATGATTATCACTATCTTACCACAATTATTTTCACGGTTGTTATCACACTTAAAAAACTGAGACACAATTTGACTATGATACTTATATTCTTGGATTTCTTGTTCCATAATAACGATCTGCGATGTTAGTATTTATTAACTTTAAACAATAAAAGTTAGTAATATATGTATTTTTTAATCATTTACATATATTTTTTACATTTTTTGCGCAATTGTTTCCTGACTTTTTCGTTTTTCATTTTCCTTTTTTTTTAATCTACGGAGCTACAAACGAAATTTAAGATAAAAATAAAATTAGTAAAAACAATATTTTCCCAAAATTTTCATCTGTGTGACAAAAGTGTTCATTCTGCATTATGTGGCGTATTATAACATGTGAAATGGAAAATAAAAACAATTGAAAATTCATAATTGATCTGTATGGTCTTATTTTTTGTATTGTATTTAGATATCAGATATTTATTCCGTGGTAAAAAATGTTTTGTATAAAAATAATATAATTTTTTTCCATTAGCAAAATTATTCAGTAAACATCATTTTACATGAAAGAAAAAATGAACAACTTTTACTGGTAGTGTGGCCATTCACATATTTATAAATAAATTAAATAATATTGTTATTGACTGTAAATTGTTACTGGTAATAAAATATTGTAAAAATAGTTAAAATAATAGAGTGATTTCTGAAAAATGCTTCTGCTTGCCCTACAGATCTCATGACAAAGCAGGTCACATCTGTAGACCAAGCAAGGGCATAGAGTGCTCAGGTTGGCCTTAGTGTAGTTTTATTGAAACTCTCCAATGATCATATAGAAATTACCTGTTGAGTCACAATAGTAATTTATTCAAACAAAAACCTAGTTATATTGGTAGGAAATTGTCAGTGGCGTACAGAGGTTTCAAGCGCCCTGGAGCGGAAGTGTCTTACGATGCCCCCCCCCCCCCACCCCACAAAAAAAATCGGTCTCACACTCAACCACCCGATTGGACTGTTTTTAATATAGTGGTCATTTAAAGAATCCCTCCTCTAACTACGCCGTATTTGTCAGAGATACGAATCTCTGATGAAGGATTTTTTGCAAGGCCAGATTCTACTTTAATCAATTTCCAAACATCTTGTTTTTGATTTTTTTCATTTTTCTATCAATTTATTTGCAGCTATTTTTCTAGAATTTTGTCATTCCTATAAAAATGTTCTTTTATTTTGGACGTAGGATTCAAAAGTGAAGTCCTGAAATTTCAGTCCTGTTCTTGTTAATATAAAAACCATTGAACTTCTAGTGGATTTATTTTTTCAGAATAAATTCCGTCTTCATTCAATTACTTGAAATTGTTATACCTTTTGTCACCCAATATAAAATGTTTTGCCTTTGCTACTTTAGACTTTTCACTACTTTTGATTCGACCGTTTTGCATTCTGTCTATTAGTAAAGCATTTACGGCTCAACTCATGAACCAATTTCTTTTATTCATTGAACCGATTTCTTTCATTCAATGAACCGATTTCATTCATTTGACATGAATGTTCCTTTTAGTAATGCGCAGCGATGTATAGGCTACATACGGTTTTTTTAAATTGTGTTGCATTTTCCCCTTTTGGCCTTCATTATAGTAATACATTTTTTGTAAGTAAAAGACAATTTTCTCTTAAGAACGGTGCGCCCCTCAGAGCCTTGCGCCCTGGAGCGACTGCTCCACTCGCTCCATTATCGGTACGCCACTGGAAATTGTATACGGTAACAAGCTACCGCAGTTTTTGAAGAGCTTTGGAGATATTTTTAAAAAACAATTGAAAAAATATTCAGTTGATAAAGTTTTTTATAGTGTACAAGTGTTCATTTCAGATCAAAATTGAGCATCACCTCATATAATTTGAATTTTAATTGTGTTAACTAGTGAATAAGAATGGAAAAGTTGTAAATAATTATTTTTGATTTAAATTGACTTGCCTTATACTCCATAACCGGAGCCGGAGTCTTAAAGGAGTAATCTTAAAAAATAAATAAATAAAAAAAACTACATGAATTTTCTTCAAATAATGGATATTACTTTCTTTCTGTAGAGTGAGTTACCGCCAATTTCCGCTGATTCATCAATTTTAAGCAATAGAGATGACGTAATAGTTGGTAAACAATTAGCAGCTAATGCAAAAGGAAAACTTTGTCCACTTGTTCCATCTACTCTTGGTAAGTGTGATTCATTTATTTGATACAAAGTATATGGAAGCATACAGGCATACGCCCAAACCTGTTTCCTTCACAGAATTGTAATAAATTAATCTAGCAGTAGAACTAATAAATTATTTAAGACGGTAAATACAGAGAAAAAACAAAAAATACTTGAAAAATAAATATAAGAATGGACAGAAAAAATAGAGTTCCTATTTATAATGAAGAGTGCGCTAGCAAAACATTAATTTTCCGTCTGCATTCTGTCAAACTATCAGCAAACACACCAATATTTCCACTAATATCATTGTGCAGTCTTGGTAGTTGGTTCAAAAATATATTTGCCAGCAGATTTGAACTCTCATTAAAAAAACA
This sequence comes from Conomelus anceps, assembly GCA_948455865.1. Taxonomy (NCBI): domain Eukaryota; kingdom Metazoa; phylum Arthropoda; class Insecta; order Hemiptera; family Delphacidae; genus Conomelus; species Conomelus anceps. The sequence goes on from OX418217.1 coordinate 20,266,920, forward strand.
AAGGATTGGGACAGAGAGATGGTTAGCCATGGAAACAAGTAGGGGCTGTCAATTTTGTTTTGAATAATGTTGATGGGGAGAGTCATAGAGATTATATATTACGGTACGTGTACTCTCCAGAGCGTCATGCATCGGCGTCACGCGTCTTGAATAAATGGCTGCTATTGGCTGGAGTGTCATTAGGTTAAAAAATTTCGAATTCTCATTATACAGTATTTGGTAATTGCCAGGATATCTGATTCAGTTGAATCGGGTATCTGGAACATGATAACCTATTTACTTATTTTATTTAATAGTACTGCATATTTTTTCTTATTCCTCTTCACCATATTAAGTGGAAGAGGGGGCTCTTATGCCTCAACTTCGCCCACAGCACTTTTATTACTTGTAAAGTGCACAAATAAAAGTCATTTATCTATCTATCTATTTATCTATTTTTTGTTATTTTCTTCTTCTCCCTCCTCTTGTTCTTTTTTCTCTCCCTCCTTGTTTATCTTCTTCTTTATTAAATTTATAAGGAGAAAAATAAGAAGAAAAAGAAGCTTGCAAAATCTAGCACTTGGAGAATAAGGAATGAAGAAGAAAAAGAAGACATGAGAAGGATAGCAAGAAGAACAGAGAGGAGATGACGATGACAGGAGGAGGAGAAGGAGTAGGAGGAGGATGATGATGGGTCGGAAGATGGGAAGACGAGGAGGCGGTGAATGAGGAGGTTGAGTAGGAGAAGGAGAATCCTCCTACTCATCCTTCTCCTCCTCCTCCTCCTCCACGTCATCCCCCTTCCTCCTCATCGTCCTCCTCCGCCTCTTACTCCTTCTCATCCTCCCTTCATCGTCTTCTACTCCCTTTTCTTCTTGCTATCCTTCTCATGTCTTCTTTTTCTTCTTCTTCATTCCGTATTCTCTAAGCGCTAGATTTTGCAAGCTTTTTATTTTTCTTCTTCTCCTTACCCCTATTTTTCTGCAACTCCTCATTCCTTAACCCCTTCTTCTACTACTTCTATTTTTATTTTTCTTCTCCCTTTTTTCTCTCCTCTTTTCACTTTCTTCTACTCATCGACAGAGAACACGGTATCGGGATATCTTTACTTTCTTTTCACATCCTTCTCCTTCTCACCCTTCTTTTTCTCCACCCCCTCCTCCCATTTACTTATAGAGATGTTACCAGGGATCAACAGCCCTCCCCCCAACCACCATAACGCTCTCCACCCCCAGAAAAAAATTGTCTAACCCACCTTATTACTCTTGGATTGAACTAAACCTCCCCCCTTCAAACTATGCATATTATAGCCATATATTCCCTGAAATTTAGTTATTTGTAGTCTATGTATTTAATTTTGTGCACTAAAGTAGTTTTTCCTACTATAGTAGGGTGGCAGGCTGAAACTTCTCTCTAGAAGCGAAATGCATATTTCCAGTATAAGTGAGTGAACTTCATAATTGAAATAGAAATATAGTGTCAGTTTTGATATTAGAAAGTAATTTTGATTTGATGAAGTTTAATTAGTAAATTAAGTTTATTGTTCATTTAGCACTGTACTTTATTTTAGTAGGATACATGAAGCCCGACACTAGTCAGCCTGCGTCAATGGAAGAGGTTGAGAGGACTTTGAGAGCTGCAAATGGAGCATGGAGCTCCTACTGGCATGCAGAGGGATTTCCGCTGTGGCAGCCATTGGATTGTACCGCTCGACACACTGTCGCCATTCTCATTCCAATCAGAAACAGAACCGGTCAACTGCTCACGTTTCTCAGGCACATGCATCCTTTTCTGCAGCGTCAGCGAATCAACTATGGCATATTTGTCGTTGAACAGTCAGGTGAGGCCGCTTGCACGATAATGAGATTCCTAATTATTATTATTTTTTAAGATTAAGTCTTGAAGACTCCGGTTATGGAGTATATGACAAGTCAAGTCAGATCAACAATAATTATACACAATATTTCCATTCTTATTCACTAGTTACCACAATTACAATTTAAATTAGTTGAGGTGAGGCTCAATTTTTTATAATAATAAATTATTTTATTGCCAAAAACAATTTTGAACTGAACGGAGCTCTTATACACTATAAAAAGCGTTATCAATTAAATATTTATTCAATTGTTTTTTTAATATTTATGTTTTCAATAATGTTTAGAAACTGCAGTAGCTTGTTGTAGAACTTACTGCCAATATAACTACGTGTTTGTTCGAATCGTGAATATTATTACAACTTCTTTGGTTCGTATAAGCTTCTCACCAAGTGACACCATAATCTCCTTGCCTTCGTATATTATAAAGGGGATAATAATTCAAAGACTGCAGCATTAAAATATGATAATTCACTTTTTATTGTAAATTTAACGACTTGCAGTCAATTTTAATTGTGAATAAATAATATTTGTACTCACTTTTGGCCAATAGTTTTCGAGTCATGGAGAATCATCTTCAAGGCCTTGAAGATGAGTTTATTCACAATTAAAATTGACTGCAAGTTCTTAAATTTACAATAAAAAGTTAATATTAAAAGCTTTAATTTTGTTTTGATTGATTGACATTTTTTTATTGTAAGTAGCTCAAGTTCTTTGTTGAGTTTCAATTAATAATATTATTTATAAGATTTTGTGTTAATTTTCTAGATAAAGGCAAGTTTAATCGTGCCAAGCTGTTGAATGTGGGATTTATAGAAGGCGTGGCCTCTTTTACAAAGAAGAAATTCGACTGTGTGGTTTTCCACGATGTAGACCATCTTCCAGAAGACGATCGCAACCTCTACGTTTGCCCGTCAGCACATGAAGAGGCTCAGGCCTTACAGTTGGCTGTCGCTGTAGACACTTATAACTACAGGTAACATACAGGGTGGGGGAAATGTTTGGAAACGGCTTAATATTTCATATACAAAGGTGATTTTGCGGTAGGTATGATTGAGGATCCTACTCAAATTGAAAATACTATTTTACTGTGACTTTAAAAATCTGGTCCGCCATCTTGGAACCGCCATTTTGAATGTAACTTTCTTTTTTTAAATAGGAAGGGGGTCATGCGATACATGATTTCAATACGGAATTTTAAGACAAAATGAATGCCGAAAACCGCACATCGATATGTCAACCCGTTTCGGAGATATTTACATTATTAATCGATACCATGAAAAGCAGAAATGAAATAAATAAGTACATTAAAATCTTACCTATCAAATTTTTTGTTAATAGTGTTTGCTAATAAACATTAAAACCCAATTATTTTAATAAATGTTCAAACTGTTTTCCTTCAGCTGTTTGACAATGTGCTAATCTTAAATAATAGCCATCAAGCACATTTTGAATCATTTCGCGTGGAATTCTGTTAGCCACTTCAGTTATACATTCTCTCAGTTCATTAATTGTTGCTGGTTTCTTTTTGTACACATTGTCTTTCATGTAGCCCCAAAAGAAATAATCAAGTGGAGAGAGGTCAGGTGACCTAGCGGGCCACTCTATTGCACCTCTACGACCTATCCAGCGTTGGGGAAATGTTTGGTTCAATATATCCCGCACTCCTAATGCATAATGAGGGGGCGCCCCATCTTGTTGAAACCACAAGTTATGTAACTCTTGTCCGTTGATGTTCTGGATGGCTGGAACGATCAAATTTATTAACATGTTCTCGTAAATGGCACCTGTTAAATTATTCTCGATAATAAATGGTCCTACAATGTGACCATTTACCATACCAGCCCATACGTTTAATTTTTCAGGATACTGTGTATGACCCTCCTTCATCCAGTATGGGTTGACATCGGTCCAGAAACGATAGTTTTGCTTATTTACATTGCCGTTAAGCATGAACGTAGCTTCATCCGAAAATACTACATTATTAAAGAAGTTTGGATCATTGTCATACTTGTTCATCATTATGTCACAAAACTCTACCCGGCGGTCGAAATCATCCTCATTCAGTTCTTGTAATACATGAAGCTTAAACGGATGGAAATGAGATTCCTTAAGAACTTTTCTGACAGAACAAGTAGACATACCATGTTCCTTGGCAACGCTTCTAGTTGATGTATGCGGATCTTCAACAAATGATTGCATTACCTCTAAAGATTTTTCATTGTTGGTGGCAGTATTTGTTCTTCCAGTGCGAGCACGATCAGTCACTTTGCCCGTTTCTTGAAACCGCTTTACTGTCTTAAAAACAACACTTTTACTAATTGGATTTCTGTTGGGAAATGTTTCGTTAAATAAATCAGAAACTTCTTGGTAAGACCGTACTCTATCTCCATAGCCGCGCATCATTAACAAAGTTATTCTCTCGGTTTCATTTAAAAATGCCATTGCGAACGACTTTAAACACACTCACTACTTCATGATTGAAAAAGAATTCATTAAATCAGTTGGATTATTACAGATGATTTTAGGTTGATATCATGATTATTGTTGATATTATGATATCCAGAGTCAGATGTTCATCACGCGAAATGTTTATTAGCAAACACTATTAACAAAAAATTTGATAGGTAAGATTTTAATGTACTTATTTATTTCATTTCTGCTTTTCATGGTATCGATTAATAATGTAAATATCTCCGAAACGGGTTGACATATCGATGTGCGGTTTTCGGATTTCATTTTGTCTTAAAATTCCGTATTGAAATCATGTATCGCATGACCCCCTTCCTATTTAAAAAAAAGAAAGTTACATTCAAAATGGCGGTTCCAAGATGGCGGACCAGATTTTTAAAGTCACAGTAAAATAGTATTTTCAATTTGAGTAGGATCCTCAATCATACCTACCGCAAAATCACCTTTGTATATGAAATATTAAGCCGTTTCCAAACATTTCCCCCACCCTGTATAATACCTGTGCAACGCCAATACCTTCAATTCAAAAAGAAACATAATTCAAATGAAGATGGTGTAATTCAAATAAAAGTGTCTGTAAACGATAGACCAAGAAGAAATCATTACATTTAGTTTTGTTCGATAGGCAATTGACCAGGGCTCTTTACATTGAGAAAATATGCTGTAAAATTTCTTCTGGGGCATCTGTCGTACGACAGCTCGCTAGATTTAATGACAAGAAGTAACCTTTTAGAGCTTACCATGGTCATATTTAATGTCACATATTAGGTATACCCGTATACGTATACTATCTTAATTAGTATAGGGTAACTCATCAAAACAAAACTTTGATAGGGTAAGTATTAAAGATCTAGAAGAAAGGTGTTAGGTATATGGGAAATAGGCTTGATTCATGTAGGCCACTGTTCAAGAGACTTGTGGCCGTATTTATGAAAGTTGAAAAGTACCTTGAGTGTCTCTTAACACGAGGAACTCTTGAAATGCATTTGGAAAAGAGACATTAAAAGTCTCTCAAGTCAAGACGCACTGAAGGAACGTTCATAAATACGACCCTTTTGGTCTCCTAACTGTACCTTGACCCCACAACCAATCCACATCTCTTGTTATAATCTTGCACTAAAGTTAAAAATATTTAGTTTTGTTAATCGAGTGGTCAACCCCTTTACATTTCCAATAAATTTACTTGTATAAAAGTCATTCCAATAATTATTTATATTTTGTTTGAGATGAGAGTTAGTGATAGAGTAGTAAAGTTATTTATTACAAATTAATATAGTTGCCATTCTGTTTAGAGTGCCAACCATTACATTACCGTACTGAAACATTTCAGTTTTATAAGAGCCTGGGACTAGGATTCACACATACCATAACTTTGTAATGAACTTCTCTGGAACAAATATTCCATTTAAAATTGGAACATTATTTTGTAATCATCCGGAATTATTAGTTTATTGGACGTTTTTCGGAGACTCCAGTTATGGAGTATAAGACAGGTCTAGTCAGATCAACAATTATATACAATATTATTCACTAGTAACCCCAATTACAATTCCAATTAGTTGAGGTGAGGCTCAATTCTGTTCTGAAAGGTCAAGTTTTTACTAATACAAACCTGTTTTGTTGAAATGTTTTTGCAGTGTGGAGTATGCAGACTATTTCGGCGCAGTAAGTGCAATAAGTCGAAGCACCTTTGAACGGGTGAATGGATTTAGCAACATGTACTGGGGTTGGGGAGGGGAGGACGACGACTTGTACCAGCGTCTGACAGTCGGCGTCGGTGTCACTGTCTCGCGCACACCCACCTCAGTTGGACGCTACACCACACTGGCACACGAGCAGCAGACTAGGAGTATGGCAAGGTACAATTTGGTTTTATTTCTGCGTTTTACGATACGCTGCGTGTTGCGTAAGTCCCGGTAAGGCGGAGCCAAATGGCCCTACTAGCCGAGGGAGACAGAGTCGTCCGACCAGTTGTCTAAGGGTCAAAAAGCATTGAGTCAGATAGGGGGTTATTTGCCTCGAAAATCGGGCTTGGAGGTGCACTGAATCGAATTTAGAGGGAGCTTTGTGCCAAATTTAGTGCTCCAAATCGTAGCCGTTTTTGTGAAATCCGTAAGACAAACGAACAAACACACGTCTCTTCTTATATAGATTAGTACATGAAGTATATTTTCTTGTATAATAAATATAGTTTGGGACTTAATAACTGACTGATGCCTATTTGTTAACAGATGGGAGATGCTGGATTCTGGCTTGAGGAGAATGGACTACGATGGCTTGAATAGTGTGCATTACAAACGTCTTGAGCTGAAGCAGACAAGCCTCATGACTCACATACTCGTTGACCTAGTCTCACTCAATTAGAACCAACTACCGTATTAATAGAGTGGAACCTCTGAATAACGAAATCAAGTATCCAGACAATAATTCCTTCTAGAGGGGTTATTCGCTGATGAGAAAAGTCTTGCCAAGATTGAGATGTCAAGGGACCCTACAAACATCGGGGATTTCGTTATTTGGATTTTCATTATATAGGGGCTTGACTGAATATCATATTTTATTTATCCCACTTTAATTCTGTATTAGCGTAAATTAAATTGCAAATTATACTCACTGTAATAATAAAATTGTAGATGCCTTATCCCATTTTTTCATTGTGAATTTTTTAAAACGTTCATAAGAATCTCAATTCTTTTCTTTGTGTTTTGAATATTATTCATTGATATTAAAATCGCCTACATTTTGTGATTGCCTTACTGGCTATTGCGTCTTAAATAATTTGACTTGTTGGGCCTGAGGTGAATTGAGTTTTGTTCATCTCAGATACAAAAAAAAGGTACATCAATTGTGCTGCTTTCTAAGCGTCTCTATCAAATGATGACTTGGGCGCGAGAATTAGCTCCGTGGTGAGCTAGATATTATACACCTGGGCAGCCAGACCCTCTGTAAAGGTGGGATTGGTCTGTTGAGCGTAGAGCTTCAGAATTTGTTTAGGTGGGCATGGCATGGATACAACTCAGTGAGGAAAGTAATTAATTGAAGTCTACCTCACTCCTCGTTGCATAATACGCACTTCGGATCAAAACATGATGTTGAGGTCTGAAGTCACCTACAGTCGTAATCGGCTATGGTAGGATACAAAAATACATACATCTATTGATTCTGTCTTGCTGTAAATATGAAATTTCATTCATTTTTTTTGTAAATTCATATCCAAAAGAGTTGTAGTAACTTACTTATAGTAAAAAGTAGTCAAAGTTTGTTAATTTTCATAGGTGTAAGTAAAATTGAGAGAAGTACCATCTTTGGTGTTTTGTTGAAATTAGGTGGAGATCACAAGCTTTGCTTGAAGAGGGATGCAACGAATTTTTAAAGATTTTTTATGTAAATATTCATTATTATTAAGATGCATTTTTGTTTAGATATATAAATTATATTTATTTGTGTTGTTGACAAAAATAAATTGAAATGAATAATTCCACTCTTGATATTTTTGAAGAAAAAAATGCAATTTAGCCTATATTCAAATTGAAGATGAAATATTTTACAAGTTAGTTTGAAGTGAGTGACAATTGAATAAACTGACAAATAAACAGTCTTCAGTATAAATTAAAAGCACTTAAAGGACTTCGAAATTAATGAAATATTTCTATAAGCTTGTCTTGCTGATGAAGCTCACATAAGTCTGGGTGATACGGTGATGATGATATACAATAATGTCATGAATGGTGGACCAACAGATTTAAATAAGACCCGTTAATTCTCCAATTGGTAGGGAATAGAGCGCATGCGCGAACTGTGTAGCGAAACCGTGGCCACTGTTTGTCTGCATAAAACAACAAAATAACTAAGCTTACTAACCTTTCTATACTTAATATACTTAATACAGTATCCCTCATAAGTATAGAAAGGTTAGTTGGTTAGGTTTATGTTGTTTTATACAGACAAACAGTTCGCGCATGCGTTCTTTTCCCTACCAATAAGTGAATTAACGGACTATATTTAAATGGGTTCTGAACCACATGGTAAGTAATAATAAAGCAGATAACGTCACGCCATAGCAGCCGTTTATCCTAATTCAACATGAATCACATAAAAATTGGCATCCAGTCTTTAGGTCACTCTACCAAATTAGGCGGCTCTGAAAAATTGCGGTGTTGCCAGATCTGGGACCATGCCAGCTGCTGATAGTAGAGATCACCAAACTCAACGAACTAATTGACAACACTACTTGTACCGTATTGCCCAGTCTACAAGTCTGATGCTAACAGTCATATGGTTTGCCATCGCAGTCTGTTGTTTTTTGCTACACCGAAATTCTTTGAGCAGCCTAATTCCGTGGTGTGGATTATAGTCAATCAAAGGGGAGGACACCATTTGTACGACTGTCGTTTTGACCGACCTAGTAATCAAAGGTGGTTCAGTCACATCTAGCCAGGTCGTAACCCACGAACCATCTGTCCCGTGGGTTACGATCAAACTGTTACATACATACATACGAAGCGCTACAGTCCTGGGTGAACCTTGGCTTCCTCAATGATATGCCTCCAGTCATCTCTCTGCTCTGCTCTCCGTTTCCAGTTTCTCACTCCCATGCACATCAGATCTCCTTCCACATCTTGCAGCCAGCGAGTTCTAGGACGACCTCTTCTTCTTGTTCCTTCCATTCTTCCAACAAGCATCTGCTTCTGCATCCTACTCTGCTCCATTCTGTGGACATGCCCTAGCCAGCTGATTCTTCTAGACTTGGATCAAACTGTTAGGTCGTCCTAAAGGATACCACCCCAATCAAAGATGGAGCTACCTGTAAGGGTCTCCTCACCATTAAAATCATATTATGCTAGTAAAATCGAATAATGCAACCGAATTGATTAAAATATTCTATTTACAAAAAAAATTATTCAATAACAAAAGATTAAAGGTAGTAATAAATAGTTGTTTCCCATTCATGCAAATGGTTTACAGAGTGCCAGAGTATGATCGACTCCAGTGACGACTTTCAAAACGTGCGCGCCTACTGCTACCTAAAACAAAAAACATGTTTTGTCACAAAAAAATGGAAATAACTTACAGGAATAGTTAGGGAAAGACTACAACCGTACAGCTCGTGAGGCGATGCGCAGAAGACTGTTAGCTAACTGGCAGTCGCATCCCAGCAACAGAGTGCTAGCTACGGTGCCTTTATATAATTCCCGTAGTGCTTGCTCTTGTGCAACGAACACTACTGGATGATGCGGAAAACTCAGCAAAGAATGCATTCAGATGCTCAATGCACATAAATGCATACCCTACAAGTCGTGATTGTTCACGATTTTTATCACATGTGCATCTTACTTGGATGAGGAAAAATATTTAAAAAACGATTCCATCCTCTGATTGAATAATTGTTAATAATAAAGATGATTGCATAATACGGAAAGACAATAATTTATGGGGCCTCATCTAATTGCACTATTTAAAATTCAGACAATATAATCATGAATTTCATCACTGGTACATCTTATTTCATCACTGGTACATCTTACTAGGGTGAGACAGAATGTAGAAGAAAGCATAGCATCATCTCTGATTAAATAATAATTGTTGATAATCAAGACAAAGTTGAGATACGTAAGGGAAGACTGATAGAAAGGTAGTTCATTCAATGTGAGACTTGCATTATTTGAATTCCAATACCTATTTTAATGAATTCCATCACTAGCACATCTTACTTGGATGAGAAATAATGTAAAATAATGCATAGCACAATCCTCTGATTGAATAATTGTTGATAATATAGAGAAAGGAAAGATACGTGAGGGAGATCATGATGAATGGTGCCTTATCTAAAGTAAGACTTGCGTTATTTGAATTCCAAACAATATTTTCATGATTTTTATCATTGGCACATCTGACTTGGCTGATACAGAATGTAAAAAACGCATAGCACAATTCACTGATTGAATAATTGTTAATAAAATAGAGAAAGGCAAAATACATGAGGGAGACCATGATGAATGGTGCCTTTTCTAATGTAAGACTTGCGTTATTTGAATTCCAAACAACATTACAATGAATTTGATAACTAATTTTATACGGAGTGGCCGTAGCCGAGTGGGTTAAGTGCTGGTTTGCTAGCCCAAAGGTCCCGGGTTCGATCCTAGTTCTGACCGAAAGATTTTACCTCGGGCCACTCCCGTGTTTCGGAGGACACGTTAAGATGTCGGTCCCGGCTGCCTAAAAACAGTCGTTAAGTCACGTCAGAGGCTCTGAACTTATTCAGGTGCGACCTGATAACTGACACCAGACCTGAGCCAGCCAGGTCACACGATATTATTATTATTTTCATAACTAGTTCATCTAATTTAGGTGAAACAGAATCTAAAAAATGCAAAGCATTATTTTCTGATTCAATAATTGTTTTATTTATTTATTGTGATAAATTTACGACAAATGTGAAGGCGCAACAACTCAAATCCAAAACTGCTCCCTTCACAAATTTTGAATATGTTACATTGTCCAAAACAATGAGAAAAACACAGACTATTAATTTAAAAGTTCACTAGAAACGAAATACTAAAAACAGTTAAAAATAGTTTATAATATCAAATTTTTATAAAAACTTTTGAGCCGAAAAATATGATCTTGTTGCTATGGTAAACAACAACTTATTCTTCCCTTTCCTTCTGCTTCTTCTTCTTCTTCCCCTTTCATCTCTTTTTCTGCTATTAAGCCTTCCATACCTGTGCGAACAATTTGCGCAAATTCGGTGTTTGTATAAACGCCTGTTTGTACATAAGTTAGCACATACACATAGCAATCTATTGCGCAAACATCATTTCGATTTGTTGTGTTGTTCGTTGAACATTTTCCTTCAATTTCAATTTCCTTCATTTTATCGACGAGTATTTTATACGCCGCGTCCTTATCTTTATAACCGTCACCTTTCACCTTCCACATGTCAGGTAAATCACGATACACTGCAATAAACTCTCTCCAAAGTTCCCGCTGTTCATAACCTGTTGTCTTATTAGCAACTATTAGCTGTCTTATTAGTCTATTAGCATGTCTAAATAGAAACAAACTAAAAAATTACCGGAACTACGTTTTCAACTATGGATTAGAAAGGAAACTGCTTGACAGTGTCTAGGAGCAGGAGTTGACTAACCCAAAGTTTGCACAAACCGTACCATACACGTCAAACAAGTACTCAAACAAGGAATATTTGTACAAATTATTTCGATCCTGACCGATTTTACTCAAACAGTTTGCGCAACCATTCAAACAGCCCCATAGACGGCCAAACTGTTTGCGCGAACACCGAATTTGCGCAAATTGTTCGCACGTGTATGGGGGGCTTTATACTCTCATTTCTATTGTATGTCAAGTATGTAAGGTTTTTAAACTGATTGCTTAAAGGAACAGCTGGTAGAAGTCAACAGTTTTTAATCATATGGCAAGCCCCTTAGCGGCGTTATTTACGCTGTCTTTGAACAGCAAAAGACTTTGCACTTGGCATGTAGGCTACCGTCGGAGCCTTGCAGTATGTAGGAAAAACTATGACTGGGTATGATGAAATGTAATTATGCCGGGTTGATGACAATCAATGCAGCTAGAAATTTGAAATGCAGCCTCAGCAGGAGGTGGCGAATAATAAAATCAAAAACCTAGCTTCTACCCTTATAGTCGTAGGAGGTTTAAATTTGAAATGTTTCTTCATTCAGAGGTGGTGATTAAGAAAACAACGAATCCCCTATGATCAGCTGGAAGAGCCCTAGGACTAACTTCTTTCCTAATTTGAAATGTTACCTCAGTGGGAGGTGGCGAATAATAAAATCAAGGAGAATTTTTATGAGAACGCAGCAACGCGCTTCGGGCCAGCCATTTGTTAATAAAATAGAGAAAGGCAGAATACATAATGGGAGACTCATTCTCACGCACAGGGTGTTTTGCGCATGCAGGATTTATTATTTTATTGTACTATTGAACGATATTTGTTTCCTATACACTAAAATTGAACTGAGTTGAACGAATTTGAATTTGAACACCATAAAATATACCCATTATATAAACTATCAATAACTTTATCAATAAATTTGATGCTGCCCATTAATGAACTAATATGAGTCCACTTAGACTTACATGGTCTGCATTGTGAGAACATTAAGTGGGCCATTCTGTGAACTGTATGGAATGCGATTTTGTTGAATAAACAAGTTTTGCCATTCAGCCTCATACACAAAAACTGTTTGGAAGGAAGCCTAGCTATGCAGGATGCAAATTGTTTAACAAACAACCAATTTCCTTGACATTATTATCCACCAATAATAAAAAACATTCAAAGTTCAACTTTTTAATTTCTTAGTGAATAAGGCATATTATGTTGTTGATGAGTTCATGAGGGATCAGCTACGAGTGGCCTATTACCGTTAACTTGGTTCTATTAACTTAATAGTTAGAATAATTATTAACATTCATTTTATTTTATCATTGAGTTGCGACGCCCCAACCAACTGCGCTAAGCGGCCTGCAGTTGGATGATTGTGATGGATGAGTTCAACCTACAGTTTCAGGTTTGTCCCAAACCACCAGAAAGTGATTTTACAGCAGAGAAAAGATTCTTTTTTGCTGGCCAATCTAACCGGTCACCCTTACAGAGAGGACCCATGAGGGTGTTGCTTATCTAATCTGATTGAACAGATAAGGCTCACGGATATCACTTATTATTATTGTGCCGTTTTGTAATGTTAGTAGATGAGTGATGATGTTCAACTGTACAGTATTTTATAAGATTTGTACTGTATTGAATAGAAATATGATTGATTGATTTTGTATTTATTTGAAACCTTTGAATTGATGCACTGTACCTTGAAGGGAAAGTACTGATCTTTGGTATGTCCGAGACCGAGCGATGCGCCCTTGTTGCGACCCCACATATAAAGATGGCCATGCTGCGTGATTGCCGACATGGAAAACAGGCCACACCCCACCCCCACCACCCTCGCATCCGGGTCGAACTGGTTGCGGCCGAAAAGTGTATCTGGCAGCCGGTGTGGCTCCCTGGCACGTGTCAGATCTGGGCCACCGCCCAGCAGACCAAAGCCCCACACAAACACTGAGCCTTCGTCTGTAACACAAACATAATGAGTCATAAGCCATAGATTGTAGTCAATAAGTCATAGATTTTAGTCTAATGGTGAAATGAATAAAACGTAGTGACAACCTAGTAAACTAAACTGTGTAGTGTTGGCGTTATCTCAAATTGAATTAAATAAACAGAAGCTAACACTACCTACTAGCAACTAGACAGAATTTGAAACTATGCAGTTACAACTTGGTTTTACGCTTCTCACTCCAACATATGACTGTTGTCCTAGCAAGATACAACTAAGTTAGCCTAGTGTTAGCGTTTTATTCACAGCTTGTACTAGGAATTTTCAAATTCCAAGCTGCAACTATTGTATTTTCTTTTATTCACTCAAAACCTAGTAGCAACTTGAAATTTATCTAGTGTCAACATTAACTACTTTTAATTTACTTCACCCAGTAAGTCCTAAACATAAAAGTTGAGTTGGGGAGAAATTAAAATAGAATTAGAATAGAATGTATTGCCATTTTCATAAAAATAACATTCTCGTTTAAACATATTACAATAATTCATACAGTATATAATAGTAAAATAGTAAACTACATCATGAAAAAGAATAAATAACTATTTTAATCTTATATAAAAACTGACACTGTATTTTTTTAAAGAAGCTATAATGAAGCTACTCTTTAGAAGTGAAATGCATCCCACCAGTATAAGTGAGTGAAAATCATAATTTAAATAGAAATATAGTGTCAGTTTTATATTAGATTATTCATCAAGTATTTCGTCATGGAAAACATCACAGACCTACTTCAAATTGTTATATTATTTTTCCCACGCCCTCACTAGAAAAGCAGAAAGATTGTGATCTCGGAGGGAGTTCGTGAACTTTTTTTGAAGTGCACTATAGCAGAACAGGAATTTGACAATACAGATATATAGCCAAACAATAGCAAAATCAATATAAATGAATGCATATTATTACAATGGAATACAGTCAAAAATTGGAGGGCAAATATTGGAGTTACAGCTTGAAATAAACACAATTGCCTACTCAATCACTAATTCTAGATTATTATTAGATTTTTAGATTTACACTGCTTACACTTCCAGGATTGATTGAATATACGATTTCGACGCCTTCTTGAAACTTCTTTCCGAAATATCCATACATTCAAAGTAATACTCAAGTTGGCACACGGAGCATTTCATAAGCTTTTCAACACTAAATTTTTTATTACAGCACTCACAGCAACTGGACACGGTGGTTCAACAACACTTAGAATATACAATTAAAGCTTTTAAAAAACCGACACGTACACTTCTATAAATAAAAGACACTTGCAAAAGCACGATTTCGCAAACTCAGCAATAGAGAACTGTCCGACAAAGGTTAGAAAGATAACAACCGCTCGGCTCGGTGACTGAACTGATACTGAGTTTACCTCTTACACTTAAGGCTTTACTCATTAATTTTTACTTCCATTCTAGGATATTTTTTCAATTAGCTGGAACAGTGTGAACAATAATAATGTTGAGCTTACCATTGACAGCCAGTGCGAAAGAACCTCCAGCGGCTACGTCCACAATTCGCCCAGCGACCGCTCTCAACTGCTTCAGGTGAACAGGTGTATTGATTTGCAATACATCGTCAGCTATTATTTGCTTATACTCGTTATTGCCCCAACCAAATACATCGCCTTTATCTATACACAAATAGAAAAAACAATATAGTCTGTATCATGTCTGTTTATATTAATAATGTAATGTCTGTTCTTATTAATATTAGTAATGATTTATTAGAATTCAAATAATATTGTATGTCAAATGAATGATTATTAGAACAAATTACAGACCGACCGACCGAAGAGAGGACTCCGTTTTAAGTCAACCGTTTTGAATTTGTCTGTTTGTAACAAATTTACGGCTAAACGCATGGACTAAATTCTATGAAACTTTGCATGGCTCTTCCTTCAAGAGATGCTCAACGATTTATATATAAGGATTTCCAAAATTTACTTGCATTAAAAGGATATTTAAAAGAAAGAGACTCTGGCCTTCTTCTATAGGAAACATGATTTTTAAAATGAGCTTTTCCACGACATGGACTTGGAATCATATTTCAAGGCAGCCCTCGGGTCCTCTTATTCATCTGGTTGAGCCTTCATATGGATTAAGGTATCATTGATAAGAATAACATATTTGTTCGAGAGAAACAAATCATTTCTGATTTTTCAATCAAGTATAATAACAAGAGATTAATTATCAAGTAAATGATAATTATACAAAGTTAATAATTATTGCTCTACAAACTCATTCATCAGACATGTGGAATCTCATCTGATTTGAGCAATCAGCTGCCTGCAAAATGGAAACGCAGCTTTGGTGACGTGATACAGAGCGTCTTTTTGTTGGAAACAGACATGAAATAGACTACGCAAATTGTATCAAAGGTTAGGTCTGAGGCTGATTATTGTGTTGATTATCTTTGAACACATCGGGTATGCTCCTCTTTACAAGCATAATTGGTTCCTTATTCTTGGGTGTGATGTCTACTGTTCACAGAGCTACAGTACTAGTTATTATAACCAATTGAAATATTAGTAATGATTTATTCTTCTCAAACAAATATGTAATTCTTATGAATGATAACACTTGATTCGTATGAAGGCTCAACCAGATAAATAAGAGGGCAAGGACTATCTATAAATCTGACTCCAATTACATATGATGGAGAAGCTCATTTTTATAATCATATGTTTCATATAGAAGAAGGCTGATGTGATCGTTTAGTGGGAAACAAACATGATACAGACTATGCAAAAAATTAAATCAAGGGCTAGTTGATTGTGTTTAATTTTTGTTGATTGTGATTATAATTGAATACATCGAGTATGTTCCTCTGTGCTGGCACCCTTATTGTTGGGCGTGAGGTCCATTGTTCACAGAACTACTAGTAAAAGTATTTACTTAGTTTGAAATTCGCGGTGACATAGCCGGGAATGGTGTCAGATTCCAAGCAGTATGGCCTTGCTTGCTTCCATTTCCGGTTTCACTTATTCAACTTTCAATTCAATTCCTTTATTAGCATATTTTTTAGGAGGTCATCAATACATCGAGATCCATGTTTAACTTACATTGAACTGGAAGAGATCAATACGCTCAGTCATCATTCCAGGAATCAAACAGTCTCAGTCTCTTCTACTAGTGTCACTGATGGGTACAGGGACAGGACATATAATAAATCTAATTTTAACAAGAGAGAATTCTCTATTTTCCACTGGAATGTCCAAAGTTTGAGGAATAAACTGGACTTGGTTGAGTATCAGCTTGCTAATCTAAATGTTGATGTTGCCTGTATTGTTGAGACATGGCTGGAACCTGGAGAAATAGACTTTTATGATATTGATGGCTTTGTTATTGGGAATGCTTATTGTAGGGAAACCAGGAAACATGGTGGATGTCTGATATATGTAAAAATGGTCTAAACTTCAAAAAACTAGAGAATATAAACAGGTTGTCAATAGAAATGGTTTTAGAAGTAACAGCTATTCATCTACTTGAAATCAATACGATTGTATTATCTTTGTATAGGCCAAATTCAGAAAACAATGCTACTGACTTATTCTTGGATAGGCTTAGCAGTATATTAGAGCATGTTAATAAATATACTGATAGCATAATTTTATGTGGTGATTTCAACTACGACTTCATGAGCAATGATAATAATGTTAAGGAGTTGAAAGATCTAATTGTTTCCTTTGGTCTGAAAATTGGATTTTGTGATATTACAAGGCCTAATGCATCCAATGGAGGTACCTGTATTGATAATATTGTCAGAACATTGGATGAAAATTCATTCACATGTGAGGTGTTGAAGTCATGGTTCTCTGATCATTGGGCTCTTATGATAAAGAGCAGAATTCTTTCCACAAAAAACAAAGTTGACAGTGCTGAATCAAGAGCTGTACGTCATATCAATGAACAAGGCATCTTAACCCTACAAAATATGTTACACAAAACCAATTGGTCTGACCTATATAGAGGTGACTCTCTAGAATTCAAAACCACTTTTTTCCTGTCAACATTTAGAAATATTGTAAACTCGGCATTTCCACTAAAAACAGTTAAATTAAAATCTACCTCTCCTAAAGGAAGCAAGGTCTACAGTGCGGAGCTCACTAATATCAAGAATATGTGCAACTTGCTATATGATGCTTATCTCAGCACTGGCAATGAAAATGTTAGAAAACTTTATAGAGAGAATAGAAAACAGTTCAGAGATAAGCTGGTGACTATTAGAAAGAATAATAATGATAAAATAATAACTGAATCGAAAAATAAGAGCAAAGCAATGTGGGATATAATAAAAAAACAAAGCAGTAAATCTAATTTGACAATAAACAAAAGCTCATTAACTTCAAATCAATTAAATGAATTCTTCATAGAAAATATAAATAAAATTGTAGAGGATGTTAAAAGTAGGAGTACTCCTGATGGTGCAATGAATTTTCTGAGCTCTGGCTATTGCAAACCCTCCTCTGAATTTGATTTCAATTTTGTTGATACAGAGTATGTCACAAAAATACTGAAAAGAATGAAAGGGAGCAAAAGTATGGATGTGTATGATATAAGTCCAAAAATTCTAAAGATTGGTCAGGAGTATATTATGGAACCCCTCACACATTTAGTGAATAGCTGTATCCTTGATTGTGTTTTCCCAAGAGACCTGAAACTGAATAAAGTATTACCCATTCATAAGAAGGGATGTAAATCAGATTGCAACAATTTTAGACCTATAAATATCACTGCTACAGTTTCAAAGGTTATTGAGAGTGCCCTGAATGATCAAATTGTGAATTACTTTGAGAGCAATAATCTATTCCAACTCCTCTCAATTTGGGTTCAGGATAGGAAATAACACTGTTAAGGCTGCTGTTGAGCTTTATAAAGACTGTTTAGATTCTCTTGAGAATAGGAAATCCACTCAGGCCAAATTGTTTGACCTGTCCAAGGCGTTCGACACAGTGTCTCATAAACTTTTATTGGATAAGTTAGTGTTCTATGGGTTTCAGGAGAGATCAATCAGGTTAATTCAGTCCTATTTGAGTTATCGATCTCAGAAAGTTGCCTTCAATGGATCTGAGTCTTGGTACTTGCCTGTATCACATGGTGTTCCTCAGGGATCTATTCTGGGCCCTATATTATTTATAATATATATCAATGATCTACCAACAATTGTAAGTCTTCCAGCTAAAAGCTACTTGTTTGCAGATGATCTATGTGTATTTCTGAGCACCCCCTCAGAAGATTCCTTGTATATGGCATCACAAGATATGGCTGAGCTTGTTGAGAGCTGGTGCAATTCAAATTTGTTGTGTGTCAACTCCAACAAGGTCCAGGACTTGTAATAAAAGAGTGGTGGCCATGGAAGAGGAGAGAGAGGCAAAGTTTTTGGGATTTACTCTGGACAGTTCTATGAATTGGTCCAAACATATAGAAGTCACTGCAGGTAAACTAAGTAAGGGAATATTTGTAATCAGAAAACTCAGGAACTGTGTTAGTTTAGATGTTTTGAGAGTCGTTTACTTTGCCCACATTCAGTCGCATCTCTCATATGGGACTGTCCTCTGGGGTGCTAGAACATCTAGTACTAGGTTGTTCAAAATCCAGAAAAAGGCTGTAAGATTGATGAGTGGGCTTCCACAAAGAGCTCACTGTAGAGATAGCTTCAAGCAGCTGAAAATTTTGACACTGCCTTCGATATTTGTGTTTCATAGCCTGATTTATGTAAAGAACAATTTGGAAATGTTTGATGAACAGGGTTTAGTACATGACTATAATACTAGAAACAGAAACAATCTCACCAATCACCGTTACGTCTATGCCAACACACAAAAGACATTCATATTCATCAGTATAAAGTTATATAATTCAATTCCTCATAGTTTCAGAAATCTAAGTAGTCAAATTTTTAAGCATAGGCTCAAAGTTTTCTTATTGGATAACCCACTATATAAGTTTGAGGAGTTCCATGAGCTGGCAAAAAATTTGTAAATACGCTTAATGGCTTTTATTCTTACCTACCTTGACTAATTTCTATTTCATAGTTTATGTTTAGAGATGTGAATATTATCTTTGTTATATTCTAGATTAAGATAAGAATATATTGGACTGTGATATTATTATAACTAAGTGTTCTGTTGACTTGTACTTGTGACGATTGTAATGCTCTTGAAGGCCTCAGGAGCCTCTACAATAAAAAAATTATCTTATCTTATGCATTTGTACATACATGCTTACATCATATATAAAAACAAATATCACCCCATAAGCTAATAATAAGTTAATTGTCACTACGTAATTCAGGCACTATAAGTTTGTCAAACACATATAATTTGCCAGAGAAAAAATAATCCCTTGTCAAAATTGATAGTCATAATTTCAGCTTAATCATAAAAATAAAGGATACTACCACATGAAATAAAAAAATAAAAAATTAGACCGCCAGTGTTGTTGGATTGGCAATCATGATATCTCTAAATACTCTCTAGTTGTGGAAAAGGGGAAAGTTTAAGTTTAGGGCTTTTTAATATGATCTGGTAGCTTATTATGAAACTCGAACAGCTCTGTGCTCCCCTCTCAAACTTGGCGGTTCTGTGGATTGGGTAATATTAGTTGTTTGATCTTCTTACTCTTTGTGATTCATTAAATTTTTTGAGAGATTGAATGTTTCTGAATGCTATTATCAAAATAGAACATAGATAAATTGAAAAGGTAGTTAAAATTTTGTATTTTTTAATGTATTTTGGCATGGGTGAGCCCAGCCAATCTCAAGATTCGCCTTATTAATTTTTTTGCACTTTATAAACTCTATCAAAATGAGATGAGGCTCCCTATAATACTATCCCATATCTTACCAGACTCTCGAAATAACCTCTGTACACATCCAATAGGACCCCCTGACTACAGGTCTTTATTATTATTATTTAATAAAGGTTTAAATACCTGCGTTTTGGTATCCAATAATTATTGATTTCACTACCGGTTTTAACACTCCTATGGGGTCATCATCAGGTGGTTGTGGACGTTATTATGTCATCGCCGATTCGGCGATTCGTGGTAATGTAAATGTCGTAATTGCATAATAACGTCCACAACCACCTGATGATGACCTCATAGGAGGGTT
Organism: Conomelus anceps; assembly: GCA_948455865.1. NCBI lineage: Eukaryota > Metazoa > Arthropoda > Insecta > Hemiptera > Delphacidae > Conomelus > Conomelus anceps. The sequence goes on from OX418217.1 coordinate 20,287,504, forward strand.
GAAACCGGTAGTGAATACGATAATTATTTGATACCAGAAAGCAGGTATATAAAAATTTATTTATATTAGCTGGTGTCCGGAGGCCAAAGAATTCAATATTATTTAATTTATATTGAATATGATTCAGAACGATTTTATACCTCCATGGCAGTGACTGTATAATAAGGTTCTTATTTAGACAAAATATTGAACAAATGCTGAACTAGGGGGCACCGACCATTGAGGGCGAGAACAAAGTCGCCTTTGCTGGCCACTTTGACAATGGCCTCTCCAGCCACATCGCCCGCATCCACACGCACCGGATGAGCCACCGATTCGAAGTGGCCCAGACCCAGTTGGCCGTCAGCGCCCCAACCACACACCCAAATACGTCCGTCATCGGTCAACATTAAACTGCAACACAATAGACACAAAATAAGTTGGAAATAATTCAGATAATATTATTAATAATGAAATACTTTCGTAGTTTATGTGAACACGTAATGTGTGATTGCCATTTCGCACTGTTGTAGTGCTTCCTCAGTGAAGAATTTAAGCTACCAGCGAATGCAGCCAGATACCACACAATATATAAAGAACTGAGGAGTGTGAATTTAGAAGGTGATGGTTATCTGCAACGAGAAATTGCATTGCCAGATATCAGATGGATAATGAAGGTGGAAAGTGGAAATGTTAAATTTGAATGACAGGCCGTGGATAGAGGGAAGGAGTAGAATGTGCTCATTGTGTAATGCAGGCGAAAGAGAAGATACATTATTTCATTTTGTTGCTCGGTGTTTGGTCTTGGGAGAGTGGAGACGAAAGTGGCTGGGCAAATCAATCCTTTCTGAGAATGAGTATGTGGAAGTTGCGAACGGAGGAAATTGGAGTGGGTTGGTTAAATTTTGTAGGGAGGCTTGGCATTATCGGTGGTTCTTGTTAGAGAATTTTAATTATTAAGGAAAGTGAATAAATTACTAATAATATGTATGTATTGTTATCCATTTTGGTCTATAAATAGTATCACATTGCTGAATCTGTATCCCTAGTTCCTTGAAATATTCAAAAAGTACTTGAAATATTAAAAAAAAGGTTTGTAATTTTGTTTTTGAAATTTAATTTTTGAAAGGTAATGTATTTTTTGTGAAATGTTATATATTTTTTTTTAGTACTGTTCATGTTCATTAGTACTGCTCAACTCTAGCTGACGGCGAAAGCCAAGCTTAGGATGTTTATAAATAATATAATGATTGTATTGTTAACATGAAATTGAAAATAAAACATTATTACTACTACCACTACTACTACTAGTGCTTCCTCAGAATAGAATAATTTATTAGTCATCAATATTCACAAAAAATACATGGACTTCGTCATTATCACTAAATTATTTTCACAGTCATATATCACAGCTATACTTTTTCTAATAATGGATTATACTCACTCAATAAAAAGCTAAACACAATAACAAATCAGAAACAGTATAAATATTGGAGATATCACATTTTAAAATGAGTACTACAATCCACCTTATCAAATATATTTATTCCAATCAACCTGGAAAAAGTCATTGATCACATACAAGCACTCACAAGTCAAGATTTTCTTCAATGCTTTCTTAAATTGAGTGCTCAACAATGCCTTAAAATGATCAGGAGTGGCATTGTACAGTTTGATAGACATATAATACCAGTTATTTTTTGCTTTAGAATGAGCATATTGAGGAACTCTTAGTTTATTTCTATTCCTTGTATTCAAATTATGGATTTCGCTATTAGTATGATATTTATCTCGGTTGCTCTGCACATAACATAGAGTGATCAAAATGTATAATGAAGGCAATGTTAATATACCCAATCTCAGAAAAAGAGGCTTGCAGTGTTCATTAAAAGGCATCTTACAAATGATTCTTACTGCTTTTTTTCTAAGTAAAAATATTTATTTTGCGTTCGAACTACCTCCCCATAACAAAACACCATAGGAAAGAATGCTTTGAATGTGTGCATGATAGATGCTCAGCAAGACTGGTGTGTCTACTGTTACACTAAATCTCCTTAACATGTACAAACCCTTAGCCAATTTACTAGCCACAAAATCAATGTGGGCATGCCACGACAAACAGGAATCCAAATAAATTCCCAGAAACTTTAAAGGAGCTTCATTTAATTGCCTGCTGAATTTGAAATTAATATCAAAGATCTTACTTTTATTAAGGGACAGACTATTGGCAGCGCACCAATCCTCCAAAACAGAGTGACCTCTACCGATCTCATTTTCTAATTCAAGGTTTGATGGACAATTTACCTTCAAACCAAAGTCATCAGCAAACAGATAACCATCATTATTTATACTATCTATATTGACTGGTAGATCATTTATGTAGACATTGAATAGAAGGGGTCCCAGAACAGAGCCCTGTGGGACTCCGCACTCAACCAATCTACCTTCAGATAGGATTCCATCATTATACACATATTGCATTCTGTTACTCAAGTATGATGAAACTAGACTTAGTGCACCGGGAGCAAAACCATAATAAATAAGCTTCTTGGCCAAAATGCCATGTTGCACAGTATCAAAAGCCTTCGCAAAATCATAGGACCTGAAACGGACATTATCACCATTCTCCATATTACTGATAATTCCATTGACTACACTAAGAATTGGACTGTTAGTGCTTCTACCAGGTCTGAAACCATATTGCTTGTCAGTAAAAATCTTATTTTTTTCGAAGTAATCAGACATTTGATCATGCATCAATGACTCATACAGTTGCAGACAACTGCAATACATGAAATAAGTTAGAAATACATTGAATAAAATAAAACGTAAATAACTTATGAAGTGCTGTCGTAATGAATGTAAATACTTTGTGTGATAGCCATTTCGCACAGTTCAAGTGCTTCCTCAGACAACTGAAAAACACAAAATAACTTAGAAATACATTAAATAAAATAAAACATGAATCAATAATGAAGTGCTGTCGTAGTGAATGTTAACACTTAATGTGTGTTGGCTGTTACTCACATTAAGTGATTCCTTAGACACAACTGGAGGCCAACTAATCAAGTTGATACAGTTACTTGCTGGCTTGTACTTGTAAACTCGCTCAGTGTGATCGTCGCTTCAACAAGAGAGCAGACGGAGAAGCAGCAGAGGGAGAAGAGAAGAGAAAAAGAGAAAGAAAAAATAAGAGAGCAGAAGAATAGAGGAGAAAAGAAGAAGAAAGAGAAGACGAAGAGAGAATGACGAAGAAGACAGAAAAGAAGAGAGGAGAAAAGAAAATTAGATGGAAAAAGAAGAAAATGGAAAAGAAGAGAAGAACAAAAAGAAGAAGAAAATTAAAAAGAGAACAAAAATAAGGGAAAAAGAAAAGGAAAATTGAAAATGGAGGAGGAAAAAGAAGAGAGAAAAAAGAAGGAGAAGGTAAAAGAAGAAAATGAAAAAGAGAACAAAAATAAGAAAAAAAAGAAAAAAGAGGAGGAAAAAGGAGAGAAGAGAGAAAAAGAAGAAGAAGGTAAAAGAAGATGAATATTTTCGAAGCCTGCCTTAAGGTCTATGTAAATTTGGTCTCTGAATGCTAAATAAATAAAAATAATAGCCCTCGACCACTGAACGCTGTTTAATCGCACAAGTGGCAGTGCCACTCAGTCACTCACCTATGATCCTGTCCACAGCACACGTCCACTATACTGCGTCCTCCCAGCTGCGGCATCCGACGCACATTGGTAATAGAAGCATAGTCTTCGTTTGCCACTACGGGGCGTCCACACTGGCCATAGGCGTTGTTACCCATCGTGTAGACACCTTCACGGTCGGTGAGGATCAGAGAGTGAGCACGCCCGGCTGCCACACGCCTAACGCTGGTTTCCTTGGGCGACTGCAGTGGCAGCTCTATGGGCGACGGCGTCTGAACCAGACCTAGCGGATGGTTTCGACGGGGTGCATGGTGACCTACAAACGGACGATTTTAGATGATTTTGTCGTCTCCTTTTTTTATTGAATCTCAAATAATAAATAAAGCAATACAATGGAAGGCATCCATAATGCATAATTTTTCTTCTTTGTTGCTTTCTTGATGGTCACAGTGTTTAGTTATTGATTTGACTCGTATTTTAGCTTGTTACTCCTCCCACCAGGGGGCGGGACTTGACAGCCAATCACAACGTCCGATGAAGGTCAGCCTCTTTCCCGCTTAGCCAATAGTATCATTCCATGTTCAGTAAAAATTAAGCTTATCTGTACTTTAGTTTTAGTTTGATTGAGATTGATAATGGTGTAACAACCGAAACTAGTTTCTCAAAGTTTTAATAAATGTGGTTGTGACAATTTCGTCTTATTATTCACAATACAATGGAGTATCTAAGGACCCGACAAATTAAATAATGACTATTATTATTATCAGTTATGCTGATAGGCATGGGCACCATGCACCAAGGTGCATACTAACCTCTCTACTAATCTAGCCATTCAACTGCTTCGGTTTCTATACATATTATATGCTTTACAAATCACAAAAAATGCACATTGGATAAGAGTTCTGTTTCTTCTTCTTGTGAAACAAGAGAAACCTCACAAAAAAAAAACTAGCATTAATTTCCTGTCCAATTATGGTGTGCCTTAGGGTACTGTGTTATCACCAATTCTCTTTTTAATTAACATAAAAATGACCTGAAAATAAATGTAATAGATGGCCAAATTATTTCATTTTGTCAATGATGCAACTCTGGTTTTTAATGGTTCATCATGAAAGGAAACAATACTTATTTAATACAATACGTATTTAGCAAATACGGGTTTGGTTGACGTTAAGGGCCGTATTTATGAATGTTTCTTATCAAAGAAAGACTTGGATAAGTCATTCTTAGTGGCAATATGTCTTACTTAAACTTACAAGTTCATGAAGTGACAAGCCAGCGAGTAGCTGTAGCACTAAAAGCCAACCCAGCTCCCTCAACAAAGGCCTGAATCCTGATAGTTTAGTCCACTTTGCTGGAGGAGCATCAAACATTCATCTTAATAAATCTTATTTGGATTCATACTACAAAAATATATAATCAAAACTCTTTTATTCTATAATACAAGTTATCCTAGCAGCGCTCTTTTCAATGATTTCAAAGTATTGACAGTAAAGTAGTTGTATGTAAAAATCTCTTTTACAATTCATGAATGGAAACAAAAATATGTTCATCCCTCGAGAAATAAGTTAGTTCATAACATCCAGTCCTTGAAGCTATAAATAGAAATTTAACCGTTTGCAGAAGACAATAATGAATGTACACTTCACAAAAATTAGTAAATTTAATACCTATATACTTCAAAGGTGTACCAATGACAATAAAATTAAGAAGTTTATTCAATGAAACAATAGTTTACCAATGTATGTAATGACTGCATTTTCTACCTTATTATCTTATCTTTTTTCTGTCTAGTTTGAATAGTTGGCTTTTGTGTGTTCTTTAGCCTACCTAATTTGGATTTTGCTGTTTATAATAATTTTGGTTTTTGGATTTTGTGGTTTATAAGGATAACTGGCAGGTATTCCTTGCCTTGCGGTGTCTTCTTATGTAATTTGAAATATTTTAGAAAGGAAATATTACTTGACTTTGATTGTATATTTTGTTATTCTACTAAACAATATGTAGTAATTAAAGTTGTGTATTTGAAGAAAAAACTAATTTGATTTGATTCCATAGTGTCACAAATAATATTCTATAGCATCACTTATTTTTCAAACAATCTATATAAATTCTATAATTCATTGTTCCAACCTAATAGGCAACTAAAATTGTACAGAAAATATAAATATATTGTACCATGGAATATAATGTTGTAAGCTAAAGTGAGCTGTTAGTAGAATGATAGTTGCAGCAAAAGAAATTACAATTTGATAGAACTCCTACTTTATTTATCAATTATTTTGAATGTATTTAGCAGGAAAATACCCATTACTATTTGTCACATTAGTGATTAAAACATATTCTTTGACTACAAACATCCACAGTCATAGTAAAATTTTGAATTTAGAACAGTCACCTATGAAACAAAACTGGTTACTGGTGTACCTAGTATTTAAATTAAAGGTACCAGAGCAAGAGTACAATTTTGAATATGAATGAAGCAAACCTATTTGGCCGTCAGTACTGATGCCACAGCCGAGTAATTTTACTTTGTCCTTTTTTACAGCAAACAGAGAGAAGCCATACCCGCAAGCCAAGTCAGTTATCTGGAAATAAACAATAAACTCTATGAAAGCATACAAGATAAATTTGAAACGAAATCTTCCATAAAAACTTAAATGACAATTATTCAACATCAAATACTCTAGTGCACACAAGCTACAAAAAATGAACAGGCTAGAACAATAAAATGATTTATTATTTTGATGATTATACCTAAAATAAGCCAAAGAAGTACCGTATTAGTAAAGTGAAACATACCAATTAATAGCCGGTTAGGAACAAATGTGAATTATGTTCCAATACTTTCACTAAAGATATGTCTAAGTCACTATGAGTCGAAACACAGGTAAAAATTACCAATCACTGGCCGGTTAGGAACAAATGTGAATTTAAGTTTCAATACTTTTACTTTAGATAAGTCTTTTACTTTTAATAAGATATTATTCATAGTTATTTAAGTGGTTGTCCGTGATTTCTGAACTTATCTCGTCATTTGCAACGAAGAAAACTTCAGTCTGAAACCTATAAAGCTGTTGAAAACTTGGAGGCAGGCGCTTATTTTTTAGGTAAGAAGTATAAGTGTGCGATAATTGGTAGGTAATTCCTGTGATTTACAAGCCATATGATAGCACGACACATTTCTGAATAAGAAAATATATGGAGGGATGAGGTAATGTTCCTCCATCTTTATTTACAAGACAAGCGTTTTCAGGACTCATGTTGATAAGAGTTGTTTGACAATTTTGATGAGTTCAGTAAGCCAAAGAAGTTAGGCTATAGCTAACACGTTGAAAAACTTGCTGTACATTTAACAACAAAAACAATAGCTCACCTTACAGATATGAGCCAAGTTATGACTGCTAGGTCGCTGATAGTACTGTGGAGGAATGGCCTTTTTCTTCAGCAAGTGATGAATTCCCAGTCCGCCATGCTCAACCAGTCCCCACACATACAGTTTGCGATCGCCCGCAGAGCCGACACCATATTCATGAACTATAAAGCACAGAAAATAATTAGTGAACATTAATTAGACAGTAACATCATCTGGTAATCTTAAATTGCAGAATTAATGACCAGTTAAGTTGAAGAAAATGTAGGCTAAGTTAAAATATTACCTGGTAAGCTTTCAGATTCTTCAGGAACAACAGAATACTTCCTTTTCATAAAAGAAAGTCCACATAACGACATACATTTGCGACACTCGACTAAATTCCTTTGCAATACCGACATGATAATAACACAATAAATTCTAAATCATACCAAAGATAGAAATGGAAATTATATGAAAGTAGCATAACCTAAAACAATGTGAAAAGTTACTCTACGCAGAATACTTTAGTGAAGAGTTCTACATGAAAATCAATTCACTGCTGAATTCAATATGGTTAAAAATATTTCGTTCAAGATTTGTTTAATTTATTACACTAATTAAAAATAATGGCACAAAAGCATGCAGAAGGCTTTCAACTGACGATCTGAACATTCTGAACATCTGATCAGTTGACAGTCTGAGTGACCTGAGCTGTCAGCTGACTGGCAGACTCAGCTGACTGGTCAGCAGCATCCATTTGAAATTATCAATAGTACATCAGTTACCCACTAGATAGCCTTCAAGTATACAACACTTTTGGGCATTGATCTTGGCTCTTGTCCAGCTGAGATGGACCTCAACATCAACAACAAACTTCACTTTTTGCAGTCAGATTCTATTTCTGAGTTCAAGTTCTAAACCAACTGCAGTTTTTTAGTGCCAGAAAACGCAACAATTGCGTGTTTTGTGAAAATTTTAATGATCCTTCAACTAGTTCAAGTATGTAGTGTTTGTATAATAATTGAATAATCCTGTAAAGCCGTGTGAGTTTCTCAAAAACTGCAAGTGCTTCGGGGTTTTACGTGGTTAGCTTCATCATGTGTAGTTCAAGTTGATGGAGACGTGAAATAGTATTCGAATTCCTTAGTTTGGCTGGTCAAAATGTAAGTAATGAATAACTAAAACTAAGCAAGCATAGTTTTTACAATTTTGAAATGAAACAACTTCCCCGCACGTGTTTGTTATGAGAGCTAACCTAGTAGAATTATGTCGACTGTGTTTTTTTTTTTAATGAGACAGGTAGGCTTTAATAAGCATGATTATAAGCATTCAATACCGGTATAACTCAATAACTTTCTGGATCTTATAATCCAATACAACATAGAAGATAATATGATAAGGGTTGCTAACAAGACTGAGAACCAGGGTTTGCAAGGTTTTATTACTAATATGAAGCATAATATAATAATCAAGTTGGTAATTGCTATATTATTTATAATTAATTATTCTATCAAAACCATAACTTATTATATCCTATACCTGCAAAATTTCACATTTAGATTGTGAATTCATTCTTCATGTGAGAGCAATAGTCATTCTCTACAGGGCTGTATAAATAACGAAATTGAAAATCTAGACTGCTTGAACCTTTTTGAACACCTTTACTTATGATAGGTTTTTGTCATTAGTTGTTCAACAGCCTCTGGTAGCTCAGTTGGTAGAGCGGTGGACTGTAGTGGTTGAAATCTCAGATATCCATAGGTCGCTGGTTCAAATCCGGCCCGGAGGAAACTTTTTTAGTACCAAATTTAAAAAAGAAAATAATTGAAAAATCTATAATCTTATAAAATTCCTCAGGTATTTGAATGTTATAGCAACCTTGAAATGAAAAATGGATTCTTTTAATCAGAAATGTTTGGTTAGCCCCATATTGTAGGGCATTATTTTAATTTATTTGCACTGTCGTATGTATAAACGCATTTAGCCAACCCAAACATACAAAATTTTCAAACATTAAAATAACAAGCAGCCATCAAATAAATTATGACTAAAAACATAATTATACAGTTTAAAAACAAATAATGAGCAATTTAATAAGGTAACAAATCTAATGAAGGGTTAATAAGCCACTACAAAGAAAGCTAGCTAGATTATTAATTAGAAAAGGAACTTTTGTTGAAAGCTGATATAAAGCTAAATACACGCTTTTCATGTGAAATTTAACGACTTGCAGTCAATTTGACTACAAGTCGTTAAATTTCACATGAAAAGTTAATATTAACAACGCAGTTCGTCATGGAACAAGAAATCCAGGAATCTAAATACACGGCCGTTTTCAACATATTTTTGTACGCCTCAATTTAATCAGAAGCGCTCTATAAATTAATTCAGTCTCTGATTTTCATGTTCGTTTTTGAAATAATATTATCAGAAATTGTAAGAGTGACGGATTGGATTGGCTAGGAAAAATACTGTTTTATGCTGTAAAACCATTCCCTGGAGGTTCGAAACCCACCTAAAACTGCAGGTTCAACTCATCAATCATTATAATCCAACTCATCACCCACGCACAGGTCTCAGACAGATGTGGGTTTCATCCTCTAAAAAAATAATAAAATTATGATTGAACGAACTATTACTGTCATGTAAATACTTGAAATTATTAGTCCTAATGATCACTCACAGCTGTTTCTCATGCCTTACTATCGGACTCCAGTCGACTCAACAGGCATAAACTCACTCAAATCATACGGCAAGAATAAAAAAGCCATTGCCATTATCAATATTTGCCCCTACATTGAGTCCTTGAGCCCCCCTAATTTTTCTATTTATTTTGCAAACTCAGTGGTTTTCGCTGGCATGTAGTTAAACAGCCCTCAACGTTTCATTGCAAACGGATGATTGGTTTAGGAAGGCTAAAAGAAAATACAGAAATAGCGTGCGTACATTTAAACATTCATTTTTATTCATATATATTGCAAAAGTAAAATATTCTTCTGCAACATTTAAATAAATATGAAAAATCATTTTTGGGAAACGCTTGCTTAAGGGACATTTACACTATAGTCTGTTCAGCGAGTCTACGGAATGAAGTAAACAAACTTTGCATGTGTGTGAGTGAGGAATTCAGAGAATTGTACTGGCATCGGTCGGTCGGCCTATTCACATTCATTGCCAACTCCTGTTCATTCAACAGCTGATGTCGCACTTCCAGTTTGTGAAATAAATAAATTATTATTGCATTATTTCAAGAACATATTAGATTTTAAATTCAGTTATCAAGTCAGTATTTTCATTTCAAATGTATAGGTAAAAATAATTCAATCAACAAATTTATGAACAATTCTAATAATAGTGATACCAGTGATTGCTGAATGTTTGGATACATTACCTAAGCATTGAAAATAAGAAAATAGCCATCTCATTCATATAATTCATTATTCTCATGTATCTATTTCCATTTGCAATAAATAATAAGTATTATCCAAGTAGGTGTTTGAAAATGATTATTGAAAGTCGTTTTCAATGGGTAGGCCTGTTACCTGTTCGATGCGTTTCGAAAACTAGGCTATGTGTGAATCGGGCTTCGTTGAGTCTGGGCTTGCACGCACGCACATGTTTGTTTATTCCATTCCGTAGTCTCGCTGAACAGACTATAGCATGTAGCGCTTGCTTAAGTTTTATTTGCATCCAACTTGCAGAAAAACTTGCAAATGTAAACACTAACATGCACGAAAGTTTAACTTGCAACGCGGACTTTCATGCATGTGTTGCTTGCGCAAGTAATATCTGTTTTTACATATATTACTTGCGCAGCTAACAACTTTCGCGAAAGCTCCACTTGCGCGCTAGCTGTAATTTCCTGTGTAAACCTAAACTACTACTTGTAAGCAAGTGACAAGATTGAGTTCTAAATTTTGTGTTATAATTGTTTAGTGAGTTGTCATGGCTCATCCAGACTTCAACAATGAAGGTGATAAATCAGTGATAGAAAGGGATACAGTAAAGAAGGGAGGAAAAATGGTCAGAAAGTTAGATAAATGGAATTTAACTACTACTGAAACTTTTTTGGAACTTCATGAGGGACATCCTTATCTGTGGGACTATAAATTGCCTGAATAGAAAGACAGGAATTTTAAAGAAGCCTGGTTACAGATGGTGAAAACAATGAATTTAAGCAAGTATCCCTTGCAAAGGTAGGTGTGTAATGTAAACCTTAACTTGAATGCAAGTACAGTTTGCATCAACTTGCATATCCTACTTACGCAAGTGCTAAATGCTAGTGTAAACGTATTAAGCCTGAATTATTTTGAATTTCATATGTAATTTGTTATATCCTTCAAGTTTATTAGCCTAATCCAAGTACAGTAGCTTAATTTCATGTTTCTTATTAATTTTTATTAATTTAGGGGAAAATTATTTTAAAAAATCCTTGTTCAAGCCCGAATGACATTGAATTGAGTTGAATTAGAAATATTTATCAATAATAAAAAAATGCAGATTCATTTATTATGCAGATTAGAATAGAAATAATGTGTAGTTCTTCTTAGTATAGGTAATAGTTTAATAATATAAGTTTCTCTTATGGAACAGAATTCAGATCAAATTATGAGAAAAATATAAAGCAAATTGAATAACTTCAATCAAATTTGTTTTAAAAATAGAAAACTTATTTGATGACTTCTGGAACCAACAAATTCTCACACTTAAGAGATTTGAACCCGAGTTCTTCTGCATGAAAAGCAAGTGATCTTTCAACTGAATCAGCGAATCACATTAAAGAATTGTTACTAAAAGCTCTTTTGGTATAAAATAATAAGCGTATTACTTTTATTGGTGGGGAGACCCTTAAAGTTAATTCCATCTCGCCGGTTGAGCCATGTTATGGAGAACATGATGAACCTACTATTTTAGGTGGGTTTTTATTTTCATACATGTTTTACCTCAATTTAAGCCAATTTGTGGTATTGATTTGTGAAATTCCTGTTTTAGAAAAATGCATTTCCTTTTTCGCAATGATGCATTAAATGTGATGTAATTGAATATGATGTCGCTTTTTCCAAAGCACAATTAGATGATTACCTAGTTATTTTTACAAATTGTTGAAGGTTTTTTCAGCACATGCTCATGTGAAGGTCATGATTATTCAATACCATTCATATAGCTTCCATATTTTTCAACAATATCCATCACGGAAATGAGAGTGCATCAATTCTAATTTATTTAGCGCATTCAATTCTCCCTCACTCTCTCTGCTTTTTTATTTCTCTCTCTCTCTCACACACACACTCTGTTGAACAATAATATAATATTTAGTAGAAAAATAACAATTTCCTCTAAATTCAAATGTCATGAGATCGACCTTCAACAGTTTCATGAATGAATGTTTGGGAGCAATTCTGCTCCATTCCAGTTGAAGCCTACATACACAATATTTAATATTAATATGCCAGTTTTTTCCACTTCCGGCCCACATTATGCAATGTCCAACCTATGCTAGGCCAATCTATGTGCTACATTTAGTCTCTGTGTATGAACGTCTAGTTGTTTTCATTTTTTTTTTTAATTTCAGTACTGTTCATTTTTTCCAACGTCTAGATGTTTTCAAGTATTGAAAATATTTTATATTTTTACAGTTGTTCAAAAAAAGCCGGTTTTGATTCACTTCCCGGTGGTTCGGAATCCTTCTAAAACTTAGGTCCAACTCATCGATCACTATCACCCAAATTATCGATCACCATCATCCAACTCATTACCCACGCATAGGTCCCAGACCTATGTGGGCTTCATCTTTCAAAATAAAGATGTTCTTTTTCAATGAAACAAGCAAAATTCATGCACTAGTTCACCGAACCTTCCATCTAGATATATTTTTGGTGTTGCAGTTCCATATTACTTTTTAACTTGATTAGGCCTTCAATCGTGTCTGAGGAAGCAATACAACAATGCGTAAGGACCATCACACGAATACACGAATAAGTAAATGTAATAAGCTAATAAGTGTGAATTCATTAGTAAAGTTCATTTTCAATATTTGTTTTTCTTTGAGCATCCTGCTGCTTGAGAATAATGAGCAAAAAAAGGGGAAAACATTTTTCTGTGTAAATTAACCTCAATGTTTTGGACAGTATAGCATAGTGAAAATTTGTGAGGAGGGTAGTTTTGGACTTTGTTGCGTCTTCACTTTATTGTTATTCTGTCTAAATAAATAAATGTGTTCTCACCTAACTTAATAAAACTTGAACATGAATAATTGTTGAAAATAAACTTTAATAGTGAATTTAACACTAACTTACCCGTATTAGGCCATTTCGCGTTGTTGGAATGCTTCCTCACTCATGTCTCCTCAATGTAGAATTGGTTGCGGTTATTACATTTAAATTTATATATTCCTGGTCCATTGTGTTCATCTGTGGGTGCAGTTAGTGTGTGTGGTGACAAACTATGCTATGATGACAAGCTATCTGACAAACTAATGTCCGGTTTCTCAGTCGTTCAGTAAATCATTCATTAGCTATTGATGCAAAAGCGGCCCTAAGGCTTGTTTCTCACACACCCGGCAGTCGGGTTATCGGTGTAGTTTACCCAGCTTTAGACACATTGTATCTTATGGAGCGCTTCGCACTTCCCGATTTTTGAAATAATATGATACAATTTGATTATGCCGGGTAAACGTCACCGGTTACCTGATTGTCGGGTATGTGTGAAACAAGCCTTAAGGTCGCTATATAATCAATAGCTAAAGATTTACTGAACAACTGAGAAACCGGACATAACACTCTAACACCCACCAACTGTACCCACAGACAAACAGTAGACTAGGTATATATATACATTAAAATGTGATAACTGCAACAAGGTTCTACATTGGACAGACAGGACATTTACCACTAGCTTTAAAGAACACACGAGTTATCACTCACCCAAACACCCATTCCACCTTTGTAGAAAACATAATTTCAACAAACCACACTTACACAGGCATTGGCCCCAAAGCATTCAATTTGTTTCTTTTTCTGTTGACATTTTATCAAGAACTGCAATTCGATAAACATGTATTTGAAGTACTGTAGCGTAATTTGTCAACTATTTTATTGAAGTGATTGAGCAGTCAAGGCTCTGACCTGTACTTTCACTGAGTGCTCAAGTTTCATTATTATTATTATTAGGCTCATTAAAAAATATTATTCGACATCAGTAGAGCATTACTGATAAAAAAAATTATTGACTTGAAAGCCAAAATAATTGATATTGCTGTTATTATTTTTTATGAATAAGGGGAGCGTTTTAACAACACAGAATTTCAAACTTCCTGGTAGTGTGAAATTAATTTTTTCGATTATTTTATTTGTGGTTGTCGGGTTTTATTGTCATTTGTGTTAGTGTGGGGGGGGGGGGGGCAGTAGGAAGATATATATATATATAGAGAGAGAGAGAGAGAGAGTGTGAGTGAGAGAGAATAGAGAAATCATAGGACTTGTGTGATTTTTTAAACTAGTGTTGAAAGTTAAATTTAATACAAAAAATTAATAATCAAAGTAAACGATGAAGGTAATTCAGTAATATTATTACATCACTATGGAAGTATTAGAGGTGATCCGTAGCAGGTATCTGTTCAATCAGATTAGATGAGCAACGCTCTCCTGGACCCTCTCTGCAAACCCTTATCACCTGACCAATTGGATTGGCAAGCAAAAAAATACTGTTCTTTGCTGTAAAATCACTTCCCGGTGGTTTGGAATGTTCGGAACCCACCTAAAATTTCCAATAAGTTCGGAATCCACCATGTTTCCAATAACATTGCTCAAGCGGTGACGGGGAACTACCCGTAAGGATCTCCCCACCAATAAAAGCCTTACGTATTCATTTTTTCCCTTGTCCTCTTTCTCCTTTTCCTTTTCTTCCTCCACCTTCTTCCTTTCCTCCTTCTGCTTTTTTTCCTTCTCCTCCTCCTTCTTCTCCTCCACTTCCTCCTCCTTCTCCTCCTCCTCTACCTCCTCCTCCTCCACCTCCTCCTCCTCCTCCTCCTCCTCCATCTTCTCCTCCTCCTCCTCCTTCTCCGTCTCCTCCCGTTAAAACGCTCATTCATTCTTGTAACTAAACGTTTTTCGCTATTATCAATTCCGTGAGTGTGATCCGTTCTTCCTGAAACTGCCTGTACATTGTGTGTGAGCCCCACCCTCTTTAGTCGCAGTGATCGCATCGCATAATAATATATTCAGAGTGGCTATAGTGTGTGCTAACCATAGATATGTTACAATATACATATATCTATGTATGGTGCTATCTATAATCCATGCCCATCCGTGCTATCCACGATACATTTACATATTATAGCTATGTTTGGTGCTATCTTTATCTATGCTAGCTGACCCAACCAGTAGTGGCGGACCCTCCTCTTATCACTCCCTCACATTTACTCTTTCTCTATCTCTCTCGCACCCTCTCTTTTTCTCTTTCAATCTCTCTTTTTCCAGTTATCATTCCTCACCCACGCATCTTCTTCCTATTCCTTCCCATTCAAAACAAATCACTTCTTTCTCACTTTATCAATATTCATCATTCTCTCTCACACACTCACTCTCTTTTTCTCTCTTGTTCTCATCGCTTGTTTTTTTACAAACTCTCTTTCCCTTCTCAGTTGTTTCTTTATCTCTCCTTCTCCCATCCTTGTATTCCCTTTTTACTCCTCCCTCTCTCGACCCCTCTCAGTCTGTCACTCGCTCTCTCTATCTCTCTTTCCCTGTCTCTTGTTCTCCTCTCCTGTTTTTAACTCACTCTCTTTCTCCTCGCTATTCCTTTTCTCATCTCTCCTTGTCCCATCCTTGTGCTCCCTTCCTTACACCTCTCACTCCTCTCCTCCCTCTCGTTCTCTCATCTCCCTCTGATAATCACTCTCTCTCTCTCTCTCCAATCTCTCTCCCTCCAGTGGGCCCTCAGTGCTAAGTAGCAGTGCTGCGGCTCTCAGCACGTAGTCTGCCGAAGCCAGTCGTGGGGTTCGGTTTTAAAGAACTGACTAGAAAATCTGTCTTATTTTTATGGGGGAACTGTACCGGCTTTTTGTAGAGCACGTATTTGTTTTATTATACTGATAGTCTATAAAGTTCTAGTGCACCCAACTATTCAAGTAAAGTTATAAGAGTTGGGGAGTCAATAAATGTAATACAGTAGAGTATAAAAGTGAGGTTATATGAGTTTGTAGGTGTGAATGCACTCAAATTCACATTTGTGTTTTATCTATGGGTTATAAAGTC
The DNA here is from genome assembly GCA_948455865.1 of Conomelus anceps. NCBI lineage: Eukaryota > Metazoa > Arthropoda > Insecta > Hemiptera > Delphacidae > Conomelus > Conomelus anceps. The sequence continues at coordinate 20,303,730 of OX418217.1, forward strand.
GAGTTATATGTGTTATTAATTGCGTTTTTGATAGATTTTTTTAAAATTATAGATACACTTGCGTGAACGTTGAGTAATATCTAAGAGCGGTCTCTAAAGTTGGGTTGTAAATTGTGTTTTTATAGTTTTTTTTTTTTTTTTAAATTAAATACACTCTGATATAAATGTTGAGTAAAATCTAAGAGTTGTCTAAAGTTGGGTTATATGAGATATAAATTGCGTTTTTAATAGGTTTTTATTTTTAATTATAGATACACTCGGGTATAAATTCCGAGTTCTATCTAAGAGTTGTCGGGTTATAATACGAGTCGTAAATTACGTTTTTAATAGAATTGTTTTGTAATTATAAAATAGTGGGGTAGACAAGTTGAGTTCTAAGAGTCATAAAATCGGGTTTCAGTAAATAAAGTTTCTAGTTGAATCAGTAGATTGTTTAATCGTCATGTTTCATGAGTAAAGTTATTTAGAGTATATATAAAGTATTTAGAGTATATAATTCACTTATAATGTGAGCTACGTAGTAGACAGTGAGAGTAACAAATAACTTTTTTTATTAAAATTGTTTGATTAGCTGTTTGATGTTCTGATCGAGTTGAGCAAACTATATTTGAAAAAACTGTCTTTATTGGAGGAAAGTAGAAAATATAGGTTAGAATTTGAGAAAAGTTGAACAAAATAAAGATTTGTGTGATTGTGCTTCTGATAGTTTGGATTAGATTAGGCGGTGATGGAGCTGCGATTTGAATGGCGGTGAGTTTATTTTATTCTTCATTTAATTATTCTTTTATTGTCGTTTGTACTTTGAAAAATTAGTTTTGTACATACTGCTTTAGCTTTTGATCATTGTATTTTAGATTTTCTTGGTTTAGTTCCAAAGCTAATGGTTGATGGTTCCCAAGTGTGGATATTAAGCTTTTGGAATGTCAAGAATAAAAGTTATTTCGCGTAAAATATAGGCGCAATATATAGGTGTAATATATGAATGTCTCAAAATGTTTAGATTTTACTGTTCTTTTTTCTGTCGTGGGGTTTGGTATTAGGTCAGGCATTTTTTCACGAGGTTGATATGATCACTTTATAATTATTCTGTAACTAGAACTACATATTTGTAGTTATGCATATTATTATACATTTAGTTATACATTTTAGTTGCAACTACACATTTTTGAACTCCATATACCGATATGAGCACTTGATAATTTTTCTATGACTAAAACTACATATTTACTATTTTTCTATTAAAAGCTCAGATGTTTTATAAGCTATATTTAGTTTAAATATGTGAAAAATTATTAGGGTTTCTATTATTTAGCCATTTGGCTTGGGGATCTCTGATGGGTCCACATTTATTTTCTACCTGTAGTGTACAGGGCAACAGGTTGTTGGGTTGTAGGAGAGTACAGCTATTGTTCCTAGATCTATGAATGCCCATTGTTGGTGATCAGTATGAGAACTGGACCCAAAGGTGATTTGCCATCTGAAGAGAGAACGGTTCAGTGACAAAATCTCAATAAATTGACAATGCTGAGAGTTGATTCTCTATTAGTGAAGATTGTACGCAATTCATGATTTGCTTTCAAATCAACAAAGAAGTGCCGAGATGTGGGTATTGAATATGTGTAGATTATTTTGTCTTTATATACCCTACTTCAGGAATTTACAGAGAGTATCTCTGTAACTGAATTGGAACAAAATATGAAAGACTTTATGAAAAATACAATTTTAATATTAGATGTTAATATTGCCTATTAGATTACCTATTTCCTATAGATTTAGTTACCTCTATTCTACAAAATAAATGCATAGGATCATCATTGTACAATATTCTGCCCCCTTTGACTTTGATACAAACAAAAAATCATTTTGAATTATCTTTACTGATTTATAAGCAAAAAGCTAACATAGTAACTTTCAGCTCCCCCCCACACTTTTAACTAGGTCTCACCCCCCCCCCCCCCCCCATTCTTGGGGACTTTTAGTATGTTATTACCCAAGTTTAGAGGAAGCGATTGGTGAAAAACACATTTCTCTATCAATAAATCCTTTCGAGGACCACATATTTTCCACTGAGCTACTAAGCCTGTGGAAGCCTTTTCTCTTTTGAAAAGTAGCACCCCTTGAGAGGGTGTTGAGGTTGTCATTTCTTTAAGGACTTATCATTGACATACCACTGCATAAACAATTAGTTTCCAAAGCGGTATTGTGATATTTAAAAAAAAAAACTGAAAAATACGAAAATTGCCTACTTTTACACTCTCCGTTACTTTGGAACCGTTCACTATAGCAAGATTATGCAAGACCATTTTTGTTCGCAATTTAATGTAGATTATTTTTGTATAGGACACTTTTCTATCTAAACCGCATAGTTTTCTAAATATTCGAGAAAAACTGATAAAAACGACTAATTCACCCACTTAAACCCCCCTCCCCCCCTAAACCCGACGCTGAAAATGGTGTAACTTTTTACCATATAATATGTGGACCATGTATAACAATTTGCAAGTACTATTACAAGTTACATTGATTACATAACAGTTTTTGTCTCACAACTCCACAAAATATCTTCTCCAAAATGTGCGCTCTATAGTCAACACCAACAAGGAAGGCTCAAAATCAACAAATTGGTCAAACTTTCAAACTATTATAGAACAATAGAAAAAGGATGAAGGAAGGAATACTTCCATCTTTACAAACAATAGGACAACCCTTTCCGATCCCATCAACCTGTTGCTTCGTCTAACTTCAGGTAAAAAATAAATGTGGACCCACCACAGATCCCGAAGCCGCCCACTCTTCACACAAAAAAGTGTTTTAATAATCTTCTATTAATTGCTTCTAAACTGAACGTTGATTTTTTAAAAATATTATGAGAAAGTGGGAGCAGGCAAATCTTATTGAAAATTAGGAAAATGGTGCTATTACTAGTGCTATATAAAATAATAGTGGGCTACTAGTCAGGTTTGATATTTTTAATCTAGATAAATAATTCATGTATAATATCTATAGAATAATATCTTGTCTTCGTCATCATGGTAATTACAATGTATTTTTTATGGTCATCAGTTTGGTGATGGTGTTTGATGAGTTGGACCTACAGTCTCAGGTGGGCTCCGAACCACCGGGAAGTGTCTTTTACAGCTGAGAACAATCTTTTTTGCTGGCCAATCCAATCGGTCACCCTTACAAAAAGGGCCCAGGACAGTGTAAATTATCTTATCTGACTGAGCAGTTACCTGCTTCGGCTCGCGGCTATAACTTCCCTAATGATTTCGATGCTGGTGATTGGATTTGAACCTACAGTTCTTTAGGTAGGTTCCGAACCACCGGGAAGTGTTTTTGCAGCTGAGAACAGTCTTTTTTGCTGGTCATCTAATCGGTGATCCTTACTAAGAGGGTCCAGGAGCTCGAAGCTTTTCTTATCTGATTGAACAGATACCTGCCATAGGATTAACTACTAGGCCTAGAGATCTGTAACACGTGTTAGAAGATGGCTGCTAGATACCCGTAGGCTATTCATAAGCCCTTTATTGAGTCATGATTAAAAAAAAGAGTAAATACAGTATTGAGCATGTTTTATAACGGAGAAATAGGCCTAAAATCAAGCTGTTACACCGTGGGGTAGAGAATTAATGCATTTGAATATGGGTGTACCCAACTGTATAATTTGAATCCCACTTTTAAAAGCATAGTTGCCTTTTTAAACCCCTTCAGGCAATACTTCGATGAAGATGATCTCTGTGTTAGATGAACTTGATAAGGAAGAACGTATAATACCTCAGAAACTGATTATACAGCTCAAAATAAAATGAAAGTTCTCATGGACCTGGAAACGCTTTGTTACATAAATAAAGATGGTATTTACAATACAATTAGCAGATTTCAGATTTATTTAGCCTATTCATTTAAAAATTTCAATAGTTTTTTCAGTTTGTGGTTAGTTTTATGTAAAATAAGTTGAAAGATCGCATAAAACATGAAATGTCAAGAAATATTGCTATTTAAAAAAAAGAAGTTCAACCCCCTCACCTTTTCTTCTGGTATGTATTAGTTTGTCAGTCTTGTGGGGTTTTATTCAATTAAACACTGCTTCTATGTTTTGGACCTTTCTTTGGTTATTTTTTATTTAAAAAAATTCCTTCAATTTTATTGAATAGTTGGGCGGTTTATTCATCAATTAGCAAAGTTAATTTCAATTTCAATTTAAACACTTGAGGTTTAGACACTTGGGACGTAAAAATTAATTGTGTTTTAATATATTTCAACTTATTATTTATATTAATTATTTATATATTCAACTTATATTTATATATAAAAATGACTGTTTTATTCGACTTTTCAGCTAATTGTATTGTGAATCAGCTCAACTTTTCATAATTGACCAATTTACAACCTAAATTAAAACACCTGAATTCAGAATGTTTTTAAATTTATAGAAAACATTTAAAATCTTTCGCCATTTTCATTCTTTAAAAAAAAATTTCCGTTCCCATGCTTAAGTATATGAAGCTTTTTCCTGATAGTGAGCCATATTATCAGTTCCTGTAGTATCCAAATTATCTATAATACTACCTTATGAAAATGCTCACTGTACTATACTATTGCTATAATATTATGTAACTGAAATTGATAAAAATTTTCCGAATATTTTCATTTTAATGCTGGTTTTTTATTGTTTATAAATTGTCCGCGCAAGAAGGCAAATATTTATTTTTTCCAAAATCTTGTTCCGGTGATTTTGGTTGCAATTGAGATCATTTTTCTCACCGCAGCCTTCTGCTATTGCTTTCCAAGTCATTGGAGTATATTCACAAAGAGATTTAGAGAGAAATAGATGGTTAGAGAAAGGGAGAGAGAATGAGTAAATGAAAAGCGATGATCCACAGCACTGCGCACCAGTAGTTTGTCATCACTGTGAATAATTTTAAATCGAATTGCAGCTTCCTGCTTTTATTTGTTGGTCTGTTCTCGAATTGATTTCTATTCAAATAGTAATAATAAATTTATTTGTGCGCTTCAACTGTTTTACTAGCTATTGTCATTGAATAGAGAGGATGCTAGAGTTTGGTTGACCTTTGAGTCAAATAGAAAGTTTTGTATAAAGTAGTTGCTGTCGAAATTTTTTGTGATTCGTTCGTTTTTATGATAATAAAACAGATGCTTACACATTTTTTCTACAAAAATCAAGTTTTATGATTAGTGTCTTGTGTTGTTTGGAATTTCACTGTTTCATAATTTTAACTAGGAAGTTGCTCAATTCAATTGAATCTCGATTCGATTTCTAGACTTTTTAATGACCTGCCTACAAATTTGATTTGTTAGTCTCTTTTTTTTAATCTCTCTTCTATTTCTCCTTCTTATTCTTCTCCAAATTCTTCTTCTTATTTCTTCTCATACACCTTCTCCTTCTCCTCCTCTTTTTCTTATTTTTCCTCCTCCCCCTCCTCCATCTCTTCCTCCTCATTCTCCTCCTCCTCCTTCTCCTCCTTCTATTCCTCAGGCGCCTCCTCCTCCTTCTATTCCTCAGGAGGCGCCTCCTCCTCCTTCTCTTCTCAGCCTCCTTCTACTCCTCCTCCTTCTCATACTTCTCATCCTCCTCCTTCTCCTCTTCCTCCTACTTCTCCTTCTCATCCTCGTCCTTATTCTTCCTACTCCTCCTCCCGGAAAACCTGGTCGAAGAGTACAGTTTGATGTAGTTTCATATTAATTTTTCACTTGATATTTGAACACAAATGATAGTTGATAATACTTGTCTGGCGAACTTAATACTTACTTATACGTGTGATAGCTATTTCGCATTGGTGTAATGCTTCCTCAGACACGAGTGGAGATCTGAATCAGGTTTTGAAAATTGGGGCTATGATTGTGAGTGGACGAGAAGGCGAGGGATTTGGTATTATGTAATCAGAAAGGGTGTGTGAGGGGAATTAGAGCTGATCATTTAGAATTGAGGCAGGCTGTAGTTTTGTGTTTTATAAATTACATATTGCTCCAATACTGTTAGTTTTCGGCTTTTTAGAATGTAATGTAATATGTCTATATCAGTTTTGACATCCATTTAAGTATGGTTTGTTGTTTGTGTCCTGCAAAGGGTGTATGATGGCTCTTATGTTTTTTAATTCTAGTGGCAAATGTCCTGCCAGTTTGCCCAATGTAGATCGCATTTTATTATAATATTATTACAACTAGAAAATATTTTATTATAAAATTGTAGCATGAATTACAAGAGATGTTGATTGGTAGAGTGGTCAGATTACCATTTTCTTAGCACACATCTTAAAATATATCCTACTTGTTTTTCGATTGTACAACAATTTGCAGTCATTACATTCCAATTGAAGTTTATGTTTAATAGTGCAGTATTTTGGTTGACAAATCTAAGGATGTGGTTCTCTTAAACACCATCTAAACTCTTCCGAATTGTCACCAACAAAATCAAGCTATGCATGGTGATAGCCAACGTCCGGGACGGATAATAGACATTCAAAGAAGATAAAAAGAAGTTTTATGATTTTTTAGTATCAGTCCATCACAGCAACAGTTGACTAACGGTTGTCAGTTTGTGGCCTGTTTAATCAATTAGAGCCGTTAGTGCGCATGCGCGATTCAATTTATTTTGTTGCTCTAAATGTCCTTAACACAACTACTCACTGTTCACTTTCAACATCCAACTATTATAGGCCTCAACAAATAGTTTGCTTCTTGAACTTATAGTTCAAAGTCTATTTTATAACTTGTTTGCTTCTTGAACTTATAGTTCAAAGACTATTTTATAACTTGTAGTGTTTTCAGGGCCGGATTTAGAATCTGTTGGCCCCTAGGCTCAAACTGTGGTGCGGGCCCCTTCCCCCCGACCCCTACCCCGTCCACAATGGATTGGAATGGAAATGGATTTTTTGAAGTGATTATCCTGTACCCCCCCCCCCCCCCTTATGCACGATACGCTGAGCGAATACACCCACTGGTTCATGTCATTAATCTACAATATTTTGGATCTCGAAATATTATAAATTTGGAACAGATTTATATTTTTGTGGTGCGGGCCCCTAGGCGCGCGCCTATGTAGCCTATGCTTAAATCCGGCCCTGAGTGTTTTACAGTTTGCTTGAATAGTATTCTCAGTTAGCGGGCCAAATATTTATGTGATTATTCATATGTTCAACACGTTTAAATATTAAAATTATTTTTGGCAACTCGTTGAAATCTTGAAATTATTTTTGTTGTCCGCTGACTTTGTGCCTGTTACCTTGCCCGAGGTAACATTAGTCTGAGGTTCGATTCCTGGCCGGAACGTGCATTTTGTCCGTTTTATTCATTTATTATCTTGCTTAAACTACTATCAGTCACAATTTTTATTAATATCCAATAGCATTGAAAGACGTCAGCAAATATAGAGTGCGGCATTCCTTTTACAAAGTTTGATAAAAAGCATTGTATAAATCAGAAAAGTTTTGTTTTTCATCATGTAGGCATATACCTAAAGTGTTTTTACTTTTGAAAATGAAATCAGGTTGACTTCCCAATACTCCATGCACTGATTAATCCGATTTCTGACGTTTGTCATGACCCATGATAGCAATTTTCTTCCTGGATGGTGGTCTCGAAAATTTGTTGGGTCCTTGGACGGTTCACATAATTACAGGATTGCAAAAACCGTTTGCAAAAATCTTGAAGACCAAATCGGGAGAGCCACTCCAAATCGATCCTAATTGAGACGAGGCCCTCTGAGAAGTATTTCACTAAACAGTTTATCTAGTGTATGGTGAATTGGGTATTGATCTCCAAATTGAGTAAAACAAAATTAAATACGTGCGTACATTATAAAAAACAAATGAAAATTTTCTCATTTATAAGCTTTATTAAGTTTTGATAGAAGAAAGCTATGCCGTTGCACTCTGTATTAGAAACTATATTTTTCTCAATTGTAAGATGTATTTCTAGTATTTGAAGGTCCTTGATTAGTAGTGAAAAGATCCTTAATTAATCTTTCTTACTTTTTCTTCTATCTTCTTCTCCTTCTGCCTTTTATCTTTTCCTTCGACGTCTCCTTGTTCTTCTGTCGTCTTATTCTTTTCCTTCCGTCTCCTTCCTTATTTTCTTCTTCTCCTTCTCCTTCTGCATCTCCTGCTCCTGCTCCTCCTTCTCTTCCTCCTTCCGTCTCCTTCCTTTTTTCTTTTTTCTCCTCTGTCTGCTTTTCGTCATTATTCTACCATGAAATTTACGATCTCATTTGAAATGAAGGTATGCAATACTCTATTTCAAAATGTAAATCTAAATAAACATGAATTTCTTATACAATTAATGTTTAAATCTGTGTAAAATAGAAAAGTTTTTCATTTCATTTACTGTATAGGACTAAATTAAAGTACTCATAAGACTCACACAAAAATGATGGTTGTTCAATAACTATGCCAGGATATTTATATGTGCAGTACAAAACAGTATGCTTTATGCGGCAGCGGCATAGTCAAAAATAGAGGAAATGATGAACCAGTAGTGACTTGTATTATGCAACTGTAGTGGACATTCAACTAGCAATTAAAAAAGAGAGAGAGTGTATGTGTGTGTGAGAGAGGAAGTGAGTGAGAGAGTGCTAACTAGCCCACAATTGTTTTATCTCATTGTTTTTGACTGTTGTACCAACTGCATGTTAACTGGAGCCTAATCTGTGTACAATAAGTACAGCCATCTAATAAGTAGTATCAACTACTGTGAATTTTTCGAATAACCAGGCTCACTAGTGTATCTTGTAGCTAATATACAGTAGCTCGATAATAACAGAGTATGCACATTATCATCAGCAAAATCATCATGCGTATCTTTCGTTTTTAAACGCTAAGAAAAAATTGCAGTTTTGGATGCAGTTGTCGGTATTTCCGCAAGGAAGTGAAAAGAAAATATTTTTTTCTTGTAATACATGGCCCACTTTTGGAGCCAGCTTATTATGGTGGTTATTATTCTTCTTCTATTTTGGCTGTTACATCTTCTGGTTCATCATTATTTTTTATATTCAGTTTATTATTCATGGACCCATTGTCTTAGATTTCAATTCAATCAAATTTACACCAATATTCCAAAATTTATGTTGATAAAAGCCGAATAACCACTAATTCACTCCCTCATTCAGGAGAATAAATATTCAGGACACAGGAAAATAAAGCAGCAATTCAATTCATTCATCACCGTTTCTCGAGAACCATTCGGCCGAAAAATTTGAAATTTGGTAATTTATACACGTTTAGTGGAGACCCTAGATGCGTCCTAAGAATGGGGTTTGAAAAATTTCCAAATATATTCACAAAATTAACGTTTTTCTAGCATTTTTTTATTGTTTTCATTTATTAAGTGGCCGAAAAAGTTTAAATTTGGCTTGTGCTGGGATTAGTATACAGATTCCTAAAATAAGCTATTAGATTTATTTCTTTATATAATATAAGAAATATATATATATTCATGAAACAGTTGTAAATTTAAAAATATATTACTGTTGTTTTTGTAATGTTTTGATGTTGTGTGGAGAAGTTTGCTTTTGTCTGTATAAGTAAATGATGTTGCTATGTCAAGTTATGGATTTTTTTCCGGAGTATGAAGCCCACATAGGTCCGAGACCTGTGCGTGGGTGATGAATTGGATGATGGTGATTGATGAGTTGGACCTACAGTTTTAGGTGGGTTCCGAACCACTGGGAAGTGATTTTACAGCTGAAAACAGAGTATTTTTTGTTGGCCAATCCAATCGGTCATCCTTACAAAGAGCGCCCAGGAGTTTCGTTGCTTATCTCGGATTGAACAGATACCTGCTACGGCACTCGGCTATCACTTCCCGTGAACCGTACTAGGAAAGGTTTTCGAGATTTCCCCAAAATACGCTCCAGTTTAATGTTTTGACAGCGATTTTTTAGTGTTCTCAATAACTAAGTGGCCAAAAAGTTGAAATATGCTACACATGTTCAGTTAAGGACAAAGACACTAATGAAAGTTTTTGAAATGTTTCTTAAAATACGCCTGAATTCAACCCATTCTGTGGAAATGTTTAGAGCCACTTAAGTCGCGGTCGCGCGCCACAATAAAGTTTATAAAAAAATCAGTTGATTGCTTCAAACTTGTTAATGCATTCGTCTACTTGACATTACTGAGCTTGATCAGACGCTCAGCTGATGTAGTTTAACCTAAATTGTGAGTGCAACACTGCAGTGGCTCTGTGTAATAAGACTGTATTAATATTTCTCACGTTCGACATATCCAACGCCTGCATGTTGTTGAACGTGCTTTCCCAATTGGTTTATAATTCCTTCTCTAAAGATTATCGGCCATAAGATTTTTGATTTTTGAAGTGAAGCTACAGACATTTGTAATGCAATGATGACCTGACATTGTTCTTGCAAAATATCCGAACGTACATCGAAGCATCATCTGGAATTTCTCAATAATTGCTGCATTTCGGGAGGATCACGGAGATGGCATTTGGGAATACAATACTAGAATATTGTTCTCTCTCTCTCTTTGTTACTCTGGCTCTCAAATGTTGCTGTTTTCATCCAGTCATTGTCTCTTGAGTCAAAGTGCGAAACTTTTATTCGATTCATCTTCGTTTTTATCTTCAGTTTGCTCATTATTCATTTTGCATGGTGCCGTCACCCGGGAATTATTATGGTGCAGCAATACGAACAGGTTTCAATCGTCTCTCACACTGTCTCTCTCTCTCTCTCTCTCTCTCTCTCTCGCCTAATGTAATAAGCTACTAGAATCACTGTTTCTCAATGTATTATCGTAAATCATTAGTTGTCTGTTACTTGTTTCTTATTTCAGAATGCATAATATTTCATATATTATGTGGCCGATATTTCATAAGCATAATTTGTAAATTTACATGAATAATGATTTTAAGCTACCTCATATTTTTCCATCATCTTCTTCTACTCCTTCTTATCGTCATTCTTGTCCTCCTCCTCCTTTACATCGTCTTATTCTACTCCTTCTTCATTAGGTGATGACAAACTCCTCCTTTTCCTCCATCTTTTTATTCTTCTCCTTCTCCTTCTTGAGATGCTGACACCGTATTCCTTCTTTTCCTCCATCTTCTTATTCTTCTCTTTCTTCTCCTCTTCCTCCACCTCTACTTGCGTATTTTTCATCATCCTCCTCCTCCTCCACCTCCTCTTCCTCCTCCTCCTCCTCCTCCACCTCCTCCTCCTCCTCCACCTCCTCCTCCTCCACCTCCTCCTCCTCCTCCTCCTCCTCCTCCTCCTCCTCCTCCTCCTCCTCCTTCCTCCTCCTCCTCCTCCTTCCTTCCTCCTGCTTACGTGTCAAGAATGGACGAATCTTTGTCCAAACTTCGCCATTTCATGTAATTGCATCACTTAGATTGTCATAACATAGAGTTATGTGATAATTAATATCATACAAATGAGATCACTGTACATAATATCTTGCGCTATAAAAATTTGCATTATGAGTTTGCTATTGCATCTATGTGTTGTTGATAATTAATTTTTCGTATTAAGAATTTAAGTGGTTGTGACAGGTTATGGCATTACTCCTCATGGATATCTACCACAATATCACCATAACCAATACTAAGTTGAAAATCTAGTGATTTACATTATACTTCACTTTTTAAAAATAAAAAGCAAAAAAGACTCTGTTCTCTGCTGAAAATCACTTCCCGGTGGTTCGGAACCCACCTAAAACTGTAGGTCCAACTCATCAATCACCATCATCTAACTCATTACCCACGCACAGGTCTCAGACCTATGTGGGCTTCATCCTCAAATAAAAAAAATACGATATTTTACTTTTTATTAAAACTGATATTCTAGTCATTGTCTTCTCATATCTAACTTTAAAAGAACGCGATATTCTACTTTTTAATTAAAATAGATTTCATCTGAGAATGTAGGGTTACTACGTCTGATATTTTACTTTGAAATAAAGTTTATATGAGAAAGTAGTTTCTAGTAGTAGTAGTATGCTACTTATATTAGGTGAGAATGTAAATCCTAACTAATCTGCTAATCTCAATAAATTGCTGTCACATTGGATTTTCTATAATAATTGTTGGTTGTAGTTGTTTGAATCAGTATTATGAAGTACATTACATAAATCTTTTTGTAGCCTAGCCTGAACAATACACATTCAAAGTGGAGTGGGATTATTTATCATTGTTTTGGTGTTTTATGTGTATTTTTGCTGGCATCTACAAGGCTGAACAATGCCATTAATTAATATTTTCTGCGCTAACAGATTTCGCGCAATTGAATAGCCGGAAATGTGCGAAGGCCTGCTTCCATGAGAATTGAGAAAAAATATCGTAGAGTGGTCAAGAAATAGATAGAGTGGTCAGATACAGGGAAGGTGTGTTTCTATGCAAAATTCGGATTAGTAACACTAGTAGTTCTGTGAAAAGTGAACCTCATGCCCAAGAATAAGGGTGCTTGCACAGGGGAACATACTCCATGATAATCACTACTGCAAAATTAAACACAATCATCAGACCTAACCCATGATTCAAATCTATTCTATTTCATATCTGTTTTCCACAAAAGTTCACTCTGCATCAAGGCTGTTTTTCTATTTTCATTCACCCTGTTGTTCTAGGCAGCTGACTGCTCAAATCAGATTAGATTTAGCATTTCTGATGTGATTAAGATACTTAAGGTCTGATTAAGACAGGATACTAAAAAGTACAATATAGAACAATATTAATCAGATTTTTATAATTATCATAATATGATATATTATTCATATATCTTTTTGGAGGATGAAGCCCACATAGGTCTTAGACTATGAATTGGATGATGGTGATTGATGAGTTGGACCTACAGTTTTAGGTGGGTTCCGAACCACTGGGAAGTGATTTTACAGCAGAGAGCAGAGTCTTTTTTGCTAGCCAATCCAATTACAAAGAGCGCCCAGGAGTTTCATAGCTTATCTCTGATTGAACCTGCTACGGCACTCGGCTATCACTTCCACTATAAATATACTATATCATAAATATTGTTCTTATGAATGATAAAATTTAATTGATATGAATGCTCAACTAGATGAACAAGAAGGCTTGAGGGCTACCTTGATATTTGATTTCAATTTCATATGTTGAAGAGGCTCATTTTGAAAATCATATAATTCCTATAGAAGAAGGTCTCAGTGCATTTCTTTTATACTTTCAAATATCCTTTAAATGCAAGCAAATTTGGAAAATCCTTGCACATACATCGCTGGGTATTCCTTAAAGGAAGGTCCATGCAAAATTTAATAATATTGGGTCTACACGTTTGGCCTTGAATGCATCACAAACTAACAGAGATAGACAAATGCAAAAGGTCGACTTGAAGCAGACCTCCCTTCGTTCGTTCAAGTGTCTATCAATAGAGAATCAGTTTCCATCTCTTGTAATTGTTTTTTGTGAGATGAAATTCTCCTGATCTGGGATCAGTTTGACCAGTGATCAGAGGTTAAATGTTGATCGGCGTTTGTGCGATACAATAAATTTGGGGACCTCAGGTGGCGTTGTTGCTGTTGTTCTTAATGTGCTCTAACCGGCCAATGAACCATGATCAAAAAATTACCACTGTTATTCTATTAATTTATAACACGGAGAACCGTTGTAAAGGCAAAAAGTATTCGAATTTGTCATGCTCTTCTTTTGCAGGATGTTTTATTAGTGTAGTAAAAACATTTTTTTTACAATTTATCAAGGATTGTGAATTTTTGTGGGTTTTTATCATCTGGAGCGAGTCTGAGTTCAATCAACCCATGCTTTGGTTTCCAACTACGCAGATTTGGACAAACGGAATATATCCTCCTACAAGGAATATACTGTAGTATTCATTTTACTTGGCAGCGTGTAGAAGATGGGAGGACTTGCTACATCTGAACTCAACTGCTGCCAAGTTATATTAAAACTACAGTACTACAATTAAATTGTAGTATATCTCTGCCCTGTCCGCTGTCTCGTTTGTCCAAATCCGCGATGTTGTAAACCTAGGCTTTAGCTTATCAATATATAAATTTATGATATCTAATTATATTGTTACGGGTTCTATATCTAAAATAACGCTGGCAACACTTAAATTTATCATTCGCACTTTATGAAAACAAATTATCCACAACTTGCACTGTTCAGTTATTTCTTATACAAAATAAGCAATCAAAAACAGATAAAATCTATATTGTTCAACTGATAGAGTTTTCAGTATTACTGTACAGAAATCAATCACTAAATGTCAAAAGGCCGATCTAATATTAAATAATAACTGTCTAATAAACTGTTCAATAATTCAGATTCAGATTCATAATTCATAATTCAAGGAGAACGTCGAAAAAGAACAATTAACTTACGTAGCACAAGTCCGTAATACTATTAGTATAGTTCACTTGTATAAATTTAATAGGTGAAAGAATTATCACTACAGAAAACAAAAGTTCATTATTATATTTTGTAATAGCGCCAACGTGATTGCACTGTGTATTAACGGAAACGGGAACTGTCACTACTGAATTGAATTAGAACTGAACTAAGTCATAAAAATTTCAAAAGAAGAGTGGTTCGGTTTCAAAAGAAGAAGATTTCAAAAGAAGAAGATGGTAAGGTGGTTCGGAACCCACCTTAAACTGTAGGTCCAACTCATCAATCACCATCATCCAACCATTACCCACGCACAGGTCTCAGACCTATGTGGGCTTCATCCTCAAAAAAAAAAGAAAAGAAAATTGCTTTGACCAAAAGACTTGTTGACACAAGCGATAACTCTATAAATCCTTCTTTCCGTGTTCACAACAATATCAATATATCGAAGAAATAAGAGGAAGAAGAAGGGGATGAGGAAGTAGTACTAATAGTAGTAGTAGTAGTAGTAGATGTGGAAGTGGAAGTAGAAGAAGAAATTGTACTACGTTATCTATTTAATAGGAGAGAGTAGGTGTGTATGTGTATATCAGTCTTATCATTTCACAAAAACAGCAATGATAAGGAACACTAAATTTGGTGCAAGCTGCCTCTGAACTCGATTCAGTGCACCTCAATGTCAGATTTGTGATTTTCCTTGCAGACTTTTCAAAATTAATGTTCAAATTTCGCTTATTACTGCTTTAAAATGTGTTTTGTGCAGGAAGCTCATAGAACAGGGGTGATACTTCACTATGGTGCAAAACAAATTAAGTCACAAGCCAAAGCAAACAATTTCTCACTGCTGTATTGTTTAATTTAACTGATAGTGAACATACAATTATCATCAATTGTGAATTGATTTTAATTGATGATCACTCCCTGCCGTCATAATAACTGTGTGTCAACAGTAGTTATACTATAATTTAATACAATCAAATTAGTCGCACTGATTTGAAAGCAGTAAGCACAATAGCACATGTAACTGTGTTAACTTATCATCTGTGTTAACTTATACTCATGAATACGTAATTGCGGATCCTTTGTAGAAAAAATGTATACATATTTTTTAAACATAGCCTATTTGTTTGATTCTGTAGTTGCTCATGTATGAGTCTGAAAAATTATTGTAGCTCCAGACTTCTACTGTATCTTGTTTTATTCGTTTTTTAGCTCGTTTTTCATAGCACCTGACAAAATTACAAGTGAAATGAAGGCAATAAATTTTTTAATGAATAGATTGGTGATGGTTAGCTGCTAACTTCGGCCACTTTTAACTCCATAACAAAGCGTTTCCGGACCTCTGTCTATATGACCTTTTTTCATTGAACGAACGAAGAGAGGTCTCTGTTTCAATTCGACCGTTTTGCATTTGTCTGTCTGTTTGTAGCACATAATGCCGAACACGTGGACCCAATTCTATGAAATTTTGCATGGATTTTCTTTTAAGGAATACTCAGCAAAGTATGTAAGGATTTGTGCGAAAACTGTTGCATTCAAAGGATGCTTAAAATGAGAAAAGGAAAGGTACTCTCCGGCCCTCTATAGGAAACATACGATGTTTAAAATGAGCTTCTCCATCATTTGGAATTTGAATAAGATTTCAAGATAGCCTTTGGGTCCTATTATTCATTTGTTTGAGCCATAATATGCATTAAGTTATTCATAAGAATAGCATATTTGTTAGATGGAAACAAATCATTTCTAATTAATGAGTGATAATTATTCAAATTTAATTAATGTAATTTAAATTCATTCATCAGCTAGATATGTGAAATTTGAGCAATCAGCTGTATTGAAAAACACAAGTACAGGCTGGATGGAAATAGAAACGCAGCCTTGGTGACGTGATACAATGTGATACTGTCGAAAACTAACATTAAACTACATGAAATTGAATCAAGGGTTAGTTCCGATGATGTGTTTAATTTTGCAATGATGATTATCACCGAGTACATCGAGTTTGCTCCTCTGTGCAAGCACCCTTAATTTTGGAAGTGAGGTCTACTTTTCTAGAACTACTAGTTAATAGAAACTAGTGTGACCCGGCTATCAGTTGCGGTTCTACTGTCAGACAAAAGTGAAGCCATAACAATTTCAATTGCAGTGATGCTTCTTGCTGGGGAAAGACGTGGTTCTATCCTCATTCTTTTTATCTCTCTCTCTCTCTCCTCTCTGTCTCTCCACAGGGTGACCTGAACGGAATTCTTGCTTGCTAAAAGTACAGTAGTATGAGCATATGTATAGTTAGTATGAATTGCATGTATAGGTATAGTAGCAATGGTGTATTAACAGTCCCAACATTCTCTCATCACGCTCCTGAAAGTTTGCATTCGTGCATGAGAAATTCCGGCTGCTCCTTGACCTTTGACTCCACCCGAGTCATGACTCGAGTCACTCTAATACAATGTGAATGAATTAGTGATAGTGTGACAAGTAGTTGACTCTAATTAACTTACGTGTTTGGATACATGACTGGAGTCTGGCAAATATTTACAAAATCAGCAGGTTGCCCAATTCAATTGAATCAGGATATCTAGAACTTGAAATAACAAATTTAGTTTGTCTCTGTTTCATCTTCGTCCTCTTTTTTCCTCTTCTTCGTTTTCCGTCGTCATCTTTTACTTCCTCCTTTTTTTCTTCTTTTTCTTCTTCTTCTTCGCATTTCTCTTCTTCCTCCATCTCTTCTTCCATCGTTTTCTTCTTTTTCTTCCATCGTCTACTTCTCTCTCTGCATTTTTTGTCACATGAAGCGCTAGAGTTTCGTTGACAGAGGACAGCATCAAGACGTTTATTGACCGAACGAAAAGAGGTTTCGTTTTGTATTTGTCAGTTTCTTTGGAAAAGCATCTATGGCTAAAGGAATGGACCTAATTCTGTGAAATTTTTCTTAGCTGTATCTTTGAGGAATGCGCAGCGATTTATGTGTTAGGATTTTCAAAATGTACTTTCATTTAAAGGATAATTAACATGAAAAAAGGAAAGGCACGCAGTCCTTCTACTGTAGGAAGCATGTGATTTTGAAATTATCTCCATCATAATTTGGATTGGAATCAGATTATTTATCCTCGGGCCTTTTATCCAAGTTGAGCCTTCATTTGAACTAAGTTAATCTTATAACACATTAGTTTGAAACACATCATTTCAATTAAGTATAATAAGTGTTTACTAAGTAAATGATAGTTATACAAATTTAATTAATATTGTTCTATAAATTCATTCATCATACATGTGAAATCCAATCTGATATTAGCAATCAGCTGTCTTAAACGACGTAGGTATAGGCTGGATGAAAAGAGAAACGCAGCCTGATTTGATACATAGTGACTTTTTGAGGAAATGAGACATGAAATTGAATCAAGGATTATGTCTATATAAGGCTGATGATTGTGTTTAATTTTGCGGTGGTGATTGTCATTGAGTACAATGACATCTTGTACATCTTGGGCGCCATCTGTACATCTACTACTCATAGAACTTCTAGTACCTACTTATATGATAGAGGATAAATTGTGGGAAGGACTCCAGCCCTGACAAGTGACAATTGACTATTGATTAGATATCACTCGAGTCAAACATACAAAATTTGGAAAAATTGTGAGAGGGACTCTAGTCGTGACTCTAATGAATTATTTATGTTCAGTCCTGATAGTTGGACGCGCCTAGTGTTAGACAAATCTATATCTATATAATCGAAATACCACTGACTGACTCACTCACTCATTCATCACAGTTTCTCAGGAACCACTCGACTAAAAACGATAAAATTTGGTACACGTATTCAGTAGGGGGACTAGACGCGTGCTAAGAAAGGGTTTCAAAATTTACCCCAAAATTGAAGTTTTTTGAAAATTTAGGTGACAACAATTTCTAGAGAACCATAAGGTCAAATCAGATAAAATTTGGTATTCATGTTAAGTATCAGCCTTAGATGTACCTTGGAAAAAAGTTTCAAAATCAGCCCCAAAATGGGCCCAAAATCGACGATTTTTGAAAAGTTTGGTGATAAACAGCCAAATATTTTGAAATTTGCACTTAACAGATGTCATCAACCTGGCATAATAACATTTCATCATACCCAGTCATATGTTTCCCACATATTGCAAGGCTCCGACTGTATGGTAGCCTACATGCAAAGTGCAAAGTCTTTTGCTGTTCAAAGACAGTGTAAATAACGCTGCTAAGGGGTCTGCCATATGATTAAAAACGGTTGACTTCTTATCAGCTGTTCCTTTAAGCTGTTTGGATGGCAAGTTCAGTAGGTTAGGTCTATTAATGAATAATAATTTGTTTCAAACAAAGAAAACTTATCCCGAGCTACCAAAATAATTTCAATAGCTAAAAGCCAACGTTTATGAAAAGTAAAAAAGTAGCCGAGCTGCCTGTTAGGTCAAGTACAATAATTTTTAATTAATTTAATTTAGTACAATATTGCTCGGTACAACTTTGCTGGAGCCGATTAATTGCGCATGCATATTATGCATTTCGACTCCCATCCGCATAGTGTATAGTCATATTCTCGACGTTGCTGTCTCTTTCTAGAAGAATGCTGTCTCTTTCTCCTATGAAGAATGCTCATTGTAGTTGCATATTCCATTCCGAACCTGACTGTACTGCCGGTAGGCTGACCCCTTCCCACTTCAATTGCGTAGCCTACTACCTCAAACGATCACTCACTTTCACGATCAGTGAATTTAGTTGATCACAATTTCTCAAGAACCTCTAGGCCACATGGAGTGAAATCTATATCTATATACTCGAAATACCACTGTTTAATTAAGACCCTATAGATGCATACTAAGTAATGGTATCAAAATTCTCCCCAAAATCACCTATTTCTGTAAATTTATCTAATCACAATGGAAATTAGTTGGACCCCCGGGGGTCCAGGGGGCTCCGCCCCCTGGCTAGACGGTTAAGGCGAGCGAAGCGAGTCTGCCTGCTAGTACTAAATAATGTGATAAGCTTGGGACTCTCGTGACTGGTGATTGGTGATAATGGATCCAGGTGGTGAATCGGCAAAAGTTGAAAGTTAACTCCTGTGCTATTTTAGTAGCCGAAACGTTTGGCCTTTCACTTAGGAATGTATGGTGATGGGTCTTTTGTGCGGAGGTAATAGGCAGTTGATGCTAGAAAATTATAATGGATGAGAAATTGAAAGGGAGATAGAGGATGAATGATGAGGGAAATGAAATGGGGAGAAGGAGAAGAAATTAGAAAGAAAATTGAATGAAGAGAACGCGCAGAAACGAGAATAAGATAGAGAGAAAATAAATTAAGAGAAGAAGTGTAGGTAGATGTTGAAATGTGCGAGAGAAAATAAATTATGAGAAGAAGTCTAGGTAGATGTTGAAATGTGCAGAGAGGGAAATTCAAATTCAGATGCGTAAATTTACAGTATAAATGAATGATTTACAATTTTTTTCGACGATGAAGCCCACATAGGTCTAATAGGTCATGATGGTGACGGATGAGTTGGACCTACAGTTTTAGGTGGGTTCCAAACTACCAGGAAGTAATTTTACAGCAGAAAACAGTCTTTTTTGCTGGCTGATTCAATCGGTCACCTTCACTAATAGGTCCCAGAAGTTCGTAGCTAATCTTATCTGACTGAACTGATACCTGCTACGGCTCGCGGCTATCACGATGAAATGCCGAACGGTCAAGTAAAACGTGAGGCCAATTACATATTTCAAAATTCAGTTCCTGTTTCTTGTAATGTGCCATAGTCGATTTCGACTGTAGTTGCCTCTTCAGACCTCAATGTGATCTTGTGAACCAAAGAGCGTACTAGGCAAACGAGGAGAGAGGTAGGATGCGATTGATTTCCTCAGTGAGCTAACAGATTTATATCAGTATGCCAAGCCCACCGGTAGAAAGTCTGAAGCTCTAAGCTTTACAATTCACACCCACTAAACGGAGTCTGGCTGCACAATTGAGTGTGCATACTGTCTAGCACACCTCTGAGCTACTTCCTGCGTCCAAGCTATTTGTAATTGCTTTCCTCACTGAGTTAATTGATTTATATCAGTATTCCAAGCCCATCGAAAGAAAGTCTAAAGCTCTATGCTGTGTGTACACACTAAACAGGGTCTGGCTGCATATTTGAGTGTGTTTACTATCCAGTATACCTCTCACCTACTTCCTGCATCCAAGCTATCATTCGACAGAGACTATCGGGAAGTAACACAATTCTTTTAGCCTTTTCGATCGAACGAAGAGAGATCTCCGCTTCAAGTAGACCGTTATGCATTTGTCTGTCTTTTTGTTTGTAACGCATTTTCGGCTAAAATGGACCAAATTCTATGAAATTTTGCATGGATTTTCATTTGAGGAATGCCCAGCGAAGCATTTATAAGGATTTTGGAAATCTGCTTTTAAAGGATATTTAAAAGGAAAAAAGGGAAAGGCACTCAGGTCTCTTTTTATAGGAAACATATGATTTTTAAAATGAGCTTCTCCATCATATGCAATTGGAATCCGACTTCGAGATAGCTCTTGGTCCTTCTTGTTCATCTGGTTGAGCATTCATGTGAATTTAGTTATTATTCCTAAGAATAACATTTCTGTTTGAGAGAAAAAAATCATTTCAAATAAGTATAGGATAATAACAAGTGATGATGATTATAAATGATAAATAAAAAAATTCAATGAATATTGTTCTATGAATTAATTTATCAGACATGTAAAATCTGATCTGATTTGAGCAATCAGCTGTATGGAATAACATAAGTACAGGCTGTTTGAAAATAGAAATGCAGTCTTGGTGACATGATACAGAGTGACTTTTTGTGGAAGACATGACATAGACTACGGAAATTCAATCAAGGTTTAGGTCTGATGAATGTGCTTAATTTTGCGATGGTGATTATCATTGAGTGCATCGAGTATGCTACTCTGTGCAAGCACCCTCATTCTTGGGCGTGAGGTCTACTGTTGACTGAACTATTAGTTTTATCGGAGACGAATTAAACTCAATTCACCTCAAGCCACAATGTGGAAGATTTGTTGAAATAGGCCCCAGGAATTAGTTATCAAATCAGGAACTGTTTGCATTTGTCCAAAGTGCCCGCTTTCAGATGTCATTTAGTGACATTTGATGATACAGTACCGTGATACGTATTGATGCCTGCAGATGTGGAAAAAGTGAAACTCTCCGTATCAGCGATGCTTATTAAAAGCTCATAAGCTTCCTATAATGTACTTCCTTATATCCAGTTCTTTTACGATATAGTACGGTAATATCGTACGGTACAGTATAATAAGTATAGTACGGTACTGTACTTCTCAGAATTGTTACTATACATTCTTATCCACTTCTTTCATTTGTTCATTTATGACTAGCAGGTTGCCTGATTCAATTGAATCTGGATTTCTAGTTACCAATTTAATTGAATAAAACGTTTGGCCTACAAAGTAAGTGAAATACTACTTATTTTTAATAAAATTTGACTGCAAGTCGTTTAATTCACTTGAAAAGTTAGTTAATAGTCTTTTTTTATCCCTCTTCCTCTTCTTTTTCCTCGATTTCTAGTTACCAATTTAATTTAATAGTATTTTTTATCCCTCTTCCTCTTCTTTTTCCTCTTCTTATTTTGCTCTTTCTCCTCCTCCTAAAAGATGATTAAGGAAGTGGTAGGAGGAGGATGTGAAGGAGGAGGAGTATTGTATTGTATTGTATTGGAGGATGTATTGGAGTATTGGAGAAGAAGGAGGAGGAGAAAAATAATAAGATGGAAAGAAGAAGAAGAAGATCGAGGAGGAGGAGGAGGAGGAGAAGGAGGAGAAGAAGAAGAAGAAGAAGAAGAAGAAGAAGAAGAATAAAAGTAGGAAAAAGAGATAGATGGATAAATGTTAAGAAGAGAAATAAATAGAAGATGTGAAAAGGTGAAGAAGAAGGGGAAAAGAAAAGGCGTCCCATTGAAAAAGAAGTGGAAGGATCGGATAAAGGAAGGATAACTAGAAGGTAAAAAAGGAAAATTATGAACTAGAGGAGAAAAAGAAGGAAAAATGACGGAAATTACGGAGAAGAGGATGAATACAAGAAAAAACAAAACTATTAACTTCTGTAGAAAAAGTAAGATTGAAAATAACTAGATTGAAGTATAATAAAAAGTGGAAGACAAAGAAGATGATGGTGATGATGATGATACAGGGGAAGAATTAAAAGATAAAGAAGAAGAAGAAGAAGAAGAGATAGACGGTGTGTGTATAAGAAGGAAGTACAAAAAATGAACAGAACACTATTTATTTTCCTGCATTAAGTTCAAAATTACCCACAAGCGATTAAACACAAAAACAGTCTTGCACATAGGCCTAGTCAGTAGCTTAAAAATTAAGCCCAGATCACCAAGATGGCGACGACCTTTCAAACACCATTATTATTATTGGACGATAATACTTTCCAACTTCTTACATTTGTTATCTCCATTTTCTTACCAGTTTTCTCTTTCGAATTTGTACTTCGGTTTCGGATGACCACACAGGAAGAATAGAAGTGTATCAGAAGGATTAGAAGAATGTGTTTGGCTTCTCCTTCTGTTTTTACACTCGACTAAGTGGAAAAGTTGAATTAGTATTGATGTGTGTCCAGAGTAAAGATGGTGGCATGACTCATTTCTAATTATCTTCAGTTGGAGTGAGTGCACTACTTGATCTGTAATTTTTCAATTATGGTCGGTGAATAAAACACTTTCTCAACTACCATAGCCAGTAACTACAGTATCAAGTTTATTCAGTTTTCTAGTTCATTCAGTTTTAGCATAGCTTTAGTTAGGTATTTAGTTTATTCAAGTCTTTAAAGTTCATTCGCTTCCTTTGAGCTTATTAATTAAGAACAATAAACAAATAGGCTAGAATTAAAAAAAATAAAATGAAAAATTGAAACTCACTGAAATGCAGTCAAGGTCAACCTAGAAAAACACGAAAGTACTCCTTACTATAGTTTTAGTTTTAGATTGATAATAGTTTAACAACCGAAACTAGTATCTCATGTTTTTCAATAAATTTGGTTATGATTAACTTCAAGTCTTATTATTCATTGTTTCTAGTAGGCCTTGCTATCAACCCAACTCCTAACCATCGATGTACGATATATGAAGTATTCTTATATATCGATGCTCCTAACTACAATCTACTTGAGAATCTATTTTGTGAAAACCACTGTAAATGTTTGCAATTTCTTGGATTTTATTCAATAAATTGCCATTTTTTGAAGGCTTTCGTTTGTTTTTTTTTGTGGAGACATTTTTTAATCAATTTTCATTTGTTTAGAAATTTTGTTTGTAAATTGATCGGTTTATCAGCTAATAATTAACATTCTCTGTCTGGGCGCACCTTAAAACATTGGATGAGTTCATGGGAGCCTTACTGTTCGGTAAATGGAATTTTACCAAAAACTAAAGCTTCTGATTGGTTTATTAAAATCTTTCAACGTCCATAAATTTGAATAGGCCAATCAGACGCTTTACTTTCCAGTGCAATTCCATACACCGGTAAACGGTAAGACTCCCCTGAAATCAATAAAACCAATTAGATAAGCATGATAACGGTTAGGAACGTGTGATTGGGTAAACAGCTGATTTACTGAATTATTTGTAGAGCATCATTATCAGTGTGAAATGGTTCTTTGTTTGTTTTTTCATGTTCTGTCCCATCTACTATTCACTGAACTGTAACAAGAATGCCGCTGACGTTCCTATTGTGCAGTTGTCTGTGCTGTTCTTTTTATGCACTACAATTTACCGTAATTCAACGCTTTCCACGCTATTTGATTACGCTATTGTTTATATTATTTGAACGTTAAAATTTAACGTTATATTTAATATAATACAGGCTTTATCCTGTATAAGTGCTGTGCACTGTTTAAATGGGTGACCGATTGGAATGGCCTGCAAAAAAACTCTTCTCTGCTGTAAAATCACCTTCCAGTGGTTCGGAACCCACCTAAAATTGTAGGTCCACCATGTTTTCAATAACATGGCTCAAGCGGCGAGGTGCAACTACCTGTAAGGTTCTCCCCACCAATAAAAGCCGTACGCATTTACTTTTTATCAGTTAAACATGAGTTTAATATTAATATTCAATGTGATAGTTTTAGTATTATTAGTCTAATTCAGGGAAGTGATCCGTAGATCCATAATATTCCTTTATCATATAGGATAAAAATTGTATAGCAGCATCAACACAATAGTGAATTGAATAATCATCATCATCATCATCATCACAATAAAAAAATAATGGTGATAAGAACTGTGCATACAAACAGAGAATTGTTGAATTGAGCTACTAATATAGTGTTTTTATTTGTATGGACGGGAACATGATTCAAGCGGCCGGAGAGAGAGAGACTGCTATGTACAATTTCTTCATCCAGCGCCACGTCTGTTTTGTCATGTGGACGACGCCTCAAAAATGATCATAAATCACTCAATATTCACTTTTGACTCAAAAATCATTCAAACATGTTTATATATGGCTAAAGATACTTAGTTCAACAATGGCCTGAATGGAAAATTTTGAAAATTTCCATGGCAGTCATCGTACTAAAGAAACAGTTGAATCAATCAATAAGCAAGAGATATTGTTAATTACTGTTATTGTTAGTTATTCAAAACTTAACCTGCTCTATTCGGAAACCTGCCAAAACGGAATTTTTTCAGTCCGGTGGAGTTCCGCCTTACACAGGTTTTACTGTATTATCAGTCATCAATCTTATTTAACTTAGATTTATCAATTTTTTGATCATTTTAGACAGTTATATCAGCTTTGAGCTGCATGTTATCAGCATACTATATTTAAATTCAATGCAAAAGAATTAGCATGACGAGATAGTCAAATTGCCTCAATAACTCTTTGAAGATTAGGTATTAATGAGCTAAAAACGATCCATTGTGTTTTTAAGCTATCTATGTTTCATTTAGACAGTAAAATATTGCAAATTATTCGTAAGTGTTGTGTTCTTTCATTGAATATGCAGTTTTTATCATTATTGAAACGGAAAAGAATGTTACATACATGAGTGTGATAAAGTTTGTCAAAGTTTGATGAATTGATGTAATTACTGAAACCTAGTGTTATTGCCTTACAAAGGTTTTGAGTTCAACTAGGTCTGGTATTTGACGTTATAATCATAATGAAACCTAGTTATCGCCTTGCAAAGGTTTTGAGTTCTATTCCATGCTAGGTCTAGTTTTCATGATAATCTCGTAATTAAACAATTCTAATTATAAAAATATTAATCTTATAAATAATATATATAATCTTTCGATTGGCGGTATTGCATTCTTCTCAATGCTACAAGGGAATAAGAATCTGATATTTAGACTAATAGCTATAGTAGTGTGGAGCTTAAATGTGCACTTTTATGGGCACTCATTAAATGCAGTGGAGCTAATTAGTTAGTGGACTACAGGCTACTATAATATGGACAGCTTTTGTGAAAATATTTAAATTGATAAGACTTTAGCTCTATTTATTCATTTTTAAATTTATGTTGAGCATATATTTCATTTTCTATTTTAATTTAAGTATTTTTGATATTAGATGGATATGGGTGTGAAAAGAGCTTTTAAATTCTGCACATTACTATTATATAAACGTCAAAATACTGTCCTCTGTCGACGAAATACTTGCACTAGAGAATAAGGGATTGAAGGAGGAGAGGAAGAAGAATGAGGAGGAGAAAAATTAAGAAGGAAAATGAAGAGAGAGAAGGCGATGGCGAAGAAGATATTCCAATACAATTGAATCGAGCTACCTGCTAGTTCAGTAATAAATCTAGTGAAAGAAGGGGTAGAGAGGAAGGAGAAGGGGGAAGAAGGTATTTCAGTTGAATTGGGCTACCTCCTAGTAGGCTACAATAATCAATTCATTCAAACTCTCATCCTTTCTACGTTTTTCCCAGTGATTTGCATTCCATACTTCAGGGCTAGCATCAATTATTGGGCGTTTTCACACACACCGACACGGCGCCGGCACCGGGTGCCGATATCGTCACGACATCGTTGAAGCATTTCACACTTACCGACACGGCATCTGGCTGTCAGTGAAGAACTAACCTTATTTTGCAGTGGGCGGCACAGTTCAAAACGGTACGATGGCTGATTACAACAGGAGGTTGTATTTGTTATATTTATTGTATCTACGACGTAAAAGGCGCAGTCGTAATAGACAACTTTGGATTGACCCAATAATAAAAGTTCGCTATTTTGATGGCTTGTATTACACCTTATTTGATAAGCTAGTGACAAACCCAACAAAATTTTTTAATTTTTTTCGTATGAGTACTGTAAGGAAACTTTCGACTATATATTAGTGAATTAATTTAAGTGATGAAATCAAAAAACAAGACACTCGGATGAGATTGGCTTCTGTCTCTAAAGATTTTGTTCTTATTTTCTTCTATAGTTTTGTCCCATAAACAGGGCTCGGATTCGACTAATTCAATTAGGGATCAGCCATCGTACTGTACCAGACGTTTTTTTTTCAGTACCTAACCTCAAACTGTTGACAAAATGACCAAATTCTGTTCAAAACTATGGAAGACACACAAGTGTCGGCGCCGGCACCGGCGGGAATGTGCCGGCGCCGTGTCGGTGAATGTGAAAGCTGTTCCATTTGGCAGCATTGTATCTCAACCCCCACGACACCGGGACGACATCTTGCCGGCGCCTTGTCGGTGTGTGTGAAAACGGCCGCATTTCGAATTGAGCGCATTTCGAAGGTGAATGAAAAAAATTACAAATTATCGTACCAACTTATATGTGGATTCATATATAATTTCAAACAGTCTTACTTAGAACACATGCCAGCCAGGCTCAATAAATTTGTGTACATATTCAGCTAATTCTTGTGAACATAATTTTCACCAACCTTGGCCTTTACAGGGCCAACAGCAACTGTTCCACCTCTGCTCACATTGTCACTGTAATAAAGCAGGCGGTGTTAGTTGGTGGTCATCTCAAATTCTAACGCCTATACAAACTGTTGTTACAAGAATAGGCGCGCTGGTGCAGTTATTTTTTTATACCGGGTTACTTATGAGCTGTGTCACTTTCTGAGGAAGTTTTTTTTAAGAATTAGAAAGATAGATATTCTTGTAGAAATGCATTAAACTTGTCAGTTGTAGTAAATAAAAATGTTTAAAATAGTCTTTTTCACATTCACATTCAGATTGGTACATACTTATGTTTTTATTCACCTATGAAGTAGGCGAAACTGCTGAATAAAGAATTATTTCATTTTCAAATACGCTCAATAATTCGTGCTCATCTTGTAAAACGTTTTCTAGGCAGGCTACCTATAAAAACTGTGCTCCATTCTCACTCTTAGAAAAAGCTGTTCATTGAGAATTAAAAAGATAGGTTGGCCTACTCTTCTAAAAATTGTACGAAACTTGTCAGTTGTAGTAAATAAAGCTGTTTGAAATTGTATTTTCAATTAATTGAATGAATGAACGAATTTTATTTCCAAATAAATTATAACATTGTAGCTAAAATAAAACAACAACAAATCCTTTGTTACCGTATGCACAAATAGTTACTACACAGTAGCAATTCAAATAAAATTAAAGAATAAGACTAAACACAAATGTAACAAAAAAATATAATGTCCTAAGGAAATTAGCTTGCATGGGCCATGGCCTGTGCGCAAGCTAGAGTTGAAATTAATTACCAGAGCTATGGACTCACATCAAGATTCATCTGACTTTACTCTACTGAATTTAGTAAAGCGTATTATAAAAAAAGAAAATTATTGTAAAATGGAAACATGAAAAAAATGCATTGCAAAAACCTCACACAGACAAAAATAATAACAAATTTAAGAGAATTCCAGACATATAATTTGAAGCTTTAATTCACATTCATGTTGCTACAGTGATTAGTTTTTTATTCGCCTTTGAAATGCGCTTAATAATATTGATGCTCATGCTGTATTACCTAGCTTAGCTTATGTAGAAAGTGCAGGTCGTCAGCCTTGTACAAAATCGTTGTGGCCATCTTCTCTCGATTTGGCCTTCGAATGTGAACATCAATTTCATAATTCAGTACTGTTCATTATTTTATAACACTGTTCACTGTATTATTCAAGTATCTAAAAGCATGTTATTAGAGAGAACGGTACTTTCAGTATAATTCAAGGTAACATTTTGCCGCTTTATGAAATGTATGCACTTTCCAATAATTTAATGCACTTTAATAGTTGAATACAATGGATGATGTGAATAGAGTTGAGTAAGGTGAGTGAGTGGATTGGAGTCGACTGTTGATCTGTTGAGTCGACCGGAGTCCTATAGGAAGCTCATGCCTCTCTGCGTATCTATCTATAGACATACATCCATTGAGTGTGAATAAAGTTGAGTATTATGTTGAGTGAGGGAATGGACTCTATTGAATGACTGGAGCCTGCTGTTGATCTGTTGAGTCGACGGGAGTCCGATAGGAAGGCATGAGAAACAGCTGTGATTGACTCAATTTTTATTCACATCAAATAACAAGAATCCTAAGCGCTGAGTCATGAAACAACTTTATTCACACCACCCATTGGGTTACTCATGTTTTTGACTCGGCGTTTGGGATTCTTGTTATTTGATGTGGATTAAACTTGAGTCAATCTCAGATGTTTCTCACGCCTTCAGACCGGACTCCCTTCGACTCAACAGATCAACACAGTCGACTCCAGTCACTGAACAGAGTCAACTATCATCTTTAATCTCACCACCTATTAATTGCTGAGAACGCATATCAGTATAGGTGAGATAATCTTTCATTGTCCCTGAGATGCGCTAAGTCAATCTAGAAATCACTCCCAGTGTCGTAAATATTGGTATTTATTTATTATACAAATTCATTGGAAAGAAAAGATAGCCAGCTAGCCACGAAGAAGAACTGTGGATCCCCTACGAGACTAATGCCCGGTTTTTGAGTTGTTAATTAAGTTTAATGGATTAACCCATTGCTCCAGCATTGAGTTAATGGACCATTAAGTTAATGAACAACTCAGAAACCGGGCACTAGACAGAAGAAATTTTGGTAAATAGTCAAATAATTTGTATGCAACGCTAAAAATGTTTTTTTAGAGGGATTACTTGATCGGAAATTTCCAGGGGAGTATCTCGTATACCCCTTTGAAAAGTAATTTTGAAGTAGGCCTACGTTACTGTACGTTACCCCAATCAGGTGAATTGAATGGCGGCGGCCTTTATTTCCTTGGTGGGCGAAGTTAGGGCACAGCTGACCCTCTCTTCCACTTAACCCTCCATAGTTTAGTTGTGTACCAATACAAAACTAACTCTTTTAACTAGTAGACAAAAAATATATAGATATAAATGCAAACTAGTGAAAATTGAATTTCATAATATACGCACTGATAATTATTTTTGTATTCATAAAAAATAGAAAAAACACAAAAAGCATTGGTTGGATATAACGAGAATAAAAAATAAATGAATAAGTAAAAATAAAAATATTGCATTATGTGTAGTATTGGTGGGGGGGGGGGGGGGTTGAATATAAATTATTTAGTATCTCATTTGAAACAAAACAAATAGAATCTATTACAGTAGGCTTGAAACTTCTAATAGGTTTGGAACCCACCTAAAACTGTAGGTCCAACTCATCAATCACCATTATCCTACTCATTACCCACGCACAGGTCTCAGACCTATGTGGGCTTCATCCTCCAAACAAAAATATCAAAAACTTTGTAGCAATAGTCGGAACTGAAAGGCATAGCATTTTAATGAATATAATGAAATACAAACAACAATTCCAAAAATATTTTCCACTTTCTTTAAAAAAAATCAAGTAATAGATACTAAAAAATAGGAATTGTATTATCAAAACCAAACCAAAATCCCAATAATGGGGTCTTAAAAGGCTGTGCGCAGGGTTTTTTTTCGAAGTTTATTGTCTTGGATGTTATTGGAGCTTTGAAATTTTTTTCATCAATTATTTTCTGAAATAGGCTGTGGGGTTCAAAGTTGAAATTTTTCGGTTTTTGCGGATAATTGATCTTACCTACGAGTAATTTGAAACTTTTGATAAATTTTCACAAAATAATAGCCCTCAGCAATAGATAAAATTTTAAAGCCCTAATAACAATTTCGAAAAAAATTAAGACCGAAATCCCGGCGCACAGCGCAGGGATCAAAAATTAAAAAAAAACAATTAAAAGGGTCAAAAGTTGGTTTCTCTTGGTACACTAAAATGAGCGATTCAAGTTATAACTACTGCCCGACACTTTTATTGGAAATAAATGGATCTACTTTTTAAAACCTAATAACAAGATCAACGTTTAAAAGCCTTGTGAATTCCGTTTCATACTTTTGAGGCAGCATTTTTATTGAAGCAGACTATCAATTACTGCGAGTTCATTGAAGTTCAAATAGCGAGAGACGAATATCAAGAATATTGTAACAGGAAGCAATGCAATATTTATCTTAATTTCATTGTGCTGTTGGGATAACGCTGGCATCCTCAGTAAATGCATTTTTATTCGGACAAAATTCCTAAAAATTTTAACTTGCTTCACATCATTATGGCCTCAGTGTGTTTCATCAAGTATTAGGAGATGAATTAAAAATTAATAGAGGTTCAAAATAGAATAAAGTCAAAGGAGAAACTCTTTTTCTTCTAAGTTAAAGTCCCTTGTTGAAAATGGTTGGACAATATTTTATTGGAATATTCTTCTTCAGCTTGTTTTGGTCATGTAAATAATGAAATAAGTTCGTATAAACATAGATCTGGAAATGCTCGGTTATAGAGTTAAAGATGACGGAAGTTAGCTGCTAGCCTGATTAATTTGATCATTCAGAAATTTGTAATGCCTCTGATTTACTTGCAATTTGGTCAGTTCTATGCCAAATAGAAAAATCTATAATCAAAATCTAAATCTATAGAAAAATCTAAAATCTAAATCAGCTGAAAAATCTAATAAACTAGTTAGAAGTCAGTAAATGCAGAATTTTTTAAATATCTAACAAAATATGCAAGAATAGCCCAATAACCCTTTTTACAGGTTTGAAGTGGACAAACCTAGTTAATTGTGTAATTAACCTGTATTTGTTCATACAAAACTAGTAAAGAATTTAATTCTGAAAAGAAAAATGTTGAATGTATACCAAAGAATACTAGATTTCGTAAAGTCTTATTTATTGAAACAAAACACTCTAGTTTATCACTGCTTGCTTATTTCAATGTAGTTTGATATATTTGAATCCCAATTTCATGAGATTCCACTGTATATAACGAATTTGCAACAAATAATTGAATTCTATACTAAATAACAAGATCCTATTAGGAGGACACGTTAAGCCTGTCGGTGCCGGCTGCCTAAAACAGTCTTTAAAAACGTCTTTTAACTGTCTAAAAACGTCAGAGGCCTTGAACTTGTTCAGGTGTGACCTGATAACTCCGACACCAGACCAGAGCCAGCCAAGTCTCAATCAATATTATTATTTATTTATTTTTATGATCTTATTAGCGCCCTATGGTGTGTGTCCCTGATTACCTTGTTGAGAACTATTTTTTTAATGAAAATTACTGAAATTCAGGGAAAAATAATTTCCATAAAATAATGAGGCGTTATGATGCCTACGTTTTGTAATTTTTGTATTCACATACTGAAATTCTGGGGTAAACTTCCATAAAATGATGAGGATTTGTAATGCCGAACTTTCCATTGCATGTAGCTCCCCCTCCCCCTCCCACTCCAACATTTACATCTGTACATGAATGCAGGGCGTTCACACCTAACTTAATTGTCCAAACTTCGTCTAGTGGGGCGTGGTGTCCTGGTTAATTCAGTCTACTATTCATGAATTGAAAAGGCGGGCACAGGAGAAGTACATGCTAGGCCACTCTACATAAGGTACAGTTACACCAGAACGAACAGGAGCGAACCGAACGTTCACTGGTGTTCGCTGTGGTTCGCTAGCATTCGCGAACACCTGAGAATGGGAGTAGTCACACCAGAGTGAACACACATGAATAGTCTTGATTGATTCATGATCGTCATGTCGTTCGCTTGTGCTCCATCCACCACAAGAACTCCACGGTGACCATAGCCTTATCATGGACGAGTGCAATGGTGATGGTGATAATTAATTAAAATTTAATGAGTTAAATTTTTATTTAACAGTTTATAATCAGGACTACTAGGATCCCATAGCCCTGGCCTTGCTTTGTACTCTTCTATCAGATCCAACACTTTGTCATCAGTCCACTCCATAGTTAATAGGAATAATAATTTAGTACAACAAACTACAAAATAACAAACCACCAAACAAACAACAACAAACAACTCTGTTGATAGCAGTAACAAGGTTAAGTAGGTTATGTTGACAAGGACCAGACTGGAGTCACTCCGACTTGGTCACACTGAAGCGAGCACCGAACTCGAGTGAACGCGAATTTCCTTTGATCATTCGCTACAAAACCGACAATGGATGGAGCAGGCGCGAACGCGAATATGCGACTACCGAGCACTATCGAACACGGCCGATTGGTGTTCGCTGCCGCTCGAGGCGCCGGTCACACCAAAGTGAATTTCGCATTCGTTACTGCTCGTTCGCTCCTGTTCGCTCTGGTGTAACCGTACCTATACAGTGATTCAGTATATACAGTGCTAGTGGGCAGATTTGCTTCACTAGCCAGGGGTTCCGACCCCTGGACCCCAGGGGGGACAGATTTATACAAAATCATCAGGAAAAGAGGATAATTTTCACCACTTTCAACTTTTTCGGCCACGTTATAGATGAGAACGCTGACAAACTCTAGGAAACTTAAGACGTTTGTATAAAGTTTCAAACACTTCTTTTAGCACGCGTCTTTGTTCAAAACTAAATTTACCAAATTTCAACTTTTCAGGCACGTAGTTATTGAGAACGCCAAAAAATCGAGGGAAAAACGTTCAAATTGAATGTGTTTTAGTGCAGGTTTAAAAAAAAAACTCTTAGTACGCTTCTTAACCCAAAACTTAACATTTAAACCGAATTTCAACTTTGTTGGTCCTAGTTATTGTAAACGCTAGAAAAACGTCAATTCTAGGAAGTTTTTAAAACCCATTTTTCATGCGTCCAGGGTCTTGACTGAACATGTCTACCGAATTTTAACTTTTTTTATCCGAGTGGTTTTCGAGAAACGGTGATGAATGATTGAGTGGTTTTTTTATGTTGTAAGGACTTTGTACAGGATTGTGTGTGTGTGGTGTGGTGTGTGAGCGCGTACGGGTACCAACCAATAAGCATGTGCAGTGACCTGTGTGTGTTTTACAGTACTCTACAATTCCCCTGCCTTATTATTTGTTAGCCTGCAATCAGATATTCATGGCAAGTAAGGGCACAAGGCAGCAATTGGGGATGCCAGACAGTAGAGGGTGCATTTTATATGTAGCTACGTGCAGTAAGTGTACGATTTTATGTCATCCGTTTGTTCCCTACCACTACCGTACCGTTCCATGTCTGCCGCATATGATGCGACCTATCGATCTTCAGAGTGTCCCACGAAGAACGCAAAAATCGTATATCTCTCAACATTAAAAATAAATTTGGAAAATACGACTTTTTTAAAGACGCAGTCTAAATTGTGAATTGTTTTTTCTTCTACTTTAAAATGCAACAGAAACTTGGAAATAAGGGACATTCTCCATGGAGAAGATATTGTGTGCCATATGAAGTAACAAAGACTCAGATGGATTGTCACCTGGAGAGAATGGCAGAGCATGGTATGCCAAGAAATGTTTGAAATCAAGAATGGAGGGAAGAAGGCAAAGAAGTAAGCCAAGGATTTCCGGTATGGATGAAGTAGAGATTGATATGACTAGGATGGGTATCAGGAATTGGAAGCAGAAGGCAGGTGACCGTTTGGTGTGGAGGCAAATTGTTGGAGAGGCTAAAGCTCACCAAGAGCTGTAATGTCGGATGAAAAAGAAGAAGAAAGTAATGCAACAACATAAATTTGTTTTCCTACAGCTGATCGTAAAGTAGTTCTTTACGTACTGAAATCTAATTGTAAAATACCTCTATACTGCTCCGCAAGCGGTAAAGTACTTTACGCTCGCCAGCTGTTTTCTTTACACTTCTGTTTTGATTTTGATGTCTTCTCATTGGTGGATCATGGAATCCGTGAGATTCACATAACCTCAAAAAAGTCGAACGCTAACCAAATCCGCGCACGGTCTGTGATGTTACAAACTACAAACTTTTATTGTGTTGGAATCCAGAACTGCAGTTGTAGGAAAAATATTGTATGTATTTCGCGCGTGAAGCTTCTTTATCGCTCTCGCAAAATTACTGCGCTCCGCTGTGCGTCGCGCAGTAAATGTTTTGGCTCGAGCGATAAAGTCGCGCTTCACGCTCTTAATACATAAATAACTATTTTGTTACACTTGATAGAAAGTAGCTACTTTCCATACATTTATCACGTATGGAAAGTGCCTCTTTTCCATACTAGATCGAAAAAATCAGCTGACAAATAGGGCCTTATAGCCGTACAAGATAGGAAAAAACATATGGCGTGCGGCAAAATTTTTTCCGTTGACTCGCATATATATATTATATGTATATGTATATGTATATATATATATATATATAGTCAACTCATTACATTACATTACCTGCGACTCAATACCTGTCTCGAATATTATCCAGCTGATTGCACTAGGCTATCATTATTTTGGTTTATATCTGGGAATTCGCCCATCAAATTCTGAATCTAAATAAAGCAGCTGATTCACTTGTCTTGGATACTTTTGAATGTCTCGCATATTATCCAGCTGATTGTATCTTGCCTTTCTATCAAGTGTAACAAAAAATATCGTACATTACACGGCTGTAAAATTTTGCCGGTTCTCGCATATTCACGTTTCTGCACTCGGCTTTCGCCTCGTGCATAAACTATCATATGCTCGACCGGCAAAATGTTACTTTCCAGCCTAGTAACGTAATATACTATATTTTCATTATACTCCATAAATTTTAAGTTTTTTTTTGTAGGATGAATCTAATAAGTCTATATGGGTCTATATATAAGTCTTATGAGTAATAAGTTCGATAATGATGATTTATGAGTTGGACCTACAGACCTAGGTTCCGAACCACCGGGAAGAGATTTCACAACAGAGAACAGATTCTTAAGATTCGAAAGCATAGCTTCGAATTTATTGATAAATATTCTTTGTTCAGTCATTAATTTGGGAAGTGATAGCCGCGAGCCGTAGCAGGTATCTGTTCAATC
The DNA here is from genome assembly GCA_948455865.1 of Conomelus anceps. NCBI lineage: Eukaryota > Metazoa > Arthropoda > Insecta > Hemiptera > Delphacidae > Conomelus > Conomelus anceps. Next base: position 20,339,348 of record OX418217.1, read on the forward strand.
AGATAGAGATAAGCTGCGTTCTCGTGGTTCCTGTTTGTAACGGTGACCGATTAGATTGGCCAGCAAAAAATACTCTGTTCTCTGCTGTAAAATTACTTCCCGGTGGTTTGGAACCCACCTAAAACTGAAGGTCCAACTCATAAATCACCATCATCCAACTCATTACCCACGCACAGGTCTCAGACCTATGTGGGCTTCATCCTAAAAAAAAATTATTATAAATATTTACAAAAACCAATTGAGTTTGAAAAATCATGATTAAAACGTTAAAACTGATATTTCATCCTATTTTCTTGAATGATTGAACTTTTAGTGCATATTATAAAGAGTGGTTATTTTAAAGTTGGGTATGTTGAGTAACTTATATTTTGGACTCGGCGCTTGGGGTTCTTGTTATTCAACGCAAATAAAAATTAAGTCATTCACAACTGTTTCTCACGTCTTCCAATCGGACTCCAGTCACTCAACAGAGTCCATTCACTCAACTTTATAAACATGTACTTCATTCACACCTCCATGGATATGGCTCAGTCTACATATATTTAAGCACTCGAAACATTGCATTATAGGAAATATTGGTCGTCTGGACAGTCTTGAGGATAAGATTTCAAGCGAGTTCTCTAAAATCAAATAAGACTAAATTCGTTACAGAGATGCGGTGTTGCCATTTTTTCCAACTCACGGTTCCATTTCACACCAGCAGTCAAGTAAATAAAACAATTTGCCACATTTTAAATTGAACTCCTATTCTATTCTCTTGGAATTAAATGTAATAACATCAACAAGATAGTGGAGATGCTCACGGAAACTTCTCTGTTTTCTTGGAATGCAAGCCATCTTGAATTGAAGCGGGAGATTATTGTACTGCAGCTAAATAAGCTTCGTTTTATGTAATGGACGTTGCCGCATTGTTTCTGAACGACAAGCACGATTTAGTATCTGCATCGATTAGAAGAATTATTCAATTATTAAATAACTAGCGGGTTGCTCGATGCAATTGAATAGGGACATCCAGAACAAGGCGTAGCCTATTTATAAATTAAATATGTCTCTTGTTACTCTCATATGTTCGCTTATTCATTTTCTTCGTCTTCTTGAGCTTGTTCTCCTTCTTGTTCTTCTTACTCCCCTTCTTCTTTCCTTTTCCTTTCGCTTCTCTTCTTCCTCCTCCTCCTTCAGATTCTCTTGCTCTATCTATTACTCCTCCTCCCACTTTTCCTCCTCCTTCTGGTTCTCTTGCTCTATCTCTTACGCCTCCTCATCATCGACCATTCCCTTCTCCACCTCCTACTCCTCCTCCTCTTCCTCCTCCTTTACCGTCTTCTTCTTCTTCTTCTTCTTCTTCTTCTTCTTCTTCTTCTTCTTCTTCTTCTTCTCCTTCTCCTTCTCCTTCTCCTTCTCCATCTCCTCCTCCTCCTCCTCCTCCTCCTCCTCCTCCTCCTCCTCCTCCTCCTTCTCCGTCTTCTCCTTCTCCTCCTCCTCCGTCTCCTCCTCTTCCTCCTCCTCCAACTTCTCCTTTTTCTTCTTCTCCTTCTCCTTTTTGTCCTTAATTTTTTTCTTCGCCTCTTTTAAATCTTTTTTCTTCTTTAATTCCTTATTCTCCAGCGCTAATGTTTAGTCGACACAGGACAGCAACTAGAGTCTCTATATGAACTAAATTCCAATGAAGATGCACTTAAAGAAAACTAAAGAAAAGAACTAAGAAACAAAACAAAATAACTAGTTGGAAAAATATTGAAGGAGAATAAAAAGGATTCATGAGAAGAATACAAATGAAAAGAATAAGAAGACACTACTCGTTGCCATTAGATAATAGAACGGCTCGGCGTTGTGTAAATCTAATCAAATTATCATTATTATTTCTCCTCTGGGAAAGAAGACTTATAACTTGCGTTGTCTAGCCTCTTCTCTTTCGCTCAGTGAGTGTTTCTTAATCTTTCCATGTCCAATTTATTGAATCGTGATCGCCATTGTGCATAATATAAACCGTTAATAGTTTAGAGAGAGAGAGAGAGAGAGAGAGAGAGAGGGGGGGGAGAGAGAACGAGAGAGATTCAGATACTGTTGTGGTCTGACGAGTTGATCCCTGGCCTATTCTTGCCCTTCTCCTCCAACTCTCTGCTACTGTGCATTGCAATGACATTAGCCCTAGACTCAACTAGGCTAGTTGAAGCTGGCTGAAGCCATAGCCTCCTAAAGTCTTTAGGAAGCTATGCTGAAGCGCAGAAAACCTGTTTGTCTCTGGCCATAGTTTTAAAATTAGGAATAGAGCATGCGCAGTTGGCTTCCTACTAGTGCCGCCCGCTCCCGCACCGAAAAACCAGGGATCAACTTGTCAGACCACAACAGTAGCTTTATTTGAGTAAAAGTACAATTAAATGACTACTGACTGTAACCTTACAATGAATAACATCACCTAAATTCATGGAAGATAGATAAAAAATACTGTATGTTCAAGACGATACGTTCTCACTATTACTAATACACTGTTTTGTAAGTTTGATTACTGACATTAATAAGAATGTTTGCATAATAATTGAATTTATTTATTATTAAAATAATTGAATGTTATGCATCCACGTGATGCATTTACACAAAAGGGCAGAGTTAGTGCAAATAGCCCTATTTCATACTCAACCTACTATTGAACTCTACTAGAATTAGTTTATACAGAATAAGAGAACAAATTTTACTAATATATTTCACAGAATTGTAATTAGTAGAGTTGGACATTGTCTATTCTCCTACTTATTTGATTTGAAATTTTGTCAACAATGCTCTCCTCATATCCATTTCTATTACACTGTTTTGTAAGATTGATTACTGACATTAATAAGAATGTTTGCATAATAATTGAATTTATTGTAATATCCACGTGATGCATTTACGCAAAAGGGCAGAGTTAGTGCAAAATAGCCCTATTTCATACTCAACCTACCATTGAACTCTACTAGAATTAGTTTATACAGAATAAGAGAACAAATTTTACTAATATATTTCACAGAATTGTAATTAGTAGAGTTGGACATTGTCTATTCTCCTACTTATTTGATTTGAAATTTTGTCAACAATGCTCTCCTCATATCCATTTCTATTACACTGTTTTGTAAGATTGATTACTGACATTAATAAGAATGTTTGCATAATAATTGAATTTATTGTAATATCCACGTGATGCATTTACGCAAAAGGGCAGAGTTAGTGCAAAATAGCCCTATTTCATACTCAACCTACCATTGAACTCTACTAGAATTAGTTTATACAGAATAAGAGAACAAATTTTACTAATATATTTCACAGAATTGTAATTAGTAGAGTTGGACATTGTCTATTCTCCTACTTATTTGATTTGAAATTTTGTCAACAATGCTCTCCTCATATCCATTTGTAAAAGCTATCTGTTTAATAGTACTAATCTCTTTTTCAAAATGATGTTTGCTCATGGGTATAGTTGAAGCTCTATAAATCATACTGTAATAGTTTTCAAAATGAACGACTATTGCAAAATGAGTCTGAAATTTATTGAATAATACCAATAAATCACAAATGAACTGAATCTTGAATCTGGTAATTACTATGGCACAAGTTTCAAATTAAGAACTTTACTTTAACATAACTAATCAAATTAACAATAATTATAACCAATTGATAAACAAACTCATATAATCTACAATGAATACTTCTCTAACAATCTACTTAAAATTCAATCCCGATAATAATTGCAGATCGCTCAACACTACTACTGATAAAAATCTCAGCTGTTAGCCCTTATCAAGATAGCCTTATAAAATGAACTACAATCGATTCACCTTTCACCCTAGTGAGAGTTCACCTGCTACACCACAGAAACAGAACTTCACTCAGTGATGATTGGGCCACTTCGAATTACAATTCATTTTAGGCCTACAGTACTTATAAGCTTACAGTTCCTTAATTCACAACTCACGGAAATGAACACTAACTCTTCAATACACTGAAACAAAACACCATTGGCTCTATCTGAGACAGACGACGTACACTCACTCAGTTCACACACAGAAGTTCGATCTTTCCAAAAACTGAGGAGGTCCACTTCTCAGTGGTCACTTGTTCTTATAGTAGGGTTACAGGTTTTTCGAAAATTTGAAACTTTTCTGTCAAAATCAATGAGTAGTAACAAAGACCATTGTCTGAAAGCTGGCTGAGGATATTCCAGAAGATTCCATTAGGTCTGAGTAATTCTTGTGTTGACAAGTTGTCAACAATAGTCTTTGTTTAGGTCTAGTTGAAAACAATCTAGGGTAGAAAGAGAGAGGTCGAGAGATCACAGAGAGGGTATAATGTCACGTGCCTGACAAACCCTTCTCTGAGAATGCATTACCACTCTCCTTGCTCAGGAATCTTCTGTTTTCAAACTCCTGATGCGTATTGTCCTTGGTTCTTGCCACAATACCAACTATTTAAACCTGCAAGATTGTGGGATATAGGGTGACATGAGTGATGAGATATGATTACATCGGTATGAGTTACATTTCTAAAAATAGAGAAATTGTGGGCTCCTATGCTATGATCTATTCTTAAATCTAGAAAGTTGAATATAATATTTTCTTCTAACTCCATGGTAAATTTAATCTCATGATGTAAACTATTCAAATAGCTGAGAAAATTATAACACGTAATACCAGAAATAACTATAGTTTTGGAATTCAACAGCCTAAATTACTAAGTAATTATGAGAAGTTGAATAGTCACTAGGTTTATAAGGCCTAGGCGGCTAGCCGGCTAGGCGGGGCCTAGTTTTTTTTTTAAATTTGCCACATTCTTATTTATTTATTTATTATGACAAATTAAATATACCCCACCAATCAAAGCCAGTAGAAAATTTGAGTAGAAATACCTACATATTTGAATTTATGGTTGCTTGAAATAGGCAGTGACGCTGCTGATCAGATCATATCCAGTCCTCATTTTTTTTTATTGGTCCTAAATACTAAATTACGCAATAGTTGAGTTCTTGGGAGCCTTATCGGTAACCGGTAAATGTTACCGGTGGCATCTGATTGGTCTATTCAAATTCATAGATGTTAAAAACTTTGAATAGAACAATCAGAGCCACCGGTAAAGTTCCCATGAACACAACCATTGATAAATACATTGATTGGTCTCGACCTACTTATTACTAAGTATTAAGTGTCAGCACTAAGACAGCATGTACCTATATTTGTTATTCCTCCCCGCTCCCCTCCTTTATTATTATTGTTTTTTTTTGCTAATTGCAGATTTTTTTGCAAAATTACAGCATTGTTTCATTGTATCATTTTTCAAGATCCTCTTGGTTTCCTCCTTGCTCGAATTTTTCTTTCACACACAGGCTTATGTCTCTGTGGGGAAAGTTCACTTTAATTTGATTTGTATGAATTATGTTAATTATTTGAATAAAGATTTATTTGATGCCCTGTGGGTACAAACAGAGGAAGATGACATCTAGACAAAGAAGCTAAATGTATAAAAGGACAAAATCGAACGGTTTTATGAGCGGTAAGAAAGCAATCAAGTGTCAGAATCTTACATAAAAGGAGAAAGTTTGAAATTATTCATTATGAATGAAGATGACGGCCCTAGTCATCTATTACATGGTGAGGAAATTTACTGCAAAGGCCTACTTAGCATAAGAATTGAGCGATTAGCACAGCGAAAGACCGATTCTAAGCACCGGAGCTGTTCTAAATATGAATAAATAATAATTCAGTCTGGTAGACAGTGGCGTAACGTACACCCCCGCAGACCCCGCGGCGCGGGGGGGCCCGGGCTATAAGGGGGCCCGGAATGAAAAGATATTTTTTCAAGAAATGGCCCGTGCTAAGACTGATAGCCTGTATATATTTTTTTTTTCAAAAGAAATAAAACTGAATTACTGAAGGAAGAATAATGAATTGGCTAATTATTGTCAGGTCAATGTTTATTGTTTACTTTATCAATTCGCAAATAGCTTTAGTGAAGGAATTCAGAAGCAGGATGTTGTGACTTCAGGAAATGGAAATGGAGACATACCGAGGACAAAACACTCTTCAAACAAACTTATCTAGACTGTTACAAATCATGTCTCCAAAGTGCAAATATTAGAGGAAATTAATATTATTTTTCCATGGAATTCCTCAATGTATATTAGCATATATTGTGATGTAAAGGAAAGTGGGGGGTTGTGTAATAAAATAAATAAAGTCAATATTTTTCTTCATACAGTATTATGAATTCAGTCACTTTTGAATCGTCCAGTTAGATGCATGTAGCCCTACACGTATCCCATAAATTGGCCTAGAGTAAACCGTATGTATATTAATTGAGTTCGTGATCGTAAGTTTATTATTTGGAGTGCCATATTTTGTTTCATTGCTATTCTATTTTTCAACATGCTGCGTTTATGGTATTGTGATGTTGTACAGTCATGTTTTAGTTATTTCTATTTTTTATCGACTAGTACATTTTTAAACAATGTTCAGAAGGAATATTTATGCCCTTGATATATCGGATAAATTACGTGATTATTGTACAGAATAAGTATATAAATAATAGTTTTGGTTCAATTGTTTTAGTTTTCCTAACACAGTTGAATTTTTTTCTTATAATAGGATCAAGTACTGTATAAGTAGTCTACGTTTTCTCTCTTCTGCCTCTTGAGAATAAATTTCTTAAATTTTTCCTCTTTTCCTGACTTAGTAATTTCGCGGTAATTAGATAAAATGCCCTTTTTTCAAATTTTAACCTGTGTCCGTGTCTGCAAACGAGGCGAATTCTGAGAGAACACATTTTCATCTAATATTAAAACTGACACTGTATTTCACTTTTATATACTGTATTGTTTTACTCACTTCATTTGGAGATGCTTGAGGGATGCATTTCACTTCTGAAAAGTGACAACGGCTGACGAAGCTTTTTTTCAGAAGTGAAATGCATCCGTCAAGCATCTCCAATATAAGTGAGTAAAACAATATATAAAAGTGAAATACAGTGTCAGTTTTAATATTAGATAATTATTTATAACATAATTAACACTCAACTATTTTCATCTTTCAGGAGCCCGTAGGCTACAGCCAAAATCATTAGACTAGCCCCACTTGAAACATGATTGAATTTTTAAATTTAATAGATAAAAAGGTGTTTTGCTCTTACATAATTATAACTGCCCAAAAAAATCATGCAAGTTTTTATGGGAGGGGAGACAAGGGAGAGGGGGGATATTTATATGATTTTTAGGAGAGGGGCCCGGAAAATCGGTTGCGGGGGGGCCCAATTGGAAAACGTTACGCCACTGCTGGTAGACATTGAACTATTTCAACAGCTTTCAGTTTCACATAGTGGAGATGCTTGGTACTGCTTTCAAATCTTCATGTGATTAATAAGATTATTTTATTGTTTGCTTCTGTGTAAAGGTGACTCTCACGTCAAAAAATAGTCTCTCAATTTTTGACAAACGAAATTCCAAAATGTCTTTTGTCTCTGGGATTTTGGGGGATTTATGTCCCTTATTCACCCCCCTAGTTACGCCACTGCAAAGATTAGTTCACGCACACCAGGCTTTCGTGATATCCTTCTTTTAAAAAATATCCATGAAATCCCTCACTAATGTATTATTATCTTTATTTTCGTTTCTAAAGTGTGATTCACCAATTTATATCTACAAATCCATCTAGCCTAAAACCAAAGAAACGTTGATTGAATAATGCAACAACGAGAGTAGTACGCAATTGATCAATTCTGAAATCTTTCTGCTTTTGTGTTTTAAAATGGTTAACTTTCGACTTCAGTAATACTAATAACATTAGTAATAATAGTTACATTGGTTATACAGAGCCGCCCTATGGAGCTATGGAGGGTAACCTATGTAGGTAACCTGTTACAACAAAACAAAACAAATTATTAAGGGCACGCAACGGTCTTGAACATTTTTTCTTCAATATTAATTTTCTTCATTGAAATAGACCTATTTCAAAATTTTTTAACAGAAACCCATCAAAAATCACCGCCACCTAAATTCACCAATGATTATTTTTTTCTTTTTTTTCTGAGGATGAAGCCCACATGGGTCTGAGACCTGTGCGTGGGTAATGAGTTGGATGATGGTGATTGATGAGTTGGACCTACAGTTCTAGGTGGGTTCCGAACCACCGGCAAGTGATTTTACAGCAGAGAACAGTGTCTTTTTTGCTGGCCAATCTAATCGGTCACCGTTACAAACAGGACCTACGAGAACGCAGCTTATCTCTATCTGATTGAACAGATACCTGCTACGCCTCGCGGCTATCACTTCCCAAATGAATATCTACTATGATATACTAATAAGGTTGAATAGTGTAAATAACTGTTAATCAACACAGAAGCACAGAGGATTGGTCATTTGACTGACCAGTGATAGACTGTATTTTGTTTATTGATTGCCTATAATGGCCAAAAAAAGATTGTTACACATATTGGAATGAACTTTCTAGAATATTGATGTGTTGTATTTTTTCTCTATTATCACTAGCCTCCTCTCTGTTTCGGTTATTTTTTGGTGATGATGAGACCTTGGCCTCAAAACATGAATGAATCAGGAGTAAAAATAGAGTACTACAGTATCTGTTGTATGAATTGGCGCTGCTCATGTTCAATTACTTCCCTCCTAATCGCCAAGATGAGTTCATTGACTTCGCTTTGATCAGTTCGGTGCCAAGAGTGATAAACAAACAACTAAATATAACAGTTTTAGGAATAAATTTTTCACTAGTTGCGGTCATGGAATGCTGCGAGTGAGTAGAATAATAATTATTCTATATAGTAAGCAGCTATTTTCTGTTATCTGTGGACGAAAAATTAACACTGAAGGAAAAGGGACTGAAGGAGGATGAGGAGGAGAGGAAGAATGAGGAGAAAAATGAAGAGGAAAAAGAAGAAGAAGAAAAATTAGTACAAGACGAAGAAGAAGGTGGTGGATGAGCAGGAAGAGGAGGAGGAGGTGGAGGAGAAAAGGGGCAGCAGTGAAGGAGGTAGAGGAAGTAGAGATGGATGAGGTGGTAATTTGTTGAACTGTTTTTTTTTCAGTATTCCCAAAAAGAAGAAAAAGGGAAGAAGAAAACAAAGAACGATGAAATGGTGGAGAATAAGAAGGACAAAAATGTAGGGAAGTGATAGCCGCGAGCCGTAGCAGGTATCTGTTCAATCAGATAGAGATAAGCTGCGTTCTCCTGGGCTCTCTTTGTAAGGGTGACCGATTAGATTGACCAGCAAAAAGACACTGTTCTCTGCTGTAAAATCACTTCCCAGTGGTTCGGAACCCACCTAAAACTGTAGGTCCAACTCATAAATCACCATAATCCAACTCATTACCCACGCACAGGTCTCGGACCTATGTGGGCTTCATCCTCAAAAAAAAAATATGGTCATATGGAATATGGCAAAGACATGCTCACCTGGCAAAGCGGTACTTTCCGGGTTAGTAACGCGATATAATATTCTTTATTTTGGTGGGAAAAATTAGTTGGTGCAGTATGAAACACTCTGTAGATAAGTAGATAATCACGGAGGACGTGGAAAATATTTGCTAAAAAATAACCTAATAAACTCAACTCTCAATCTTCTCTTTAAAAACGTCTGGCTTTGGTAAGATTATTTTTTAAATACGCGTTGACCTCTCAGTCACGATTCAACTATTTACGGTAGTGCTATTAAATTTTCTAATCGATCCCGGCAGACCGATAAGCTGTGTCCACACTGGTTCAACTTATGGTCGTCAAAGGCAGGCGGAATGTTGGTGAGGCACTTGAGGCATGCGTCATTGCATGCCTCTTATCAGGATCCAACTAGTATAGTAGTCCTGTGAACAGTAGACTCCACGCCCAAGAATTAAGCTTGCTTTTCCAGAGGAACATACTCGATGTACTCAATGATAATCACCATCGCAAAATTATCAGACCCTTGATTCAATTCGCGTAGTCTTTTTTGTGGCTGTTTTCCACAATAAGTCACTCTTTATCACATAAAGGCTGTGTTTCTATTTTCTAGATAGCTGATCGTTCAAATCAGATCAGATATCACATGTCTGATGAATGAATTTATAGAACAATGGTTGAGTTTATAGGCATATCATTCTCATACCTTCTCATTTACCGGTAAATTTAATCGGTTAGGTCTGATTGGTTACCGGTAAAGAACTCAACCAATAATAATTAAATTTTTATAATTGTCATTTACTTAGTAATATCTTGTTATTAGGTCTCATTGTAATATTAGATATTTATTTAAATGTTTTTTTTTTTTCAATCAAATATGTTATTCTTATGAATTATATAGTATATTATATAATTACCATATAGGTATAACTCATATGAAGGCTCAACCATATGAATAAAAGGGCCCGAGGGCCATCTTTAAATCTGATTCCAATTGAATAAGATTTATGTATGATACTTTAGCCGCTTCCGACTTTTAAGCGACTCTCCAGACCTCAACATTATGTTTTGGTCCAAAGAGCGTACTACGTAAACGAGGAGTGAGGATGGAGAAGCTCATTTGAAAAATCATTTGTTTACTTTAGATGAAGGCCTGAGTGCCCTATTTGTCTTTTAAACATCTTTTAAATGCAAACAAATTTTTAAAATCCTTACACATTCATCGCTGGACATTCCTTAAAGGGAGATGCATACAAAATTTCATAGAATTTGGTCCACGTGCTTAGCCGTAAATGAATAATACAGACAGACAAATGCAAAACGGTAGACCTTTAACTAGACTTCGTTTGGTCAATAAATTTATTGTAAGAAGAAAGTAAGTTGAAAGGGAAGTTGCACTAGCAGTGTGGACTTATCAAGTCCAAGAGGCAAACAACCTCTGACTTGAGTGTACCAGGATACTATGATGCCAATAGTCACGAAGCCGGCATGCTAAGGAGGAACTATTTCGGTTGTACCATCCAGTTGCCCGCAGTCCTATAACTATGTACTATTATTATACTATATTATAGGTTACTATGTACAGGCGCAATATATATGTATATATAATATACTATACCGATATAGAAAGACGCCGATTGCCGGTAGATAGCGGTGAGCAGTTACTGAATAAACACGACTCAAGCATGGATTATTTCGTATTTCAGCCATAATATTGTTGTTATGTAAATGATTACCGTCTATAACTCTGCTAACATAGGTTAGGTGTATAGAACGAGTAAATAGATTAGATTCATGTAGGCCGTTGTTCAAGAGACTTGGTCTCCTAACTGTACCCTGCTTATATGTGTACGAAGCTACTTTATATGTAAAAACGAATGATATTAACCAAAATCTTGACATACACAATTATAATACAAGAAGCCGAGGAGATTATCACTTGGTGAGTCACAATAGTAGCTTATTCAAACAAAAACCTTGTTATATTGGTAGGAAACTCTACAACAAGCTACTGCAGTTTTTAAAGAGTTGAAAATATAGTAATATTTAAAAAAGCAATTGAAACATTTTTTAGCTGATAAAGCTTTTTATAGCGTACAAGAGTTCCTTTCACATCAAAATTAAGCCTCACCCCAACTAATTGATATAGTAATTGTGGTAACTAGCGTATAAGAGTATAATTTTTGATCTCACTAATCTTGTCTTATACTCCAAGGGTCTCCAAGACGTAATCTACAAAAACAAAAAAACAAAAAAAAAACAACAACAACCGGGCTATCCCATGTATGATGAACAGCTACTTGCTGTCATCTGTCTACGAACTCTAACGCCGGCTTCACACGAGCTTCAATCGCGCGAATGTAGCCCTAGCAAAATTATCGAGAGTTGCGCTATTTCAGTTGAGCACAGGATCAAATTGTGCAGTTCCCACGAGCTACACTTTGCTGCGATGTAGCCGGCCTGTAGTCAAGGTCAATTCTGTTTTTAACTCAGCTAGCAACAAAAAAAAAACATTACATTTTGGATTTTTTAATTAGTCCTAGCGTACTCTGCTTATTGTGAATACGGAGGAACTGGATAAATCCTTTCTAGCATGAATATTAACATTTTTATAGAATATTTGTTTGAACTGCATAAATTGCCGTCGCTTTAAAATGCATTTCTATGCCGGACGCATAAAAATGTTAATTTTAGTGATAGGAGAAAAATTCAAGTTGGTTTGCCTGAGGTTGGTGATTGCTGGCACTACTGGCCCAATACATCAATTTTCAGAGTCGCTTAATTTGTTGGCGTAAACTAATAGTTACTTGAGTCTTAATTAAAAGAACATTTACCACTATTGGTTTCTTTATAGTGCCCAAATTTAGTATTAGTAATATCTGACGTAACATCTACTACTAATTGGTAGTATTATTATTTATTGAATTGATTTATTGCCATAAAAAGATACAATGAAAAAAATATATACATTACAATGTAAACAATGATGATAATAATAAATAAACCTGCTCACAATGATCATCACCAATTTATTGCAATAGGAAAAAAATGGATTGAATTGGTACCAACCAGAAGAAGGATAAATATCTTGTTCGCTGGTGAGAGTGCTTCAGAGTTCAGTCAAGATTCAAATTCTCAAATTCAAATCTTTCATAACAAAGAAACATCTCAACATCAGCAACATAAAAATACCTCTGAAATAAATATACACAATTGAATAGTATTGATGCAGAAGTTACAATAATTATTAATTCAACTTACAATTTATAGTTAATAGTTGATAGTTATACAATAGTTCAATTCAATGGAAAGAGAAAAATATCCACAAGACACGGAGTCTGAGCGTGGGCATGAGTTGTAAAAAAATGGTATGAAAAAACAAAAATACACTGCGGTACGGATTAATTAGAAAAATATGAAGTAATAAAATAGAGGAAAATTATTAACACAAGATAGTTGTATTAAAGTATTATGAACAATGATAATGGTGAAGCCTTACAAAGACACTTAATGAACGTTTTTGCGAGTGTTAGTATCATCTATAGCAAAAGATTAATTATTTTGTTTCAAAACTGTCCTTTGCCGTTTTAAATCACTAAATTATTATAAAATAATGTCGTCTGTCTCACGTAACTTGACTTTTAAGCGTCACCTGTTTCAGCGATGATGTGACGAGTCATTAGACAATTACATTCGTGACCTGCCAAGGTGGACGCAACCGTGCTATTTAGGCTTAATGTCGTGGAAATGAATTTGGCGTTTTTTTTAGCGAAATAACTCGAAGCAACATGAAGAATGATAAAATGAAGAAGGGAGAAAGAAGGAGTAGAAGACAAAGACAAAGAACAATAAAAGGAGATGGTGGGAGGAGAAGAAGACTGAAGAAGGAGAAGAACAAGACTGAAAAAGAAGAAAGAGAAAGGGAAGATGGAGTAGACAGAGAAGAAAAGGACCGAAAAGAAGAAGAAAAAAGACAGGAGAAGAAGTAGAAAATAGGAGGAGGAGGAGGAGAGGAAGAAAAAGAAGACTGGAGAAGAAATAAAAGAACAAAATAAGACAGAAGAAGGAGAGGAAAAAGAAAATAAGACAGGAGGAGGAGGAGGAGGAGGAGAAGAAGATGAAGAAGAACAGAAGAAAACAGGTGTAGGAGAAGAAGTAGGAGTGACGTAGTTGAAGAAGAAGATGGTAGGTAAAAAGTACATGGAGAAGAGAAGAAGATATAGAGGAAAGCGAAAGAAGAAGATGATGCAGAAGTGTAGGAGATAAAGAAGAAAGAGGAGGTGAAGAAGTACAAGAAGACAGTGGTGGAGTAGAGGATGGAAGAGATGATAAATTATATGAAGAAGAAGGCAGTAAAGAAGAGAGGAAGACAGAAGACGAAGGAGGAGAAGGAAAAGAAGAAGAAAGAGAAGAGGAGAAAGAAGAAGTGAAAAGAAGGAGAAGTACAATACGATAATGCGAAGAAGGAGTAGAGGATGAAGAAGATAAATATTATGAAGAAGGCAATAAAGAAGAAGACAGAAGAAGAAGAAGGGAAGATTGAAGAAAAATGAGGAAAAGAAGTAGAAGAGGAGAAAGAAGAAAAGAGAAAGAAAAGGAGAAGAATAAGAATACTTAGAAAAGTCATAGTCCGGGTTGGTTTTGTGGTATTTTGCATATAACTTTTGTTTTCATAATACCGAAATAATTTTTGTAAGCCGAGAATTTGAAAACAATGAGTGGATGTGAAACATGAAACTGTGGTCTGAATTAATTTCACTTTTGAACGCGTTTCATTTGTTGTGTGTCACAGTTGGATCAGAGTTTGAGAAGTTTAGTGAGAATTAAATAGAGAGAGAGAGAGAGAGAGAGAGTGAGAATGAGAGGGAATGAGAAAGAAAGAATAAAAAGAGTGTAAGAGAGCGAGGTAGGGTGAGAGAGTTACGTTGAGGGAGGGAGGTTGTGAGTAAGAAAAATTGTTGGCTGTTAGTGAAGCAGAATGGAAAACACCTCCGGGAAAAAACACGAATGAAAATCGATCCAATTCCCTTGAGCTTTCAATTGTCTCTGCTTTCCTTTGGTGTTTCTTTATTTGTTTGTTTGCCATTGCGTGCAGTTCTCTTTCCTTGTTCTATTTGTGTTGCGTGTTGCTTCTTCTTTTTTTCTTTTGCTTGGTTTGCGTGTCAGAAGGCAACAAGAAAGTAGATTGCATTTTGATTATTTGATGCTGTTTGTACCGAAATCAACAAAGGTGTTAGCTGTGTTTGTTGAGGATTTAAGGCTGTGCGGGGGGGGGTCTTGATAATTTTTTCGAAGTTCCTTGTATCGTATTTTGTTGTTACGGGATCTATCACAAAACAATGCTGGCAACACTTGAAAGAAACACTCGAACTTTATTTATAAAAATTATTTATAACACGCACTAATCAGTTATATCACACAAGAAACCCCAATAAGAAACAAGCAGTTCAATACGTTCAACTAATAATGACAAAATACCAATTAATTAAAAACTAGTTACTGACTTTCAATAGGCTAATCAATCATTCAATAAATAACTGCCCATAACTGTTCAATGATGTAAAAAGGAATGTCTAATAAACAGTTATAACTCTCAATAAAATTAAATTGAACACTCACGAAGCACACTCCGTCACTGTATTTGATAAACGTAATCACGATTATACAGGGTGATTCAGTTAGTGTTACCGGCGCTTACTGAGCTCATTGTGCTAGTAAAAATAACGAAAAAAGTTCATATGAACATAGGTTCGAAAATGCTTCGTTATTGAGTTATAGAGGGTGAAAGATTTCGCTCAAAATTTAGTATCCTGAGTGAAATGAATCTTGAGAAGGTAAATTAAGAGACTAATTCAGTTAATTCTTATTTATGGTTTTTAAAATGAAAAACTGAATACAACAGGTTTCAGAACCGTATCTCTCTTATTTTTTGTGATATTTCACTTGAAACATGAAAAATAGGGGTCGAGAAACCACTTTTTTGCGTTTGACGAAAGTTAACTTTGTTAAATAGGTAATAACACACAAACTTTCAAAGTAAAACTTGTAGAAACTTTAGTTCTCGAAAATATAATGTAGATTATGCCAATGAGAAACAAATAATAGTTGATGAAAGTAAATTTTATTGGGTTACAAACACTTGATGGAATTTGATGGAATTTCAAAACTGGTTGTTTGTAACGTTCGATTAATACGCAATAAATTAAATATAAATAAATTATTCTATAGTTTAAAGTGAATTAAATTGTTAATACTGTATTTAAAAGTTAATAATTTGAGAAGAGCTACAGGAACAGTTCGAAAGCGAGCTGCTACGTGCATTGAAGTACAAGGACAGATTTTCAAAAATCTACTTTAATCTACTAAATCTAATTTATTTTACTCAAATTTACTTCCAACCACAGTGTCTTGAGTACTACTGTATTGTTTTATTACTTTAACCTAACAAAACACAAGTAGGCTGAATTTCAAAATTAAAAAATTGAATCTTACTGAAATGCAGTCAAGATCAACCAATAAAAACACAGAAGTACCGTTATTAAAATGTAGGTCAGAATTATGATGAAGCCAAGTTCTGGCCTACATTGCGGTACTTTTGTGTTTTTATCGGTTGACCTTGACTTCATTTCAGTGAACTTCAATTTTTTAATTTTAAAATTCTGTAATTTAGCCTATTTGTGTCTCATTCTTGTTTATTGCTCTCTATTTGTTCCCGGTTTTTGGTTCTTGATTTTGACACTTATTTTTGCTTGCTGCTCCTCCCACCAGTGGGCGTGTCTTGTTTCGGCCTTCAACCAATCACAGACCTTCACTGAATGTCAGCCTATTAGAGGTACTTTCTCCCTCAGCCAATAGTATCATTCCGTGTTTAGTATAATTATATTGAGCTTCTCTGTACTTTAGTTTTAGTTTCATTGAGATTGATAATGGAGTAGCAACCGAAACTAGTATCTCACTTTTTTCAATAAATGAGGTTGAGACAAATTCGTTTTATTATTCATTATGGATGTCTTCCACAGTATCACCTTCGCCACTACAAAGATTGTTTTTTCTATGTTGCAGGGGTGGAATGTCGCATGTGACGGCGTTTTTGTTGGTGATGGGTGTGGGCGTGATCAATGGTGAACTGTATACGGCTCTGGTCGACCTAGAGGAATTACTGGAAACAGAAGCGGTCCTCATCAGAGCACTTGACGAGTACATTTCCACAACTGAGCACCGGCTGTCACTGTTGAAGAGGTTCGTATATCTATCAATTATTATCACCAAACTGAAGTGATAGCCTTGAGCCGTGACAGGTTCAGTCAGATAAGATAAGCTACTAGATAAGCTATTCCTGGGACCTCTTTGTAAGGATGACCGATTGATTGATCAGCAAAAATGAATCTGATCTTTGCTAAATAATCACTTCCCGGTGGTTCGGAAGCCACCTCAAATTGTGGGGTCCAATTCATCAATCACCATTATTCACGCGCAGGTCTCAGACCTATATGGACTTCATTCTCAAAAAAAGTGTGTCTCGTTTATAAAGACTACTAAAATAGTAAATCTATGAAGTCACAGTGTCAATGTTTTATTAATAGGCTATAGTAGTGTTGTATTAATTTGCTAACACAAATAACACAGTCCGTAGTGTGTGATATAATATAGTATGTACTATACAAATAGAACATGTGTATGTAAAGCTATGTCCAGACGATGCGATTTTCCATGCAACTTGCAGCTTGCAATTCGGCGTCAATTCCATGCAATATTTCACATTGAGGAGGCACGACGCAACTGTCTTTTAACACATATTATTTAATAGACAGATGGAACATTGATCAAATGGAACACGTCAAATCAGCACACTTATTCGTTCCCCATCTCAGATTTTGATGAAATTCTGTAAACTCACAGTCAGTGATGAGACTGAAAAAAATTACACAATATTAAATTTCTATTCCAATCTGTTTACAAGTCATTGGAAATTTTTTTAAATCCCCAGAAATTGGAAATCCGATATTTTTTAAATTGCTCCCATCACAAGCTAGAGGGCTGTAAGTGGTAGCATTTTTCTTGCAGTGATATGTAACGCGATGTGTGATGTAATTGAAGAATGTTGAACTCATTCCAAATTATTTTTATTTTTTTTCATAGATACTTTGCTAAACATATGCCAAAATATAAAAATGGAATAAGAATGGGTTCATAGTTGAAAAAATAATTTCTAGTAATAAAAGTCTGTATTTCCAATTTCTGGTAAATTTTTGAAAGTTGGAATGGCTGTAATTCGTAAACAGATTGGAATAAAAATTTGATATTATGTATTTTTGTTAGTCTCATCACTCAGTATGAGTTTACCAAATTTCATCAAAATCTGAGATAGTGACCGAAAAAGTGGGTTGATTTGACGTGGAATGACCCTATAGTGTGTTGTTTTAATTTGCAAACAAAACTAGTACGTTCCATTTCATCAATTCATATAATTTGGCAGTAATCTTCAATGATCAAGGCAATGCTGATCTCTTTGAACAATAATAGTTTCTATTAATCAAATACTTTGATTCAACAATAGTTTTTACAAGGCTCTTAATTTGAATTGAATAAGCATGATGCAGTTTACATTGTGCTATTGCACCTTGAGCGAAATCAAAATGCTCCAATAAACCAGCATATTAGCATAGCAAGTGTCAAAGCATCTGCTAACTTCAACTATTCACTCATCTATCAAAAGTCAGTCAGAGTATTTTGATCTTTTTTGAGCAGTAGGAAGCAAGGTATTAGAAGACAATGAATGTAGTGATCTCGCGCATCTCCACTCATCTGTCGAGTCCTGTCACCTGATGCAGTGACGTCATCCGGGTCTATTTTCACGATTTCGCCTATCTTTTACAGTCATGTTGAATTGCAATACTTCAGTTTTTTTCTCAAAATATACAGTACTAGCTGGCCCAACGCGCGTTGCTGCGTTCTCATAAAAATTCTCCTTGATTTTATTATTCGCCACCTCCCGCTGAGGTTACATTTCAAATTAGGAAAGAAATTAGTCCTAGGGCTCTTCCAGCTGATCATAGAGGCTTCGTTGTTTTCTTAATCACCACCTCTGAATGAAGAAACATTTCAAATTTAAACCTCCTACGACTATAAGGGTAGAAGCTAGGTTTTTTATTTTATTATTCGCCACCTCCCGCCGTGGCTGCATTCCAAATTTCTAGCTGCATTGGTTAACAGATGTCATCAACCTGTCGTATGTTTCCTACATATTGCAAGGCTCCGAGTGCACGGTAGCCTACATGCAAAGTGCAAAGTCTTTTGCTGTTCAAAGACAGTGTAAATAACGCCACTAAGGGGCCTGCCATATGATTAAAAACTGTTGACTTCTATCAGCTGTTCTTCTAAGCTGTTTGGCCGGCAAGTTCAGTAGGTTAGGTCTATAAAATGGCCCAACAAATTCTGAATCTAAATAAAGCAGCTGATTCTCTTGTCTTGAATGCTTTTGATTGTCTCGCATATTTTCCAGCTGATTGGAGCATGCCTCTCTATCAAGTGGAACAAAAAATATCGTACATTACACGGCTGTAAACTTTTGCCAGTTCTCGCATATTCTCGTTTCTGCCCTTAAACAACCCCCATACACATCACACTTACCTACCTCAACAACAAAACTCATAAAATAGCAGCTTCATTCAGGAAACTCAAATATAAAATAGCTTACAGAACAACTAATTCACTAAAAAAACACCTGCATTCTCAGACAACATCTCAAAACAAGTACAACAGATCTGGAATTTACAAATTGAAATGTGATGACTGCAACAAGTTCTATATAGGACAAACTGGCAGGACATTCACCACTAGATTCAAAGAACACACAAGAGCCATCTCACACCCAAACACACATTCCACTTTTGCTGAACACATCATTTCAATAGGCCACAGTTATACAGACATTGACACTAATTTAGACACACTACACTTCACTCACAAAAGCCAGAAACTCAATGTTTTAGAACAATATGAGATATACAAACATGCAAAGCAGCAACCTGACAACATTTTAAATTATCAACTTAACTTCTTCTCACATACTCTATTTGACAAAATAATCCCAATTTCAAACCTCCCGCCTACTCATCCCCCCACCCCTTCACCATTCCAACATACATAACCCTCAAACTCATGCCTTGAATCAGTGTACTGTGGGTCGTCTGATGATGCTCTAGACAACAGAGCGAAACGGCCGTCACGCCATAACGTGAGTCAATTTCCATTTAAAAGTGTTTTTTAAGTTTATAATAGTGGAAACAAGATGGATCTTCAACATCACAACCTAAGTAATTCGCTTTTACAAGATTTCGCTTTCAAATGTTTAAACTACACTTAACATCAGTGGAAAGCGATTTGCTTATCAGAATGATTTTTTGAAAAAATCAAGATTTAGCTGTCGTGATCACTTTAATGCTAACTTTGGTTTTAACCTGAACAAAGTGTGAGTGGTGGCCATCTTTGAAGATTGCCATGGTAGAGCTCATGGACATATAACACAACTGCAACAACATTGGTTTAGCTCCTGGGAGCTTTACTGGTAACTAGCGAAATCGGTAAATGTTACTGTGGCGTCTGATTGGTTTATTCATATTTTTAACGCCTTTGAACTTGTATAGACCAATCATACTTTACCGGTAGCATTTTCCGTTTACCGGTAAATCTCCCAGGAACTCGACCATTGATTCAACCATTAGCATTATATATCTATAGAGCATTATAGCCGCCAATAGCCGCTTAATATGGTTGATGGTAAGACACTTTTTTGCTGCCCCATCTTTGTTATACCTCTATGTCTATGATACATTTTTTCTTCTTGTTCTGCCAATCTTTCTGTCTCTTTTTCTCTCTTTCTTCTTCTGTGCTTCTTTAATGATTGTTTTATTTCTCTTTCTCTTTAGACGTGCCGCTGAATATAGCAAGGAGCACGAGGAGGCGAGTGTGGATGTGAGCGCTTACCTGTCCAATCCAATCAACGCCTATCTGCTAGTCAAGAGACTCACCAACGACTGGAAACAGACAGAATCACTCATGATTGACTTTGCTCAAGGTATGCTCAACGTTGATAATTATCATTTCATTAAGTAGCCGACAGGATCTTATTTTTCATCATAATTATTTTTATATTCGACCCCCAACGTACGAAATCAATAGCTATCTCACATGGACTATGATGAAGCTATATATATCAAGTTTCAAGAGTCAAGAGTCTTCCTTTCAAGAGCTAGAGCATAGACGGATGGATGGACGGACGGACGGACCAAGGCACGATTTCAATAAGGCCCTGTCGGGTTCTTGATAACATAATGCATCAGAGCAACGTTGCCGTCATTATAAACCTAACCAGGATTTGGTTTTCAAGCAAATTTTTCTCTAAATTTTGGTGCCAAAGAAGTGGCCCAAATGGAATTTTACGTCATTGAAATTCGAAAATTTTCCGGAGAAGACCCTACGGTTGACACTTGGAACTGGCTTGCGGTAATTTGCCCAAACTATATTGCAGTATCAAAAGTTTGCTATGTAATTCCAATGTTGAATATTATTAAATACTAATACTATAAAATTTGTATTGTTCATTGGCTGCAACATGTTTTATCTATTGCCGACTGATGTGAGAGAAATTAACATCTTGAATTAAAAAAATATCAAATTTTTCTTAACATTTTTTTATTATTGATGATGCCCACATGAGTCCGAGACTTGTGCGTGGTTAATTAGGTGAATTATTACACATAAATGCCTGACGGTGGAGCGGGATTCGAACCCACGACCGCTTAAACGACAGCAAGCTGAAGTTGCGACCCCCCAACCAACTGCGCTAAGCGGCCTGCCAATTAACATTGGCATTATAGAAAGAGAAACATTACTGAAATTTTTCTTCCACGTTATGTTTTTGTTATAATATATCATATATTAATATATGTTTTGTTCTATGTTATTTATATTAGATAGAAGTAATTCATATTTTGGTTGCTAGGCTTATATTCCTGTCACGAAACATAGTTTTCTACAGTGGAACGCTACAATTCAATTAATTAACAAAATGTTTACATTTATGGTAATTTATCTCAGTGTTTAATAAATGCCTCTGCTGTTGGGTTGAAAGACAGAGAAAATAATCCGAGGTGCATATTCAGAAGTAGGATTACTGACATGAAATTTGTAATTAGAGGGAGGAAAAACCGGTAAAATATGGACAGAGCAAAGGAAACAGGAACATAGCCAAAGAATGAAGAGGTTTTGGGAGGATGAGAAGAGAAGGGGAAATTAATAATCACGACGAATTTGAGTTAAAACACTGTCCTGAGGGCAGTAATGGAAAATAATAATGATTCTGATTTATTTCAAATCTTTGTAGTTTCAACTATACTATTTGATCAAGTATACTATTATTTTCGTTGTATCATATTCATTTGTTCTATTCTCTATTATATTCGTTTGTATCATGCGTTGTGTTTGGGCAGAGGTTCGACAGAACATGACGCAGTACAGACAGGTGCTGAAGTTTCCAACAGACGAGGATCTGTCGGGAGCGGCGGTGGCTCTCATGCGACTGCAGGACACCTACAAGTTGGACACCTCTTCCGTCGCCCAGGGCCAGCTCAATGGTGTACAGTACAGCACTCAACTGTCCGGTGAGCACAATTAATATTAGAAGCACTAGGTGACTAAGCACTAATAGTCCGGTAAGTAGCACGAAGAAAGATCAAAATCGAATCAAATATGGGTTGTTTATTTGCATAACACCAAATGCAGAGTAATGGGTGTTTCAAAAATGAGGTAATCCTGTGATTAAACGGCGAAAGTCATGGATGGGGATGAATTTTATGTGCCTTAATGCCCCAATCGATATTTAGCAACATTCAACTAGTTGAGTCTATCTGGAATTTACTATTCGAGCTTTTTTTATTTTCCGGAGGATGAAGCCCACATAGGTCTGAGACCTGCGCGTGGGCAATGAATTGGATGATGGTTTTTTTTGTAGATTACGTCTTAGAGACTCCAGTTAAGGAGTATAAGACAAGTCATATCAACAATTATACACTAGATACCATAATTAATTGAGGTGATTCTCAATTTTGATGTGAAAGGCACTCTTGTAGCCTATAAAAAGCTTTATCAACTAAATATTTTTTCAATTGTTTTTAAATATTTCTACATTTTCAAGACTCTTTGAAAACTGCGGTAGCTTATTGTAGAATTTCCTACCAATATAACTAGGTTTTTGTTTGAATAAACTACTATTGTGACTCACCAAGTGATAATCTCCTCGGCTTCTTGTATTATAATCATGTACATCAAGATTTTGGTTAATATCATTCGTTTTTACATATAAAGTAGCTTCATACACATATAAGTAGGGTACAGTTAGGAGTCCAAGTCTCTTGAACAACGGCCTACATGAATCTAATCTATTTACTCCTTCTATACACCTAACCGCTTCCTTTTGGATCTTAAACACCCGATCGAGATTTTGTTTTGATGAATTACCCCATACTAAGATAGCATACCTAATATGTGACAGTAAGAGCCCATGGTAAGCTGTAAAAAGTAACTTTTTGTCATTCAATCTAGCGAGCTGTCGCAGGACAAATACCCCAGATGAAATTTTACAATATATTTTCTCAATGTATGGAGTCCAGGTCAATCGTCTATCCAACAGAACTCCTAGAAATGCAATTTTTTCTTCCTGGTCTAATTGATTATCGTTTACAAACACGTTTATAGCCCTATATTCATTTGAATTATGTTTGTTTTTTGAATTGTAGGTATTGGCATTTTTTACTATTTATTATTAATTTCAACTGATTTAAGAATTGGACAATGGACTGCACACCTATATGGGCTCTTATTTCTAAATTATCTAGAATGGAATTGCTGAAAATGAGTGATGTATCGTCTGCAAATAAGAGGGCTCTACCACTAATTAATTCTTTAGGTAAGCGGTTGACATATAACAAAAAAAAGCAATGGACCTAGTATAGACCTCTGAGGCACTCCAGCTTGGACCTCCAATTTATTAGATTTATTCTTTACTATACTATTACCAACTACTGTAGTTAGTTCTACACATTGTTTTCTCCCAATAAGATATGATTCAAACCATTTCAGTTCAACCCCATTTACGCCTACATTTTGCAGTATTTCCAATAAATTTCTTGATTAACACAATCAAATGCCTTTGACAGATCTAAGAAGATTGCAGTAGCTTTATCACCTGAATCTATTATATCTATTAGTTTATCAACTAGAGAAACTATGGCTGTCTTTGTTGATATCCCTTTCTGGAAGCCTTGCTGTTCATCACAGATAAACTTAGCTTCTTGAAGGTGCAAAAGTAACCTATTTAGAACTACTCTTTCAAAAAGTTTACTTATTACATTTAAAATACTAATGGGCCTATAGGTTTCCACCTTTTCTCTATCACCTTTTTTGAAGATTTGCAAGATCTTCCCCTCTTTAAAATTATCTGGAAAAACACCTTGTTCCAATGAATGATTGATCAGATGAATCAAAGGGTCTAACAATTGATCTTTACATTCTCACAGAATTTTACTGGATACCCCATCCATTCCTACAGTTTTTTATTATTCAAACTATCAATGATATTTGACAACTCGTCTTGGGATACTGGGTGGAATTTTAATCCGTTCTGAATCCCCTCAGTATTCCACATGTTTGCATCACTAATACCTGTATTAAGAGATTTTTGAAGATTCTTAGCAACCAGTTGATAATATCTGTTGAAGAAATTACAAATGTCTACACTATCATCAATATATTTGTTATTTTCGTTAATTATTCTGGTGAAACTGTAGTCACAGCAGTTAAATTAAGTTGGATCTATATTTTTCAAGATGATTCTATTCTTGAGATCCTTGGAACTTGTCTTGTCTACTGTTTTCCAATTACTACTAATTTTCTAATTATCTACTCTTTGCATTACGAAGTTGATATCAAAATCCTTATACCATTTAATTGATTGACTTGAAACTCAAACGGCATTTAAAAGATTGTTTTAAGTGAAGTGACTCATCACCCTTGCTCAGGTCTCAGACCTATGTGGACTTCATCCTCCAATAAAAACTTGGAAAGCATTCACTTGAACGCTTTCCTAGTCATTCTTGAGTAAGGGAAGTCTCAAGATAGGATAATAAATTTGGGCATTTTAAAATGTTGGGAGTTGGCGGCAAGCTGTCCCGATGTAAAGTTTTGTTTCAACTTTTATCCTAGATTTATTACCTTCTTGTTATAAATTTAACAACTTGCAGTCAGTTCTAAGTATTAAATATATTTGGCCGAACGTTTTCAATAACTCGAAAACGTTCGACCAAATGTGAGTACATTTACTATATATTCACAATTTAAAACTGACTGCAAGTCGTTAAATTTACAACAAACAGTTGATATTAACAACGCATATCGTTATGGAACAAGAAATCTAAGAATCTAGATTAATCTTTCATTTAATTTTTAATCTTAGATTTATTTTCTTAAAAATTTATTCGTTTGTTTGCAGCCGATGACTGTTTCGAGCTGGGAAGGCAGTCCTACAACAACCAGGACTTCTATCACACAGTGTTGTGGATGTCCGAATCGCTGACGAGACACGAGCGTGAAAAGAATCGCACCAACATTGAACGATGGGAGATACTCGAGTATCTTGCCTATTCTACTTATATGCAAGGTCAGCAGTTGCTCTGTCGTTAATGCACAAATCCACAATGTCCATCAGTAAATTATAAGAAACATTGTGCTTATGCTCATTCATTGTTCCAGTATAGTATTGAAGCATGGAGGGCGACTCGTAACACGCACTTCAATATTTTTTATGTTTTACAAAAATTCAATTTACATACTTTTAGAAATATAATGTGACACAGCCAGTAAAGATAAACTTTCGCGCTAGCTACGCATAGAGCAGCATTAGGAAGACTAAGAATGCACTCAAGTAGAGAAATTAAACTACCAATATTCAAGAATCAAGAATCAAGAATGTTTTATTGTCATACACATTTCAGCATTGGCAAAAGTCACTATAACTAATGCATTACATACAACAAAGTATAAGTCAACATTTGGAAAAACAAAACAAGTTGTTATACTAATATGTTCCAAAAGGTTATGGGCATGATACACAACAAAATTTACAGGGTATCATTAATATTGCAGGACAAATCAAAAACAGAATTGATAGAGTTAACACCTTATCATACTAGCATAATCCCTTAGTTAAGGGCGTGGTACAGGATAGCATTTCATTGACTGAGTAGAATGCATTTTCTTTCAACCACTTTGAGACAATATTTTTAAATTGCTTGCAGTCTTTATCTCTCACATTCACTGGCAGTTTATTAAATAATTTTGCTCCTGTATAGAGATACATTCCCTGTGTTTTGGAAAGCCTAACTTGTTTCAAATCAATCTGATTGCGGGATCTAGTACCATACTCATGAATATTGCCTCTTAAGCTGAACAAACTCTGATTCTCCTTAACAAACACTAAACATTGCATGATAAAAATACAAGGCAGAGTCAAAATACCATTTGCCATGAAATATGGCTTACAGGAATCTCTCATACCTAAATAAAAAACAATGCGCAATGCCCTTTTCTGACAAAGGAAAACTTTCCCTGTGCCACCTGAATTACCCCATAGCAGAGTGCCATACTGCAGGTGTGAATGGAAAAGAGAAAAATATGCCGTTAAAACTAAACTAGAGCTAGTACAAGATTTAAGCTTCTTCAGCAGAAATATCACTCTAGAAAGGCGACTACAAAGTGCATCTGTGTGGGTGTTCCAAGTTAGTTTTGTATCGAGATTTATTCCTAGAAATTTTACTGACTTCTGTTCACAATTTGTACTAGAACTAAATATAATAGATTCAGTTTTGCCTTCATTCAGAAGTAATTTATTACTAGAAAACCATATGTTAGCTCTTTCTCGCATATAATTTGAAATGATAGTGTTGATCAGAGAAGATTCATTGGAGCACAGAAGTGTTGTATCATCTGCATATAAGACAGATTTACTTGGAACAAACTTAGGAATGTCATTAATAAAAACTATGAATAAAAAGGGGCCCAGGACAGACCCTGAGGTACCCCTCTCAATACCTGCCTACAATCAGACCTTTGTTTACCAATTTTAACAAATTGAAGTCTTTCAGAGAGATAAGTTTTGAAAAGAGACAGTTCATTTCCAACTATTCCATAATATTGCATCTTATCAATCAGTTCCTTATGGGGTACAATATCAAAAGCTCTGCTTAGGTCCAGAAGCAGGGCACTAACTTTTTCCTTGTTCTCAAAGCCATTGATAATATAGGATACAACAGCTTCTACAGCTTTAGTGGTGTTTAGATTATGTCTGAAACCGAATTGAGCTGATGAAAACAAACGATATTGTTCAAAATGTTTTTCAATTTGAACCTTAATTACAGTTTCCAGTATCTTGGATAAAACTGGTACCAAAGATATAGACCTGTAGTTACTTATATCCAATCTGTCTCCTTTTTTATATACCAGTACAGTCAGAGTGACTTTTAAACATTTTGGAAATATACCAGCACTTAGTGCCCAATTTATAAGGTATGTTAAGGGTTCAACTATTACATTAATAATTTTTTTCAACACAAAATTAGATAGCCCAAAAAATCTTCAGACTTGGAGCTACTAAGCTTAGTGACAATCCTATATACCTCATCTTCTTTTACAGGACACCATTTAAAAGATGGCAGATCTGGCTTAATTGATCTGGATGACTCCAATATATTTATTGCACTGTCTGTATTTAAATTGCTCTTATTCATTATGGATCTATCACACATATCAACAAAAAAATCATTAACGTCATCAGCAGATACAGGAGGTTCTGATGGAGAGTTTTTCTTAGGCAGACGCCCTGTTTCTTTGTTAATGACACTCCAGGCTGCTTTACACATATTAGCAGATTTTAGGATGTAATCATCATTAGCCTTTCTTTTTGCCAAGTCAATTTGATTTCTATAGAAACGTTTTGGTCTTCTATGATTTTCCAACAATTCGTGATTTTTCTTACATTGCTCATGACTTAAGTCCAACAGAGTCCTAATTCTACTTAAAAAAGGTGTGTACCAGCTCTTAGCCTTAGGAGATTTGCAGCTCTTTCTATTTAATGTTGTTTTCCTAGTTTTCATAGGACAGCATATATTAAAATTATCTGACAGAACCTTCATAAAATCATCAAATGCTAGATTCACGTTTTCAGTCCGAATTGATGCAGACCAGTCAACTTCATTCAGACAGCACATCAATTTATTGATACTGGAGTCATTTAGGACTCTATAATTATAAGTTGATGGTTCATTCATATTACAGGGAGCTGTACTGGGTATCAGGTTTTTAATTTTCAACACCAAACCCAAGTGATCAGACAGATGGGGTTGTTCATTTTTACAAGTATATGTTGTAGGGTGAAGGTTGGAGATGAAATTATCCAGGCATGAGTCTAATCTGGTAGGATATGAATTGAGACAGAAGCAGTCATATGATTTTAACATATTGAGGAATGCTACTGTATGAGATCCCTTACTTCTTGGGTCAATGTTCAAGTCACCAGCAATAACAAGTTTAAAGTTACAATATTTAGTGCCATAGAGAATAAAATCAAGGAGTTGAGATAGCCTATCAGTAAAGATATCAATGGATGAGTCAGGGGTACGGTATATAGAAACAACTAACAATTTAATTGCACTAAAAGCTATCATCACTGCTTCAAATTGTTTAAATTCACAGAGAGAGTCAACATTTACAATTTCAAATGGGTGCTTGAAAGAGTCCCTCACATAAATAGCAGATCCTCCATAAAGCAGATCCTCCTCATAATGTATCATTAAGACTGACACACGTAAAAACGTAGCTCTGTAATTTATTAGATGCTCGGTATATACATTATCATATACGGCCAAATATCTCAAATGCCAAAAATAATGTATTCACTAGACTAACTTCTTGTGAAAGCCAGTTATCTTTTTACTGTTACACACTAATAAGTCAGTTACCAAACAAATTTATAAATGATAGAATCACCAGAGTTTTAATTTGTGAGGTTAGTGATTGGGTAAGCAATAATGTTTAATTCAAGCTGTAACTCTAATATTTGTCTTCGGTTTTTGAATGTATTACATTATCATAATATGTACTCTTTTTATACTTATTTTTCTCTTGTTTGGTTGTATATTTGTATTGACAAATTCCTTTTCTGTTATAGCGCACTTCAAAAGAACAAGTCACGAGAACTAGATCACAAGTTTTCTGCTTTTCTGGTTGAGGGCCTAGGGAAAATGGTGTAACAATTTAAGTAGGTATTCATTCTTTTTTTATGATGACTGTTTTTTAGGGAATGTGCGTTCGGCGTTGCAAATGACTGACGAGCTGCTGACTATAGTGCCGACGCACCAGCGCGCACTTGGCAACCGCGCATTCTACCAGGCGGCCATCGAAAAATCGCCCTCAACCACCGATCCTGTCGAGCCTCAGGTCAGCATACGGAATTAATCTAGCAGGTTTCCTGATTAAGTTGAATCGGGATGTATAGAATATAATAATGAATAATAAGAAGAAATTGTCACAAACACATTTATGTGGTTTTGATATTTTTTTCTTTTTTTCATTATGGATGTCTTTCGCAATATCACTTTCACCACTACCAAGAAAGTATATAGAATATGACAAATTATTCACAAATTTAATTTATGGTCTGAATAAAATAAGTTGAGAGTTGAGAGCCCTCTGCTGGCCAAAAAGCGTCGTCAAATGGGGTAAAATTTTGATATTAACAACTCTGTAATTTAATCAGTGATCTGTATGTAAAATTGTATACCCTACATTATTTTTTAGTCGGGGTTGAAGATTTAAGAGAAAATTAAACTTTTCCATAAATTAAACTCAATGTTTTGGACAATATAGCAATGTCAGAATTTGTGAAGAGAGAGTAGCTTTGGAGGTTGCATCTTCAATTCATTGTTATTCTGTCTATAAATAAAATGAAAATTCGTAAACAGTATATTTTTCCAAATATCATTTGGCTCTGACTAATAGGATTTACTAAAATGGGAAATAAACTAAAATTTATATTTAAAACAAATAAGGGGAAAAATATATATGTTCTAGTGATTCTCCAATATTCATTAGAATAACATTCATTATTATGTGCATTCAACATTATGGAATATTCATTCCATTTCAATATATTTTCTAAAATAAATAAAAAATTTCGTCAACGACAAGACAGTTGGCTAGCAAACATCGAAATTTCAGCATGCTTATTATAGAAAACAAAGTTTTTTATATAATATCTCATTTTCAGTCGTAATTCCATGTTTGTATATAAATAAATCGTTATGTAATAAGTAACTGTTAATATTCTATGTAATAATACTTGGCGATGCGTATATAGTATTTCATACTTGAAACTGTTGAATTATTATTTGTATCAATAAAGGAATCAATCTATCTCTGTCTACCAGATGGCTGCCCCGGCCGTTGACGATCTGCCAGAGAGAGATGTCTACGAGATGTTGTGTCGTAACGCTCTCTCTCCGAGTCCTGAAGTGCTGGCCAAACTGAAATGCCGCTATGTGCACAGAAACGAACCATTCCTAAGGTGAGGACATGGATTCCCGTATTCATGAACGTTTTTTGAATTGGGGGACTCTTGTAATGCCTTCATAAATATATTACATTCTAAGGAAGTGATAGCCGAGTGCAGTAGCAGGTATCTGTTCAATCAGAGATAAGCTGCGAAACTCCTCGGCGCTCTTTGTAAGGGTGACCGATTGGATTGGCCAGCAAAAAAGACTCTGTTCTCTGCTGTAAAATCACTTCCCGGTGGTTAGGAACCCACCTAAAACTGTAGGTCCAACTCATCGATCACCATCATCCAATTCATTACCCACGCACAGGTCTCAGACCTTTGTGGGCTTCATCCTCCGAAAAAAAGAGGCCAGAGAAATTGAAGGATCTTTAGTAGATACGACGCTTATTAATTTTTTATGAACCAACAAAAAATTATTCTGTTGTAAAATGATATAACTGTATAAAATAATTATTTTAACAATAGCCCGAACAATGAACGATTAGGCTTTCTTATCTGAAGGGAGAATTGAGAAGCCCTTCATTAAGTCAGTATTTATGAACGCTCCTTCATTGACTCGAGGGACACGAGGTCTCTTTGAAGTGTAATGTATTTAAATAGGTATTTCAAGAGACACTGAAGGAACCTTCGTAAATATGGTCATTAATTTTTTCAAGTCTCCCTTGACTTAAGGTAGGTTAGTAAATACGGGCTCAAATCGTCAACTGCTACCTCTATTTAAATTGAATTCATTCTTGATTATAATACTAGTAGTTCTGTGAACAGTAGAATAAGGGTGCCCAAGAATAACGGTGCTTGCACATTGGACATACTCTATGTACTCATAGGCTATAATCACCATCGCAAAATTGAACACAGTCATCAGACCTAACCCTTCATTCAATTCGCGTAGTCTATTTAATGTCTGGTTTCTACAATAAGTCACTGTATCACGTCACTAAGCTGCGTTTGTAATTCCATTCAGCCTGTATTTATTTTGTTCAGTACAGCTAATTGCTCAAATTAGATCAGATTTTACTTGTGTGATGAATGAATGTATAGATATAGAACAATATTAATTAAATTTGTGTGAAATTACCATTTACTTAGTAATCACTTGTTATTATACTCAATTGGAATATTTTATTTATTGTGTCAAAATTACTTGAAATGTCTTGTTTCTCTCAAACGAATATGTTTTTATTATGAATAATAACATAACATACGTTACATATAACATACATTGCGTAACATACACATGTACGGTATGTTATGTATTCAAAATAATTATTGTTAGATAATTGTAACTGTATTTGTCTTTCAGAATTGCGCCATTGAAAGAAGAAGAGGCCTACCTGGAGCCAAGGATTGTGTTGTATCGTGACGTCATTTACGACGGCGAGATAGAGGTCATCAAAAAAATGGCTTCACCCAGAGTAAGCTATCGAATTGTATTCAAAAAGAATTTGTAATATATAAATAATAATAAATTTCTGAATACTATATTGAATAGTGGTATATCAATAGTATTGTGTATGTAAAGGATGTTTTCTAGAGGTATGGAACTTAGAAATAAATTTCAACGGTAGCGAATCGTAGTAATGCAGTGAAAATGGCTTTATTTTAAATATTATGTTGTGCCATTTAGTTTGATTTCAGACATATGGTTGACGTGGCTGGCTTGTAGGTAGTCTAAACGAGAAGTTTAATTTTATAGGTCTTTTGCAGCAATTGGGGCCGTATAATAATGAGAATTATTATTTTGTTGTTTGTAAAAAGAATATGGCACCTTGTTTATTCCTTCTTTGTGCCATTGAGGTATAAAGAGTGTGATGCTATTTTATATTTTCCAATCTCTGTAATATCTAATGATAAAGTGAATATGTATATTTTTAGCGCTCGCCGTTCAGACTCGTTTTTCTTTCCTAAAATTTTAATTAAATTGTGTGGCTGTTTCAATTCAGGGTTAATTCAACCCTCCGAAGTAACCTATTCCACAGATGTATATTTTATTTTATATTAAATATTTTATATGAAACAATTTTTTAAATAATATTGTAAGTTTTTATGATTTTGTAATGATCTAACTTTGCAACTATCATGAATGATTTGTTTATTTCTGTATTTTGTAAAGTGTTCATAGATATGAGTTTTGTGGAAATAAATATATTTATTTATGTCGGTAATAACGCGGCGAGTGTTGTATAACAATTCGTCAATCGTTGCTAGCAGGTGTTTTGTGACCTTACTTGTCTTGTCTTGTGTAAGCATTGTCTTTTCTTGTGTGAGCATTGTCTTGTCTTGTCTAAGCCTTGTGTCTTAACTTACAACCTACTTTTGGCTTAAAAGCAGTCATAATACAATTGTTGCGTGAACTGCTATTTTAATTTTGTTAATATTTTTTATTTTTGGTGTGCTTAGTTTATATATTTTCAATTTTTCTGTTTTTAGTTGAAGAGAGCCACCGTGCAGAACTACAAGACGGGTGAGCTGGAGGTGGCCAGCTATCGTATCAGCAAGTCGGCGTGGCTGAAGGAGGCCGAACATGCCGTCGTGGAGCGGCTTAGCCGGCGGGTGGAGCATATGACGTCACTCACCACGGCCACCGCCGAAGAGCTGCAGGTCGTCAACTACGGCATCGGCGGACACTATGAGCCGCATTTCGACTTTGCCAGGGTAGGTACCGCACTATCAGTTCGTTCATTCTCATCTGGTTTTCAACTTCTTTTTTGAAGAATCTGTTTATCATCCAATAAGCTTTGGCTTCCTACAGAGTGATCATTAAGTCGCGCACATGAAAATAAACGTTTCTGTAATTAGTAGTGAATTAATTAAGAATAGTAATAATTGAATTAAGTTTAATGGTTTCAGTAAGATAGCATCCCATGTAGTACCGACAACAAATCTCGACATCATTGAAATGGATACTGGCTACATGAAGTCTGTTATATTTTTGGATTTACTGCTTTGTTATCAATTAGTTTTCTCAAGAGCAGAAAATCAAGCCTGAAATTCATGCATTCAATACTGACAAAGGCATCCATTTTGTAGAAATTCAAGTTTTTTGTGTATATTGTATTAATAATTGATGTTTGTGAATATATTTGGTTTACTTCTTTTTTTACTATTTGATTACTTTCTGATGTGCGCGACTCAATGATCACTCTATAGGACGCGGATTTGGACTAAATTAACAGCGGACAGCGCCGCAAACACTACAATACATAAACTTGATTTGCTTTCAAAATATGGTTCATAATAATACAATATTATAATATATTCGATTAATACATATTCTGCTATTATATTCATATATGTATTCTATTATACATAATATGCTTTCAATAATAAGTTGGAACCTATAATTTCCAACAACACGCCATCTTGATTCTTGATCTGTCCCGCGAGACATCAGGCTGATGACCTATTAACACTAGGAAAGTGGAAACACGCTGGAGATGAAGATTTTCATTTGAGCGTGTGTCCACTGTTGTAGTGTTGTAGGTTACTATCCTGATAGCTCACCTACTCGATGGACAGATCAAGATGGCGTGTCGTTGGAGATGATATGTTAATTTTCAACTTATTATTGAAAGGAGATTATGTATGGAAGAAGATATATGAATATAATAGCAGGTTATATGTAATTAACTGAATATAATTTTATAAAATACATTTCGAAACTAAATTGAGTTTATACAATGTAGTGTATAGGGTCCTGTCCGCTGTCAATTTAGACCAAATACACGTTCTAGGAAACCGAAGCTTAAATGTATTACAAGTCCGGGAACTAGGTGTTTATCGTACGAGCACGATAGATCACGCACAAGACGTGATTGGTGACTTTCTGAGCGCGGTGTTTGCGGGGACTACATGTGGAAGGGTGACCGGAAAAAACGATATTACCTAGTCACCACCAACAGCTTGGACCTACAATTTATCAGATTTATTATCAGCAACTGTAGTAAATTCCCCACATTGTTTTCTGTCAATAAAATATGATTTAAAAACGGAAATCCAGAAATAAGCAAGTCTTTTATTAGAATTTCAGTAATTTTTACTATAAATAATATTTATTTATTTAAGAAACAAAGTGGAAACAACAGGCTTACAAGCCCAAAACTGTTTCCTGTACAGTTTTCAAGTACAATCATAATCAAAAACTAAAACTAAAAATCTTAAATACTTAATATTTTATTTGAAAACTCAAATTGGAATTACTTGAAACTAAAATTAAAATTGGAGAAACAATTGACTGAGAAATTACCACAGTCTTGATTACTAATTCAAATAAACTTACATTGGAAAGAAAAAAAAATAAAATAAGAATATCGCATCTTATAACAAACAATTTGTCATACTTGATATCTATTTTAGTTCAACCATATCTGACATTTTTTCAGCGGGAAGAAACCAACGCCTTCAAAAGCCTGGGAACTGGGAATCGCATAGCTACAGTGCTATTTTATGTGAGTAGGAAAATGTCATCCTGTATTATTAATATATACTTTTAAGAAATTAATTCATCTATAAAATAAATTGTTTTTGATGATTATGGTTCGTTATTAACAGATGAAATTTATAATTCAATGTTGTCGCCCGCCATTGTACAACAGTGAGATAGCTATTGATTTTGGAGTTTGGGGGTCAAATATAAAACTAATTGTGATGTAAAGCATATTCGCACTGTAGGCTGTTTTTGGCTAGTGAAAATTAAAACAGCTGGTGCTGTCACTGTTTACATATTAGGCAAATGTGTGCAAATATATATTATGCAAAACATATTACAAATTAGCTGTCGGTCCCGGCTGCCTAAAAAACAGTCGTTAAGTCACGTCAGAGGCCCTGAACTTATTCAGGTGCGACCTGATAACTCTGACACCAGACCTGAGCCAGCCAGGTCACACGATATTATTATTATTAGGCAAATGTTACAAAACATTAGATATTGCAAAGGCTCAGCCCAATTATCCACTTTATATTTACAGTGCAAGCGTTGACGTTTTCATTTTTGTTGTGTTGAAATCTTTTCTTAAATTATTTTAAATCGTCGAATTAAAAAAGTACAAAGAAAATATTTATATATGATATATTGGGGAAGTGATAGCCGAGTCCGAGTGCCGTAGCAGGTATCTGTTCAATCAGAGACAAGCTGCGAAACTCCTGGGCGCTCTTTGTAAGGGTGACC
This sequence comes from Conomelus anceps, assembly GCA_948455865.1. NCBI lineage: Eukaryota > Metazoa > Arthropoda > Insecta > Hemiptera > Delphacidae > Conomelus > Conomelus anceps. The sequence continues at coordinate 20,374,584 of OX418217.1, forward strand.
AATTGGATTGGCCAGCTAAAAAGACTGCTGTAAAATCACTTCCTGATGGTTCGGAACCCACCTAAAACTGTTGGTCCAACTCATCAATCACCATCATCCAATTCATTACCCACGCACAGGTCTCAGACCTATGTGGGCTTTATCCTCCGAAAAAAACATTATGAAAAATTATGTTGAACAAGAAGAAAAAACTCAAGAACTGCCGATGTCCATTTTTTGTGAATTGGAAATATGATGTTTATAGTAGCCGAAGCAGTTGAATGGCAAGGCTAGTAGAGAGGTTAGTATGCACCTTGGTTAAATTTTGCATATGTCCATCATCACAACTGATAATAATTATTATTATTCTATGTAAATTCGTTTGGTCCTTGGATACTCCGTTATATTGGTTTAATATATGTACATTAGTAGTTTCAGAATTTATAGTTATTGGAAATGAATTATTTATTTGTTTATTTATGTGTGTGTAGATGAGCGACGTGGCGCAGGGCGGTGCAACGGTGTTTCCGTCGCTGAAACTGGCGTTGTGGCCGGAGAAGGGCACGGCCGCCTTCTGGTACAATCTGCATCCCAGTGGAGAGGGAGACTTCGCCACCCGCCACGCCGCCTGTCCTGTGCTCGCCGGGTCAAAGTGGGGTCAGTACAACTGCTCTTTAAATTCATTCAAAATCAGTTCATTTGAGAATAAATTCAGCGTTTCTTCCAACTTTAATAGTACCTCTATGTTGCAGAAGCATTTGATGAGGGCAGCATTTTGTAATATAATGTTAGAGAAGTTGCGCGAAACACCGATATGATTAAAACAACGATATTATTAAATTATGATTGTAAATTAAACGACTTTTATTGTGCTGTAACTAAACTATTTTATTTTTACATTTAGGTTTAGTGACTCTGTTCAAAATGTGTGAAGCATTAATGAATAAATGATTTCTTTGACTTTGACTTGCAGTCAATTTTAATTGTGAATAGATAATATTCCTACTCACTCTTGGCTGAACGTTTTCGAGCCATGAAAACCCATCTTCAAGGCGTCCTAGAGTTTTCATGACTCGAAAACGTTCGGCCAAGAGTGAGTAGAAATATGATCCATTTAAAATTAAAATTGACTGCAAGTCGTTGAATTTACAATCATAAGTTAATATTAACAAAGCAGATCGTTATGGAACAAGAAATCCAAGATGATGATTATTATTATTATTATTTCATATTTGTTTTTTTAATTAATTACTCTGCAGTTGGGGATATTCAGATCCCAAAACTTCAGAGCTCGAGTGCAGCAAAGATACTTTTAACGTGAGTTACACATTGATTTTTTCCTATAGTTGTCGCACCTGGACTGCGTCAATGTAAAATGAGTGTGGCCGAGTAAAATAGTGTAGTAATCAGCTGTTTTGAATATTATGATGAGTGCATAAATAGCCGCTCTGTTAGATAACTGCAGGAGAATAAATTTTTCGTTTATTTTCACTAGAATATCTCACGAATGGCTTAAAGATAACTCCTTTCAGTTGTTTCCTGTTATAATTCAAACCTAAAAAATCATCATCATAAATTGTTTTCAATTTAAACACACACACAATAATAAATGTACAAAAATAACAATTAAAACAACAATAATGAGCATAGAAGTTTATCAATAGACAAACAATTTGCAGATAAAACCATGGTTGGGTGTGTAGGTGAATAAATGTGAAGACATTTTAGAAGGATTTGTATGCATTTATTTTAAGGAAGGCCTACTAAAGTGTGGAAGAGTTATTCCTAAATTATAGGCCAAATAATTTCTGATGTGATAGCAGTTATTTTAGTCTTCAATGCAATATTTCATGTTTCATGACATTGCTGCGCCAAGATAGGCTTAAGTGTTTTTCATTTAATTGAATTAATTTAAGTTTTTTATGTTTGTACCTATTGTTATATGCTTTTACTTTGTACACTTTTGTTGATCTGTTGTAGCCTATATACGATTTAATGACTATTTCGACTATATTTATCTTGAGCTATTATTTTTTTCAGTGACTTTGCCCAGTTTTTATGGCTCAATAAATTTATTTGATATTCTCTTTCAAAAAGTCATTGTTGCATTCTTTTATGCATGAAATACTTATTCATGATCTTGAAAATCATTATCAGCATCCTGTATTAGATTTGTGTTTTGAGAATAAGATAGTAGTTAAGCCAGTAAATGTTTAGTCTAAACTTATCCCATTGTTTATATTTTAAATTCTGCAAACTGATTTATTACATTTTCAATTTCATACAATTTATTTTTTGCCAACAATATAAATGCATATCAAGTTTATATCTTAACAATAATACATCTCAATAATTTTTTGATAATTTTTCGTATAATTCTTTATTCTTGGTTTCTTTTTTCCAGTTTCGAACAAATGGATCCACGAGCGAGGTCAAGAATTCCGGCGACCATGTTCGCTGGAAAGAGAGGTGTCAGAAGAGTCAAGCTGACCCTCCACCACCACCTCTTCCTCCTTTTCATTCACCTCCTCCTCTTCTTCTTCTTCGTTCATGAGACCACTAATCATGCGCACGAGCAGCAGCAGTCATCGCTCTCACTTCAATCTCAAGCTACCAATCGATGACATCATCAAGGAGATAAAGGCCAAGATTATAAGACACCAGCCATAAATAGCTATGCGTTTATCCAAGGAGGTATAAGAAAGTGGAGGGTCAAGTCAAGTCAAGTCAAAAAATCGTTTATTCATTAATGCTTCACACATTTTGAACAGAGTCACTAAACCTAAATCACAATGTAAAAATATAATAGTTAAGTTACAGCACAATAAAAATTAGAATAAAAAATTGTCAAAAGGATAAAATCATGGGCAACTCGAAACACAACACGAGATTATACATAAAAATCAAACACTGAAAGTGAACATTCAAATGAAACATTATACGGCACATAGAAGGAACTACTTTAAACATGTCTGGACTGTATGTACTCCTCTAATGTGTATGGGCTCAAATCAACTAGATATTTTTTCAGTTTTCTTTTAAACTCAGGAGGGGGCATCGCATAACGTATACCGCCAATGTTAAAAAGTGTAACCGGAAATGGAAGCTAGCAAGGCCCTGCTGCAAGTGATCTGACGCCGTTCGCAGCTTTATCACCGCGAATTTCAAACTAAGTAGTTCACTTTTACAAGATTTCATTTAAAATTTCGAACTAAGCTTATCATCTGTGGAAAACGATTGGCTTCTCAAAATTATGTTTTGAAAACATCAAGATTTTGCAGTAGTTCCTATCACTTTAACACTAATTATGGCTTTAAACTACAACAAAGTGTAGAATGGTCAACATAGCCATGATATATAGAGCTCGTAGATATATTTAAGAACTACAATAGCTTGGGTCTATATATATATTGTGGAGTATAGCCGCCGGATATCCGCTCAAGATGGCTTAAATTTTCCTCCACTTTCTCATACTTCCATGCGTTTATCAGTTAGGTTAGGTTAGGTTGGGTTGCAAAACCAGAAGATCTGGGACCCAATTCATGAAACAATTGTTGAGAACATGCTCTTGTAATAATTGTAAGTTTTCAGTTAGTTTAGTAACTTTTCAGTTGAGTTGGGCTAGGTTACAAAACCAGAAGACCTAGGCCCGTTTATAATATTGTTAAATGCAAATTTGAGAAAGTGAGTCATCAAATGATCATTTATTGTTTTTAAAATTAATGAAAGACATTAATTTGACAATCTATGTTCTCTATTCATGTTTTCCAAGCAATGCAATATTCTCGTTTGCTAATGTTACTTTTCAAATTTTGCGGAAGAAACAAACATGGCTTACGATAGTTTTGAAGTTTAGTATATCAATACTATATCAATAAGATATAATGTATTCAATATATATCTACAAGTTGCTGTATAATATATTTTATGAGTATTCTAGCAACAGAGGTTATCAAGTTCTGAAAAATTTGCTCCATCACTTGTTCTTTATATTACAAAATCCAGTTCCTAAATGCTATTATAAATGACTGCATTGGAAAGTTTATAGTTTTCTATATTGAATTATTATGTAATTTTTAAATTGATTACAATAATATGGTATACTTTATACATTTTCAAAATTGGTGCTGAATTTCCAAAAACAAAATTTGCTTATATTGAAAAAAAAATTGTCATACATTATGACTATATAATTATATTCCAGGATGTTACCGACCAGAATTGAGTGGAAGATTTATTTCTCATTCAACGCCATAATTATATTGTAGTCAAATATCCCCTTTTTCATTGTAGTTTTACCATGTACATTGGTCCCGGGCTTGATACCCGGTTGGATTCGGCAGTGTATCTTTTTCCCCACATTCAAGTTTGAAGCTTTTATTACAATAATTGGTAATCTAGTTACTGGTTTTAGTAGCACTAACCTTTGGATTCGATTCCCGGTTTATTTGGGAATTTTTCGCCAAATCAAGAAACAGTTTAACTAACGCTTCTATGGGGAATATTAGCTTTAATATATTGCTGTTTAAATTTTATTCAAGTGTGATTTGTATGTGTGGTAGGAAAAAATATTGTTATAACGCTTAAATGCTGTTATCGGCTTTGAGAATTTGAAGTACTGATTCATATGTATTTAGCATTTGTAGCTCGATGATTTATTTTCTGACAATATGAGAATTTTTATTTATCGTTCGTTCATATAGTTTCAATTAAAATGCTTAGATTACTCAATTTTTTTTAAAGCAAGTCTTAGGGTGCGTTTATATATCATTATATAACAATTTTATACAACACTAGCGAACTGCTCGATTCAATTGAATATGGATTTCTAAAATGTGTAATAACCTATATACATATTTAATTTAATAGTCTCTTTATTCTTATCAATCTTCTTCTTCTTTTTTCTCTTCTACTTTCTTCCTCCTCCATTTTTACTCTTTTTCTTCTGTAATTTAATTCAATAGTCTCTTTTTTCTTATCCTTCTTTTTTTCTAATTTTACTCCTTCTTCTTCTACTCCTCCTTCTTAGTTTAAAGGATTTAAGGTATTAAAGGTGGTGTATCACGAGATTTCTCGTGAAACTTAATCTTTCTGTTTTTTAAGAAGTTACTTGTCCTTCATGGGTCGTATTACATACATACATGGCAAACTTTTAGTATCCCGTCAATTTAGGTCAGAATGCTATTAAAATTTGCTAATTTTTATATCGTTATAATTATTACTTTCATTAAGGGGTCTTTATTCTTATTGTTTTTTTTTCCTATAATATATGTACTATACTTATATAGCCTAATACAGGTTTTTCCAATAATTATTCAATTTCCATAACGGTCTTTGTTCTTTTGTGAATAATTACTTTCATTTAAAAAGTTTACTTTGATTACTCTGCATCTATCTACTCATATATCTTAAATCCATATTTTTTCTTATTTCAATGATAGCTTTCTCTTATGACTCTTCAATTTTGGTGTCGATTGTCTTCAAAATTATGTTGTATCGTGGCCAGATTGTTTTCATGCATTATTCTATCTTAAATACTTATCTTATTGCGTTATTAACCATTATTATACTTTTCAACTCTTTCGTATTTCTTGTTATTGCAATTGTATGTAAGCTTTTGTGTCATGAGAGCAATGGATTTATCCCGGTGCTCTCACATATTGTAATTTCAATAAATTATTAATTAAATAAATAAATTGTCTGTACCCTTGGCAAGAACGAATCCACCTTACGCTCATCTTTCTTTGGCATCCTGATTGGTCTGGTTGTACCATTGTTTATGGAGGTCCTAATGAAGCTTATTTCTAAAATCAGTGCATTGCTCCAACATTTTTAGTATCCTATCTATTTAGATCAGAATGCTATTAAAATTTGTCACATATTATTTACGACCGTTTAAGCGGGCTTGGGTTCGAATCCCGCTTCTCCGTCTGGCATCTATGTGTAATCATTCACCTCATTACCCACACACAAGTCTCGGACTCATGTGGGCATCATCAGCAATAAAAACCCACAAAATAAGTTGAATGATTAATATTATCATTTGATTAGTAAGTGAAAATAATTAAACCTATAATTAGTCAACTTTGAAAAATGTTGAAATTGCAACCCAGTAGAAATATTTTTTTTGTTCGGTCACGACCAAAAAGGTTAGTTAGCATTGAGTCAACTTCTTTTTTTCCTTTTTCTTCTTTTCCTCCCTTTATCACCTCTTTTTCTTTTTCTCTATCCACTAACTTTTCTTCTCTTTCCCCCTCCTTTTCTTCATTCTCTTCTCATTCTTCGTCCTCCCTCATTGAATCTCTTTTATTATCCAGTGTTGAAGTTTCGTGAACAGAGGACTGCAAGTAGCTGTTTATTATATAGGATAGTTTGATAAACAAGGTCCTATAACAAAATTGTTATATTATATATATAAAAATATATAGAAACTGTGTTATACGTTATGTATAATACTAATGCCCGGTTTCTAGGTCGTTCATTAAGTTTAATGGATCATAAACTCACAGCTGGAGCAATGTTTTAACATTATCCAATGATCCATTAAACTTAATGAACGACCTAGAAACCGGGCATTAGTATTATACATAACGTATAACACAGTTTCTATATATTTTTATATATATAATATAACAATTTTGCTGTGAGTTAATGATCCATTAAACTTAATGAACGACCTAGAAACCGGGCATTAGATTCTGGGAACTGCATTCCTGTGTGAAAGCCATACCAACATTGCTGTATAACAATGCCATATTAGTCTCAAAATTCAAAATTAAATAAACTTTTTTGGACTGTGATAGTGTTTAGTTGAAGTGAAATCAAAAATTAATATTCTTTTTGTAAAATCTCGTGGCTTATTGCGCTTCAGGGTGAAATTTTTAGTGAAACAGATCTAACATAAGATTTTGATTCTACTTTTAATTTGATGTTTTCCATAACGAAATACTTAATGAATAATCTAATATTAAAACTGACACTGTATTTAATTTTTATATATTGTTCTACTCACTTATATTGGAGATGCTTGAAGAATGCATTTAACTTCTGACGAAGCTTCTTTTCAGAAGTGAAGTGCATCCCTCAAGCATCTCCAATATAAGTTAGTAAAACAATATATAAAAGAGAAGTAGTTTCAGTTTTAATATTAGATTCTACTTTTAAATTTTGTGAAAAGCAGTTTTGGGCAATAGCCTGTTTTATTCGCATTGATTATATATTATTTAAATGAATAAATAAATATTACATAATGTTAACGCACCCTTAGGTCCTTGTCGTGAAAATATTTAAAATTTATTTTAATCAATAAATTAGTGTTACATTGTATTATTTAATATTTGATGCTATTCATGAATACTATTGTTACTTACAGAAGCATTGCAATATATGTTAATGCTTTGTAGTTTCAAGCACTAGCACACTGCCATCTAATATTGAAACTAACCACTGTCACTAAAATAATCATTAATTCAAATTTTCGTTTTTGTTACTTCATTTCATTAGAGAGTTAACTCTAAAACTACTTTAAAGTCAGATAATGCTAACTTAGACATTCCATGCATCTGCCTGCTTTAAAATCAAGATCCTATAGAGCAGGTGCATGGACATAGTGTTTTTGTTTGTATTATCGTTATATTTAACGTTGTAGTTTGTCTAATCTCTCTATTTTTTCATGTCTACATAATTCTTTGACCGGTGTTAAGTTACTTTAATTTTATTTTTGAATGCTTTCATTTGATGGAAGTTATCATGTACTGTGGTATTAAATTAAGTTAGCATTGTTTCAATCATCAACAATGTATTGTAAAGTATTTATTTAATTTCAGTAATTTGTAAGTAGGATTGTAGAATTGCATGAATAAATAATGTTGTCTGGACTTTCAGAATTCATGTAATGTTTTATACGTGAATGGGATAGACGTATTTGGTAGGTAATGCAAGAAAATATACAATTTATATCAATTCTAAAGGCTGTTTTTTTTCGTCTCGATCCTCCCATCTTCCTTGTGGTCCGGACTTCACCTGAATCTGTGGACATAACCGTACTGTTGACTTGGTACTGTAGTGCAATATTGATACGATTTTTGTCGGATCCGTCAAAAAAAAAACGTTACAATATCTTACTAGTGTGCATGGAACGTCCGCAATGGTCCCCTAAATGATAGTTGTAACTTTTTGTATTTATTAGGCAAACATTTATTAATACATTAGGCAAAGGCTACAATAGACTTCTTCTGTATTTTAGCTCATTAAAATATGTTGCTCATCACCCACAAAAATATTTAGTCCGCCGGGAATCGAACCACGGATCTTCCACGGACGCCTTGGAAGATCCGTTGTTGATTCCCTTGATTTGACTATATATTTTTGTGTTGTGGCATTCATCGATTTCCATGACCTATTTAATGCAGTTGTCTATGCCCGTAGTGGCGGAGGTCTATGACATTATAGAGAGCATCAAAAAGGAATATTAGGACAAACAATATCTTGTTAGTATTTAGCAACATTATAAAATATATTGATTAACATTAGTCTAACCATCGTGCGCTTTTCTATGCAAATAGCAATGTAAAGTTAGACCTAAAAATTCTTGACACCCATCCATGGCTTCTCTCCACCAGTGGCTGGGTAAATGAGCATGATAGGTGGATATTGCGAATTTTCAAAAGCTCATATCTGCTGAACAGCAGCGAATTTCTCTTGTATGATGGCATATTCATAAAGATTTCTTCAAGTACTATAAAAAAAAAGTAAATTCGTATGGCTTTTCGTGGTGGGGAGACCCTTACGGGTAGGTCCACCTCGCCGTTTTTTTTACGACTGCTTTTTTTTATATGCAACCGGGACCGACGGCTTAACGTGTCCTCCGAAACACGGGAGTGGCTCGAGAAAAATATCTTGTACTCAACTGGGATCGAACCCAGGACCTTTGGCTTATCAGACCAGCGATAAGCCAACTCGGCTACGCCGACTCCAAGTACTATAATTCACCACAGTATAAAGAATTTCGAAAGATTGAAGATTTTTGCAAAAAATCATGATGCCTTTTTTCATGTAAAAAAATATTTAGGTTTAGTTGATATTTGCTTCATTGATAGCTAAGCCTAAGAAGTCTCAACAAACATTCATGACCCGCTCTCTCCACCAGTGGCAAAGTTGATATTTGGTCCATTGATAGCTAAGCCTAAGAGGTCTCAAAAAGCATTCATGACCCGCTCCACCAGTGGCAAAGTAAATGAGTTCAAAGATAAATTTTGCTCATTTTAAAACCTGAACAGGAAATTTTTATCTCCTGAACACAAGCAAATTTAATGATGACATGTTCTTCGAGGTCTTTTCAAGTACTATAATCCATCACAGTATTTTGAATAAGTAAAGATTTTTGCAAAAAATCATGAAGTGCGTGATCATGAATGGTCGTGCGTTTTTTTTTTAATGCAAAAATGGAAATAATAATTCCAGATATCGTTCATATCTGGTCCATTGATAGAGCTTCGCCTGGGGAGTGTCCACACCCGAACATGACCCGCTTTTCCCACCTTTGGCTGAGTAAATGAGTTTCAAAGGTAATTATTGCGTATGTTTAAACGTTCATATCTCTTGAATGGGAGCGACCTTTTCTTAATCTGATGGTATATTCTTGAAGGCCTCTTCAAGTAGTATGGCCCAACACAGCAATTCGAATACCTTGAGATTTTTCCAATATCCATGGATAGGGCTTGGCCTGAGGAGTGTTCACACTCATCCATTACCTGCTGTCTCAAATAGTAGCTACGTAATTGTTCTTGAAAGGTAAATATTGTCAATTTTTAAAAGCTCAGCGTCAATTTAATGGCATAGTTTTGAAGGTTTTATAAAGTACTATATATCCATCACAGTATGAAGAATTTTGAATATATGAAGTTTTTTACATGTAGGCTATTCATGTCCATTGTACACATTGAAATATACAGATTTTTATTTTTTAAATACAAGAAGACTACAAATTACCTTCAAGCTAGTATATTATTTTCTACTTAGTGGAGCAGGATCTCAAACTGCAAACTTCTGCGTATTATACGTGTTATGGGTCTGTCTGACTTTCAAAAGTGTTCGCAACTTCCAAATCTGTTCTGAGCATGATCTCCCTTTTCTAAATCCTGCTTGGTATTCACATATCATTGTATCAACTTGCGGTTCTAATCTGTTAAGAAGTGCTTTTGAGAAAATTTTGTAGGTGACTGGAGGTAATGAAATGCCCCTGCAATTATTGCAGTCTGTTTTATCACCCTTTTTGTGCAACGGGTGGATCAATGCGCATTTCCATTCTTTTGGAATTTCCTCGGTAGTCCAAATCTCAGGAAGAGTTTTGTGAATTCTGTTTGTAATGTTTTTGTCATTGAGTTTCCAGATCTCAGCAATAATACCATCTTCCCTTGGGGATCTATTGTTCTTTAATTGTTTTACAATCTCTTCTACTTCTTTAATTGAGGGCGGTTTTGAGTCTGGATTCGGCCTTATCTTTATAAAGTTCAATCTTTCTTTAGGCTTTTCACAGTTGAGTAGTTCATCGTAGTAAGTTTTGATAATTTCACAGTTTTCTTTAGTGTTTGTTTCAAGAGATCCATCTGATCGCTTGAAGCAGATATTTTGAGGTTGATATCCCTTTATATGTTCCCTAAATACTCTATAAAAATTTCTTGTGTTAATAATAAACGTGAACGGCTTTTAATGTTGGGGGGGGGGGGACCCTTACGGGTAGTTCCACCTCGCCGTTTGAGCCATGTTACGTTGTTCATCTTGAAGTCCTCCTCAATCTCCTTCAACCTGTTTCAGTCATATTCCCTTTTCACATTTATAATATCTTTTGAGGTTTGTTTCTGGATTTTATGAAAAACTTGCCATGTTTCAAGAGTTCTGTTGCTGCTAAACTTCTTCCATGCCTGGATTCGTTGCTCAGTTGCATTCCACCATCTATGTTCTAGGTGGTTGAGCCCAAATCATTGTCTTATATTACTATATTATTATAATAAAAACAAAAAAATATTTAGTTTGAAGTGACTGACAATTAAACTGACAAATATACAGAAAAAGAATTTATCAATTTAGAATTCCTTTAACTGCTATTAATTTATACTGAAGACTTCCACAATGGCAGATTGATAATAGTATTGAATAGCTGATGGAAATCGATAAATGCTACTTAGTACAGTAGAACTTCGATAATTCGAACGTTCTATAATTCGTAATTTCTATAATTCGAAGTAAAAGCTCCGGTCCCTTGAAAAAACCTCTTTAATTCGTAGAAAAACAATGTATTTTGGTCCCTTCCATAATTCGAAGAAAATCTGCTGGTTATGGTCAATCCTGAGACTCTGTAATTCGAAGTAACGTCGGTCATAACACTCTATAATTCGAAGTTACCAAGGAGTGGGAGAGATGGCGTATTTCTCTCGCAAGGCTATGAGCGCATGCGTTCAGCAGCTCCAATTCTCACGATTCATACGATATTTTGCGTTGATTAATTTGGCAGAACTGCCAAAATAATTCTCACCAATTCTCCAGTGCTGAAGTCATAATCTAAAAATAGATCAATGCATGCTTCAGTCATTGAACTTCGACCTTCAATTCAGTTCAGAGTTCGACTCGGTACGGGTTACGTAAACTGCATTTCCGCTTTCACGTTTTGTATACACATTGACATCTTTTATTCAGTTATACGGTAGTTCAAAAACCGATTATGAGTTCGCGACCCCGATATAAGTGTTTATCAGTTTTCCAGAAAAAACAAGTCATTGAATTAGTCGCGAGTGGTGTAAAAAAAAAGGATGTGGCAGAACGTTTTGAAATTCCGCTATCAACGTTGAGTGGTATTCTTAAAAAACGAGACGTTTTAGCTGCTTCTTCATCGAAAGCAACGTGGAAGAGACAGAAACAAAGTGAACACCCTGAACTTGAACAGTGTTTATTAGAATGGTTTTCCCAATGCCGTTCAAAAAACGTACCAATTGGAGGCCCTTTGCTGAAGGAGAAAGCAATATTTTTCGCGGAGAAACTGGGTAGTACGGGTTTCAAGGCAAGTACGGGATGGCTTGATAAATTTAAAAAAAGAAATTCTATCAAATTTCATAAAATTTGTGGGGAGAGCGCTGAAGTTGGAGAAGGTGTATGCATTGAGTGGAAAGAGAAACTGATTGAAATGATTTCAGAATACGATCCACGAGATGTCTTTAACGCAGATGAAACGGCTTTATTCTTTAGATGCGTTCCTGATCGTACACTCAGCTTCAAAACCGACAAGTGCCACGGTGGCAAGAACAGCAAAGAACGAATTACGCTACTGTTGTGCACGAATATTAGCCCAGGCAATGAATGTTTTGTGTCGTAACAAATTAGGGGAAAGCTGAATTTTTGCAGGATGTTAGTATACATAGTACTTACTCAAAAAAACCAAAGTCCCGACCCCCACCCCGCTTGCTTCCCCCACCACCCCCCTATCAACATTGCAAGAGCAGTACTTCAGTTAAAGGCTTATAACTCGGAAACTAATTAAGGTATAGTTGTGATTCTCATCTCATTTAATACTCAAAACTATTCTCTAAAAAATATGTCATATACATTTTCTATGTAGATAGCCTAGTTTTTCAGTAAAAAAATAGTTAATAGAAAAAAATGTCACCACGAACCACAAAAATCAACTTCAACTGATCATATCTTTTTTAATATCGCGTTATTGGTTGTGCCGTTCCTTACAAACCTTATAGATAATTTAATAAGCTTTAAAATGATGTGTCTATTGATTACTATAGTTCAAGTTATGGCGTCATAGTGAGTGATGAAATAGTAGCGGACACCGCGTCGCCGAACCCTACAGCACTGTGTATTGCATGGCGCTTGGCTATCCAGCCCAATCCAATAAATAATTATTGTCAGACAAGCAAGACTATATAAGCCAATCAATAGTACACGTTTGAAAGTACATCTTCCGAAAAGTCCCCAAAAATCCCCCCTCATCTTTTCCCCCTAGCCCCCTCAAAGTTGAAAATGTTTCTAATTATCGGAAATTCGATATCTCTGTAACTAACTATCGAACAGAGTTGATTCTTCTTCCATAATATCAGACATATATAGTTCTGCAATAAATGTGCTGTTCACTTTGCCGGTATACCTGATAGTTTCTTTTATAAAAATTGAAATATCTTCAAATGATAAATCTATCAACTAGATTTTTCATTATTTAGGGGAACATTTTTGTATGTCAATTTACAGAAAATAGCGTTGAATAGAAGTTATAGAACTTATTTTTATGAATCCAAAGATGTGTATAACACCATATTGACGATTAGAGATGATGATTTGTTTGATGATAAGTTATAGAACTTATTTTTATGAATCCAAAGATGTGTATAACACCATATTGACGATTAGAGATGATGATTTGTTTGATGAGAGATGTAGTGAGGAGGGGGGTACCCCTTCGCTAACATCTGTCGCACTCCACCTTTATGTTCTCAGCTCTTCGAGGCTATTTCAATTCATATGTAAAATGTCACATTTGACCGATAATTTGGAATTCTACTTGAAAGGGCAGTATAGGTTTCCCTTATACTACATTATTTTGTAAAATGATGATTCATCATTATAAATAGTTATAACTTGTAAACTACTGCAGAATAAATCGCAATATTTGTCTCAAACTGTAGGTATCATCTTTTTCTTTCATACCCTCATTAAGAGAACTGCTGAAAACACGTTTTAAATCAAGCTAAACAGTTTTATATGTAGCAAAAGTTTTGGTGATTTTCTAGGTTTTCCGATATTACAGCCACACCATGTGTCGAACATGAAATAAACAGGATACCTTTCTTGTGGACAATACAATTACCCAAAACTGGGTACCAACGGCAGGCTTGTAGCATGAATAGAAAGTTATAATCATTCATAAAGTTGAAATTTCAATTTTTTCATAATCTTTCAACATTTTGAATTACAATAACTCGAAATTCATACATGATACAAAGATGCCATTGGTATGTTTCAGGGAATTGTATTGTCTAAAATAACTGTGTCCTATACATTTTTTTTCCAACACATTGTATGATTGTACTATCGGGAAAACCTACATATAGAATTGTTTAGTTTGATTTAAAATGTGTTTTCAGTGGTTCTCTTACTAAGGATATGACAGAAAAAGGTTTTACCTACAATTAATTTCAGACGAACTTTGCAATTCCTTCTTCAGTAGTTTACGAGTTATAGGCCTAAACTATTTATAATGAAAATCGTCATTTTCCAAGTACACTTTAGGGCAGTAATGGGCAAACTACGGCCCGTGAGCTAGCCCGGAACATGATTTCGAGTGAAGACTAAAATCACACATGCAAATTAAGTTATATGAAATATACGGTAATGTAAAAAATATATTTTTCTCTGCTAAATTAGGATAACGGTTATTTATTCATTTATCTTTTCGATTTCGCAGTACAATATTATCGCATCTCAGTTTGCTCTCAGTGTTTAGATATGAGTTAACTTACTAAAGAGTTGAGCTACCGCTTACAACGTAAAATCGACAGGGAAGGAAGAAAGACTCAAATTGCAATTATACTGTATTATGACGATATAGGCCTAATTCTTGTTCATTGTTTCAAGAGGTTTCCTGCCTCTATTGTCATTGGATGAAGTTTTCATATGTTGAAACGAATAGATGCTTGAAATTGGTAATCAGTTACAAAATAAAGAAACTACTGTAGTTTCATTATTGATTAACAATGCCAAAAGGTCCACACAATCAAAAAGGTTCAACTGGAATGTTTAGTGTCAATGAAGTTGTGACATCACTTTTATCCAGAACAAAAAAGAAGTTGAGCTTTTAGAGTAAATAGTGAAAAATACCAGACATAAGTATAACTACCGAAACATTAAAAAAAATTTCACTTGTTTTCAAACTGAATATAAAAGTGAAATTAAATGTAAAAGGCCATCTATAAATAGCATGATTGTTAGTGAGACATTCAAATGATACGAGCACTAAATGAGCTTCATACTCTAATGTGCGTCAAAATGAGTGAAATGATGTCTAGAGCTGCTTAAATTACTGCTTTTAAACGCTAATTTACCAAAACCATTGTGGAGAAGTACCCCCTGACACCTTTTGCTTTGATAAGATGGGTTAAAAATCAGATTGCTTCTAAAGCTAATCTCAGTTGGATTACTGCATCCCTTCGTGAGTTAAACAAGAGTCTTTCTACTACATCCTTAATTATTTAGGATAATATTCATTGAGACTTGAATTTTTAATTGATGATTGAAATGTAAAAAATGAGTACTAATAAATTTTTTGACCCGCCCACATAATTTCTCATTTCATCTAGCACCCTCCTTCAAAAGTGTGCCCATGTCTGATATAGGGGGGAGCCTATACTGCCCTTTAAAGTAGAATTCCAAATTATCTGTCAAATGTGGCCTCAAAGAGCTGAGAAAATAATGGTATGGAGTGCGACATACCGTTCCTGAGAGAAGGGCCCAACAATGTTAGCAAAGGCCCCCTCTACACCACTCATCATAACAAATCGTTATCTCTAATCGTCAGTATGCTGCTATACACATCTTTGGATTCATAAAAATAAGTTCTATAACTTCTATTCAACGCTATTTTCTGTAAATTGACATACAAAAATGTTCCCCTAAATAATGAAAAATCTAGTTGATAGATTTATCATTTGAAGATATTTCAATTTTTATAAAAGAAACTATCAGGTATACCGGCAAAGTGAACAGCACATTTATTGCAGAACTATATATGTCTGATATTATGGAAGAAGAATCAACTCTGTTCGATAGTTAGTTACAGAGATATCGAATTTCCAATAATTAGAAACATTTTCAACTTTGAGGGGGCTAGGGGGAAAAGATGAGGGGGGATTTTTGGGGACTTTTCGGAAGATGTACTTTCAAACGTGTACTATTGATTGGCTTATATAGTCTTGCTTGTCTGACAATAATTATTTATTGGATTGGGCTGGATAGCCAAGCGCCATGCAATACTCAGTGCTGTAGGGTTCGGCGACGCGGTGTCCGCTACTATTTCATCACTCACTATGACGCCATAACTTGAACTATAGTAATCAATAGACACATCATTTTAAAGCTTATTAAATTATCTATAAGGTTTGTAAGGAACGGCACAACCAATAACGCGATATTAAAAAAGATATGATCAGTTGAAGTTGATTTTTGTGGTTCGTGGTGACATTTTTTTCTATAAACTATTTTTTTACTGAAAAACTAGGCTATCTACATAGAAAATGTATATGACATATTTTTTAGAGAATAGTTTTGAGTATTAAATGAGATGAGAATCACAACTATACCTTAATTAGTTTCCGAGTTATAAGCCTTTAACTGAAGTACTGCTCTTGCAATGTTGATAGGGGGGTGGTGGGGGAAGCAAGCGGGGTGGGGGTCGGGACTTTGGTTTTTTTGAGTAAGTACTAGTATACTAACATCCTGCAAAAATTCAGCTTTCCCCTAATTTGTTACGACAATGGCCATTTTTTTGCATTCATTGCCTGGGCTATATGGACGGTTTCGAGAAACCTAAACCATTCATAATCGGGAAATCAGCAAAGCCACGCTGTTTTAAAAACGTCCGATCGTTCCCTATCATGTACCGATCTAATAAAAAAGCGTGGATGACAGCAGAACTGTTCAATGAGTGGCTCTTGGGACTTAACAACGACATGATGCAACAGAAACGGAAAATTTTATTGCTGATTGATAACTGTACAGCTCATAATAATTTGCCTGAACTTGAAAATGTGAGAGTGGAATTTCTTCCACCTAATACCACTTCTCGTCTGCAACCACTGGACCAGGGGATCATAAAAAACTTTAAAGTGTTCTACCGCAAAGAAATCGTGATTCGACTGTTGGATTGTATTGATGAAGAGCGAGAGCATAAAGTTTCGATTTTGGATGCCATGAACATTGCTCATAAATCCTGGAAAAACGTCTCTCAGCAAACAATCAAGAACTGTTTTGCACACTGCGGATTCTATGGTGATCAGCATCCAGAAGCAGAGGAATTGCCCATCGTAGCTCCTGCTGACTGGTCTCGTGCTGTGGGTGAGCAGGAAGAAGACAACTTGACATTCATGGATTTCGTTCATGTTGACGACGATGTGGCCATTTCAAGTGCATTGACTGATGATGAGATTTTGGCTCAACATAGTCGGGACAATTTGGAGAATCAAAATGATGATGATGATGGAGACGACGACGACGATGACCAACCTCCTCCTCAGCCAATTTCGTTAAAGCAGGCTCGATCTCACTTTGCTGAATTGAGTAATTTCTTGTCAACAAGAGATGTCGACGATTCAGTTTTCTCTGCCTTGGTTTCCATTGAAAACGCAATTGATCGTGCTAGAACGGACCAATTTAAGCAGTCAAAAATAACTGACTTTTTTAAATAAGATAATCTTGATTTTTTTCATAGTTACTGTATCGTACAGTATATCCCTTATTTTTCACTAGTACTGTATAATTCAATTTTTTTTGTTATATCCCTGTGAGAATAAGTATGTGAAAACAGGAGAATACAGTCTATACTTTATATACTACCTTCTATAATTCGTATTTTTTTCTCTACAACCTTCCATAATTCGTAACTTCGATAATTCGTAAACTTCCATAATTCGTAGTAAAGCGTCGGTCCCTTGAACTTCGAATTATCGAAGTTCTACTGTAGTAGTTTTTGTGGGTACTGATTTGTTGGGCTGTTGGGGGGGGGGGGGGGGGCATCAGCTAGGCGCCCCCAACTCGACAAGCATCCAGGTATAGCTTCGATTCTGTCTCAGTTCCAATCGTTTGTACTGCAAACTGTTTAAGCCGTCTGTTTTAAAACGTTGTTTAGCCGAGTACAGGATGTTGAACCTGCAAATAAAACAATAATTTATTATTGCAATTCGTGAGTTGGCTTGTAAAATGAGAATGGACAAAAAACTCAATTTTCCGGTGTCATGAGAGACACAGTGCGAATTGCGCAAACCTGGAATGTTTTGAGAATTGCAAACAAGTTTATTGAAGGGTCGAGAAAGGGTCTTGTCTACCGGGAGCAAATTCAGAATACTTACCATATGATAATACATAATTATTATGATACTATATTGTCTTGCTGACTTCATTCACTTAGAACAAAGTTACACCTACAAATAATTGCGCTTTTACTGATATTTATGGTACGTTACTACGACACTGCTATTATAAATATTGTTGTATGTTAATTGGCAGTAATCAGTAAATTAAGTTTCCCAGGTTAGGTTAGGTTAGGTAGGTAAACTAACCTTCCCAGATAACAGCAAGTGAGAATTTCTATTTTGATGATCAGATGGAGGTGTGAACTACAGAGATAGAAATAATAATGTGTTTATTTTTATAGTCTGTTCAGTGAGCCTACAGAGTGGAGTAAACAAGCCGAAACCCAATGAAGCCCGAATCACAGAATAGTTTTCTAAACGCCTAAACTACCATAGAATATAAACTACTGTAATGGAACAAAGAACTTACAAATCAAATTATTTAAAAAAAACTACGAGAAATCAAATTATACTTATACTGCAAGATAGTGAACAAAGACAAGCATAACGAATTGTTAATCACAATGTAGGACTGCTTTCATATGCTCGATGTCAAACAGTGAAGCACACACTAGAAGTTCAACAACAGCTGTTAAGAATGAACTGTAGGTGGCAATGAGTGTGAATAGGCTGACCGACCAATGCCAAGCCCTTTTCAGTACAATTCTCGAAAATCCTCACACACACACACACACACACACACACATGCAAAGCTTGTTTGGGTCACTCTGTAGGCTCGCTGAACAGACTATAGAATGAATGTAAATATTTCTGGATAGTAGGTTCCAAATTATTTTAATTTATCCAGTGGAGCAGACAGGATTTAAATCGGGTTTCCTATTATTGAAAGTCCATTTGAGGACTGTTTTTACATTATGAATTTTCTAATACAATCCTCAGACTGAATAGGCAGATATCATATCTGCATATCATCAATAAACGTTCAATAATGTTAAATTGAAATATATGATCAGGAAAAGTGTTTCCTAATTTTATGAAATTGGTTATACAGTGTAGCGTCTCGCAGAGGGATTATCATGAAATTTTAAGTGATATTCATCTCATTTTCAAAATTGACTTTTATTCTCTGTCACATTAACATTTCTGTATCAAGGCTAAGAAAGAACACTAAAAAACTAACTTGTTTATAATAAAGCTCGACAAACCAGAAATAGTATACTTTCTTCTTCTTAAATTAAATAATTATTATCATATATTGTACATAAAATTTGGTTCTGCTTTCCGATCAGATATATCTGGTACGTCTAATCAGATGAATTATTATTTTGTTCAACTCACCTGATTGACCAAAATGGGACATTACAACAGTAATACCATATTGTTGTAATATTGAAAGCAATTTTCGCCTTTCATGAATTTACTTCTGGTCTCTACTACCTGAGCAGCAGTTCCAGGTATTTGAGACCCTTTCCTGACCCTATGATGAAACCTGTGCGCGTTTCATCTTTTATCTTATTTGTTGCACTTGAGAAACTATTTCGCACTCGCCTTTAGCTCATGCATGATGCATTTCTCTCATGCAGCAATGAGCTACTTTGAACACTAGTAAACATATAACTGTCAATGGTTAAATTTACTGGGAGTCTTATCAGTAACTGGTAAATTCTAGGTTAGGTTCGGTTAAGGTTAGACATTCATAGACATTAAAACTGTTGAATTGACCAATCAGATGCCACCTAATCTAACACTACCTAACCAAACCTAATTTATCAGTTACCAGTAAGGCTCCCACAAACTGAACCAATACCTTTTTGGATTACCCTCCTGCCTGACATGTGTCATCATAGTGTAGCGAGCAATTTGGGGGGGATAGCGGATGATGTGCAGGCCATTAGTGCGCAGACGCGTGGACATGTCGTCGTCCTCCCCTCCCCACCCCCAGTACACGTTGCTGAACCCATTCACCAGCTCAAAGTGCTTCCGGCTCAACGCACTTACACCTCCGAATATGTCGGTGTATGGCAGCCTATAAAAACCAACACACCCATAAAATTAGTTAAAATTTAATAAAAATACACTTCATTCTCTCTAAAGGATGTTTTTTTAATTTTTTTTTGTTAATTTACTTAAAATCATCATATACCGGAAACATCATAATTTGGGATATGTCCCATACGGCAGGTGAGCTTGTAAACAAGAATACAATTACAGCTCATTTAAATAGAAATACAGAGTTAGTTTTGACATTAAATTGGTTCAAATAATTAATAATATATTAGAAATAGACACTATACATGGAAGGTCAAACTATCAAAAACTAAATCAAAATTTATCATAATCTGAAACAGAATAGCAGCACTTCTCTATCCACATCGTTTCACTGCCTTTTTGTACAAGTAGATGGAGTCCATTTTATGCATGGTTTCTAGTAATGTGTAGTATAATCTCATCCCAGCATAATATGGAGTTTCCTCAATGTGGGAATATATAATTCTGCATAGAATTGGAATTTACACATGTGAGACTTGACAGAAACCAGCAATTTTTAGATAAAGATGGAATGATATATCATGATTTTGGCAGTTTAAAAGGCCGTTTCGCATGAGTATACCTTAACCTGAAACAAAAAATAACATGTGATACTTTTTATGGAGGTACACATGGGTCCGAGATCTGTGCGTGGGTAATGAGTTGGATGATGGGGATCGATGAGTAATTTTACAGCAGAGAACAGAGTATTTTTTGCTGATCAATCCAATCGGTCACCTTTGCAGAGAGGGCCCAGGAGTTCGTAGCTTATCTTTATCTGATTAAATAGACACCAGCTACTGCTCATGGTTATTAGGATGCTCTAGACATAGTGGTACTGTGCATACGTTGTCAGAACAGGCTCTGCAAATTTTGAAGAATAGAATATTAATTCGAATGGATAAGTAGTATTTTTGTTTATTATTATTAGTATTTATAATATCTTAATAATTTACATCATTAACTTGTCTAATATAAGTTAAAGTATTTAAATAAAAAGTCAAATTCTATTTTCGAGGTTAGGTGTACCGATATTGATAAATTTTCTTGTAATTAAATAGTCTCAAGTTGACAATTGTAATAAATTAAGTAATATTTCATTAAAAATTTAACTAAAATCAATTGAAAACTATTTTTAGCTAGGAAAATGAGTCCAAACAAGGCATCTAAATCTAATTGTTTAACTAAAACTCAGGTAGCTACGCGATCTCAGCAATTATTAACAAAAAAATCTCCAACAGCTCTTAAAGCTACTGTAGATGTAGAAGAAAAGGTTGCTAAACTATTGAGTGATCACACCAAATTGAAAACAAAATTAGAAACATCACTAAAAAATTCTGAGGAAGAACGAATAGGGTTAGTGGATCACATAAAATCTCTGGAAGTTATTGTAAAATTGCAGCAGGAAGACCATAAAACTGAAATACTAAATCTCACAAGTCAATGTAGGTCTATGTCAGAGGAAATCGAAATATTAAAATCAAAAATAAACTTGGCTAATGTAAGATCTGAACCTCTGATCAATACAAAAAAAGTAGAACCTAAATCAAATGGGGAAAAAATAAATAGAAATGGTCAAACAAAAACGTATAGTCAGGTTTTGCAAACAGCAACCAAAACTAAAGTAAGGGCAAATAACGATAGGAAAGGTAGAGTACTGCTCTTGACATCCAGTCATGGACGAGACTGTAGTGACCTACTAAATAAAAGATTAAAAAATAAGCATGAAGTTCAGAGCTTTTTCAAACCAAGTGCCCCTATAAACGCAATCGTAGAGTCAGCACAGGAACAAACTAAAGATTTTGGAAAAAACGATTTTCTAATAGTACTGGGTGGCTCAAACAATATAAATGAACCTAATCTAAAACATCTTCCTGAAATAAATGAAAAAATTAAAGAGATTGTGCCACTCAGCCAAAAAACTAATGTAATAATAAGTACAATTCCGTATAGGTTTGATAGGCCAGAGCTAAATGAAGCCATTAAGTCAACAAATAAATCAATTCATAATACAATCAACAGCCTAAAAAATAAGAATTCTAAGCAGTTGGGGATTTGTTTTCTAAATGAAAGGCTGAAAAAACAAAACTTCACTAATCATGGTCTACATCTAAATCAATCTGGCAAAGTAATATTTTGTAATAGGCTGGCAGAGCTGATTGAAAGTCGTTTGCAATCTACTGTCAATGATTCTCCTAAACAATCATCTAACGAACCTTTTTTAGTAAAGTGGCTCAAAACCGGGAAGGGAAACTAGTTTCAGATGATAAATTCATATCTTCAATTGTATTAAAAGACGTTAATCGATCAAAAAATCAGGACAGCATTAGTGGAAGGAACTCTTGTAGCAATCTGATAGGCTCTCAAGATTCTAAGAGATTAAGTAAATCTACTTCAATATGCAAAAGCAACGATAAAGTAATAAGGGATGATAGGGAAGTACCGGTACTCACTGTGTTCCATCAGAATATTCAATACATTCGTAACAAAATAGATAGAATCGAAGTATTTTTTAAAGAAGAGGCTCCTGATATAGCTATTTTCACAGAGCATGGTTTAAAAGAAGATTAATTGTCACAGCTTAATATTCCAAACTATTCATTGAAAACGTCGTATTGCAGGACATCTCATCGAAGTGGGGGAGTAGCTATCTTCACTAAAAATGCTAAGAATATGCAAACATTTAATTTAGAATATGTAGAGAAATTTGCTGTGGAAATGGATTTAGAAGTTACTGGTTTGAGAGTAAAAATCGACAATAATTTCGAAGTAGCGGTGTTAGGTATTTACAGGTCACCAAATGGGGAATGGAACAATTTTTGTGAACTATTCAATAGGCTTTTAGAGATTACTACTACTCGTTTTACAAACGTTATTGTAGCGGGAGATTTCAATACAGACTTTGCAACACAGAATAAAATGACAGAAGATTTTTATTTTTAAATGATTTTTTAAATGAAGACATATCGATTGTTTGAAGCAGAATCTGCTACAAGAAAACTGGAGTAGGGTTTACAATAGCAATAATTTAAATGACAAATATGATAGTTTCATTAATATTTTAAGGTTTCATATTACTATGAGTTGTCCAGTTAAAAAAGTCCCTGTAAAGAACAAATTAGACAAGATTAAAGAGTGGATAACTGATGATATCCTTGCAGAAAGAAATAGGGTTAAAGATGCATATGATGAATTCAAACTATCTAGAAATATGTTAAGTGAAGATAATTACAAAGCTCTAAAGAAAAATTATACAAGAGAAGTGAAAAGAGCGAAATGTAAGAAAACAGCTGAAATTTTGAATAATAGTGTGTACTTTAACACAGCAGTGTGGGATGTAATAAACAAAAATAGGCAAGTAGCTCATGTAGATGCTTATACTAGTGTCCCCAGAATAATTAACGAAAATAACAAATATATTGATGATAGTGTAGACATTTGTAATTTCTTTAACAGATATTATCAACTGGTTGCTAAGGATTTTCAAAAATCTCTTAATACAGGTATTAGTGATGCAAACATGAGGAATACTGAGGGGATTCAGAACGAATTAAAATTCCACCCAGTATGCCAAGACGAGTTGTCAAATATCATTGATAGTTTAAATAATAAAAAAACTGTAGGAATGGATGGGGTATCCAGTAAAATTCTGAAAGAATGTAAAGATCAATTGTTAGACCCTTTGATTCATCTGATCAATCATTCATTAGAACAAGGTGTTTTTCCAGATAACTTAAAAGAGGGGAAGATCTTGCCAATCTTCAAAAGTGGTGATAGAGAAAAGGTAGAAAACTATAGGCCCATTAGTATTTTAAATGTAATAAGTAAAATTTTTGAAAGAGTAGTTCTAAATAGGTTACTTCTGCACCTTCAAGAAGCTAACTTTATCTGTGATGAACAGCATGGCTTCCAGAAAGGGAAATCAACAAAAACAGCCATAGTTTCTCTAGTTGAAAAACTAATAGATATAATAGATTCAGGTGATAAAGCTACTGCAATCTTCTTAGATCTGTCAAAGGCATTTGATTGTGTTAATCATAGAACTTTATTGGAAATACTGCAAAATGTAGGTGTAAATGGGGTTGAACTGAAATGGTTTAAATCATATCTTATTGGGAGAAAACAATGTGTAGAACTAACTACAGTAGTTGGTAATAGTATAGTAAAGAATAAATCTAATAAATTAGAGGTGCAAGCTGGAGTGCCTCAGGGGTCAATACTAGGTCCATTGCTTTTTTTTGTTATATGTCAACCGTTTACCTAAAGAATTAATTAGTGGTAGAGCCCTCTTATTTGCTGATGATACATCACTCATTTTCAGCAATTCCATTCTAGATAATTTAGAAATAAGTGCCCATATAGGTGTGCAGTCCATTGTCCAATTTTTAAATCAGTTGAAATTAACTATAAATAGTAAAAAATGTCAATACCTTCAATTCAAAAACAAACATAATTTAAATGAAGATAGGGCTATAAACGTGTTTGTAAACGATAATCAATTAGACCAGGAAGAAAAAATTGCATTTCTAGGAGTTATGTTGGATAGACGATTGACCTGGACTCCATACATTGAGAAAATATCTAGTAAAATTTCATCTGGGGTATTTGTCCTGCGACAGCTCGCTAGATTGAATGACAAAAAGTTACTTTTTACAGCTTACCATGGGCTCTTACTGTCACATATTAGGTATGCTATCTTAGTATGGGGTAATTCATCAAAACAAAATCTTGATAGGGTGTTTAAGATCCAAAAGAAAGCGGTTAGGTGTATAGAAAGAGTAAATAGATTAGATTCATGTAGGCCGTTGTTCAAGAGACTTGGTCTCCTAACTGTACCCTGCTTATATGTGTATGAAGCTACTTTATATGTAAAAACGAATGATATTAACCAAAATCTTGATGTACATGATTATAATACAAGAAGCCGAGGAGATTATCACTTGGTGAGTCACAATAGTAGCTTATTCAAACAAAAACCTATTTATATTGGTAGGAAATTCTACAACAAGCTACCACAGTTTTTGAAGAATCTTGAAAATATAGAAATATTTAAAAAACAATTGAAGAAATATTTAGTTGATAAAGCTTTTTATAGTGTACAAGAGTTCCTTTCACATCAAAATTAAGCCTCACCTCAACTAATTGAAGTAATTATGGTATCTAGTGTATAATATTGTTGATCTGACTTGTCTTATACTCCTTAACTGGAGTCTCCAAGACGTAATCTACAAAAAAAATTACTTCTCTAATGAGTTTGATGATGGTGATTGGAGTTGAACCTACAGTGCCTTAGGTGGGTTCCGAACCACCGGGAAGTGTTTTTTTACAGTTGATAACTATTTTTGGCTGGCCAATCACTTCCCTAACTTCTAAACCATATGAGTGAGAATCAGACCTCAGTGTCAGTCTGTCATAAGTTAACCCATGAAGGTACAGGAAAGTGGAGGGAGCATAACTTATTATAACACTATGTTAAAAAAAGTGTAACCAGAAACCAGTTCACTCTCGTTATAGAACTGGTTAATAAGTACAGTATAAGACTTTTAAATGAATTTAAAAACCAATAAATTGTAGTAATGCAATGAAATTTGCCGAATAATAATAATAATAATCATATGGTTTTTATTAGTGGGGAGACCCTTACGGGTAGTTCCACCTCGCCATTTGAGCCATGTTATGGGAAACATGGTGGACCTGGGTTCATTTTTGAAATGAAAAAAATTTGATTCATTAGCAAGATACTTTTACCTCATTTCATTTGGATATAATATGAGGAATTTGGCTGCCCCGGCTGGCTTGTACATAATCTAAATGGAAAGTCCAATTTCTAGGCACTTTTTGATGACTCACTGACTTGTCTTATACTCTGTCTGGACTCTCCAAACTTAAACATTTCTGTGCTCCAGGTCACAGAAATGAATAGACGTTATGTGTCAGAAGTGCAATGTGCTGTACCTACCTGTAGTTTAGTGTATTGACGGCGACAGACATGTGCCTAGGCTGGTCAGGGCAGCTGTAGATGTTACGATCATCCTCCGGCAGCAGATCAATGTCATGGAAGATGTAGCAGTCAAACGCACCCTCACTCCCTTCGCCCAGTTTCTGTGCCTCCAACGCACCCACATTCATCAGCATCGCTCTGTTGAATGGACCATCACCTGCCAAGTGCAAGCAAACTATCACAGCATATAGGTTGTGGTAAGGCAAAGAAGAAAACATTGCTTTTCTAACTCTTGGTTGCACAGACGTCAAATCATAATGGTAAAATTAACGTTCTTTGTAGTGGTGAAGGTAATATTGTGGAAGATATCCATAATAAATAATAAGACGAATTTGTCACAACCACATTTATTAAAAATATAGAGATACTGGTTTCGGATGCTACTCCATTATCAATCTCAGACAAACTTGTCTGTCTTTGTTTGAGATTGATAATGGGATTGAAACATCCGAAACTAGTACCTCTATATTTCAATAAATATGGTTGTGACAGTTTGGTCTGATTATTCATTGCAAAATTTACGACTTGCAGTAATTTTTGGTTGAGAATAAATAAATAATTTACTCACATGGGCTGAAACACTTTCGAATCGTGATGATTCATTTTCAACAGCATCTTTGATTGTCAATATCGGTTTTGGTTAGAAAAACTATTGTGGTTTTGAGGGATGTGATCGAAAAGTTTGTGTGATTTAAAATGTAATTGTCCATTGAGGATGTTTTGTTTACTGTGTGTGGTGTGTTTGTATATTTCAAATTGTTCCAAGGCATTGAGTTCAAGTCCTTTAGGTTTTATATGTAGAATGTGTGGGTTGGTAGTAATGTCAGTAAAAGTGTGTCTAGTATGATTTGGTCGGCAAAGGTCGATTAGGTTTTTGTATTTAATGCTAGTAAATGCTCTTTGTATTGTTGTTTGAATGCGCGGCCTGTTTGTTCTGTTTAGTTGTTATTTTATGATTGAGTTTGTCAATTAGGTAGTGTTTGTAGTCGTTTTATTGTGCTAGATATTTTATTGTAATTAGTTCAGTGTTGTAAATTGTCGCTGGATAGTGGTTTGTTGTTCAGTCTATGTAGCGTTGACCTGAATGCTGAGTGTTTCTGTTTTGTTGGATGATTGGAGGTGCTGTGTATTAGGATATCTGTCATTGTTGGTTTTCTGTAGATGTTGAAGCTGTATTATTGTTGGTTTATGTTCTTTGTAATTGAAAGGTCTAGGAAATTGATTGATTTGTTTTATAATAGGGCTCTCTATTCTGCCAACTAAGATTGAAGCTTTACCACACCCTCCTTCTCCCCCGCCTCCTCATTTCCAACCACTACCTCCTCCTCCTCCTCCTCCTTATCCATTACCTCGTCATCATGTTTTCTTCATATTATTATTTTTCTTCTCCTCTCTGCTCTTCTTCTTCCTGAATTTAAATAAGTACAAAAAATTGATGTCAATCCTATTGGTGTAGCCTACAAAATATGGCGGACGTTGCCAACATATGTATTCTAGCTGTTAAATTTTGAATGTTGGTGGGTGGATCATTTTGAATACAGGTAATTCGTAACAATCATGTTAAACTAATGAAATATAATTGATGAATGGTAATCTGTAAATCGATTTTGATGATAATTTCCATTGAAGTATGTATAATTTTCCATCATAATGATGAATAAAGTTGCCATTGTATATTGTATTGAATCAAAAAAACTGAAGAGTCATTACTTGAAAAAAGTTGCGAAAGAATAATGTGATTTTTAGATGAGTAAATTTGTATTAAATTTAATAATTAGCAATAAATAATATCTGTAGATAGAAATAATGATGGTTTCAAGAGCCGCCATCTTGTACACCAATGGGATTGTCATAGATTTCCTATCATTAAGAAGACTCCTTCTTCCTTCCTCACCATCACCTGTTCTCTTCTTCCTTCTTTTCCCCCACTTCCACCACCCACCACCTTCACTGACATCGATGCATCGAATCTATGGTTTCTGATTTGATGCATGTAATTAAATAAGGATTTCAAATTAAAATATTTGTTTTAACTTTATATATATTAGAATAGAATAGAATAAATTTTTATTTCATTCAGAGGCTTATAAACAAGATATTTAATGTATAGCATTTGACAGAAATTCGTGATTCACTTGAAAAGAAAAAACAAAGTAAAGAAAATATTACTGTACAAAAATAAACTAAAGAGAAATTAGAACATAAAAATATGAACCACTATTACTAGCTAGCACAGAATTTAAATCAAAATAGTACAAACAATAACTAGTAAATTAACTAATATAAATAAAAAATAATGAAAAATCATATTTAAAATATGAAATCATAATTAAACTCATACATAACTAAATACGTTTTTATGATTTCAATAAAATAAAATAAACACCATACAGAAAAAATAAAATTAAACATATTGAACCCAGAAGTGAAACAAAATACTGCCTTGCAAAGCGATTAACCAATCGCTTGTGTGCAAGCAGGAGTCACACTTAGGCTTTAAAAAAAACACACACACACACACATATCCAGCTTTTTAAAACTGATTATTAGAACTCACATTCTACTAAGAGAGGGAAAGAAATAATGCAGAAGGTATCTCTCACACCAGCACAGGAAGGAGTACATCCAATTCATCCTTCATACAACCACAGCAAACCACTTCTCAACTGCATCCGGAGTACACTCCTTGAGCCAGGCTAACACTCCTTTTTTAAATTGTTTAATAACTTTTATGTGTCACATGCCAAGTGGAAGAAAATTAAAACACTTTGGCCCTAGAAACAGGAAACATTACTGAAATAATGTTCAGTAAGCTTTTGGGCACCTTACAAATTGTTGAGAAACCTGCCGAGTTATCAGAGAGTGACCACTCTCAAACTCCACAAGTCCATCACAGCTACCACTCATTCTATAAAACAGAGCAAGCACCTTGAGTACTTACATGTATCAAAGTGGAGGAGCTTTCATCATTTGCTTAAAAAGTGAGAATGAATGAGTCTGCCTATGAACACCAAGTATAACCCAAACTACTGCCTTTTGCAAAGTCAATATAGATTTGAAGTGAGAAACATAAGTAGAGGCCCAGCATGCAATTCCATAATCGAATCTAGAGTTGACAAAGGCAAAATAAAACTGATGCAGAACACTGAAAGGCAGAAATAGGTGATGTTGAAGATCCATCTTGTTTCCACTAATATGTAATATAAACTTAAAAAAACACTTTTAAATGGAAATTAACTCACGTTATGGCGTGACGGCCGTTTCGCTCTGTTGTCTAGAGCATCGTCCGACGACCCACAGTACACTGACTTAAGGTATGAGTTTGAGGATTATGTCATAACCCTCAAACTCATACCTTAAGTCAGTGTACTGTGGGTCGTCTGACGATGCTCTAGACAACAGAGCGAAACGGCCGTCACGCCATAACGTGAGTTAATTTCCATTTAAAAGTGTTTTTTTAAGTTTATATTACAGAAATAGGTGTTTCCTCAGGCTGAGCACATGCAAACTACATGAGAGCTTTTCATTCACAATCAGTCCAAGATAATTCACAGACTCTGACTGTTCAACATTAGCCACAGTGCTCTAAATCACACCCCAAGTTATGATACTTGAGAGGGACGTCAAAGAACAAATGAAGATGGCAATGAAGAGGTTAAATATTTAGTCTTAGTAGCATTTAATGAGAGCTTCTTACAATCAAACCAAACTCTTAAGCTAATTAAATCCAATTGCATCATCCTCTGCAACTCATGTTCATTTTTAAAAGTATAGGAAAATGCAGTATCATCTACAAAGGATGTAGTAGTTCCTTAAAACTTATAAGCAAATAAGTCATTTATATAGACTAGGAATAGCAAGGGTCCAAGAACCGATCCTTGCGGTACAACATTTGTGATCCTGAGGATCTCATACTGAGACCTACATACTGCATTCAAAACCAACAACACCTTAAGAAAACTCACCACCAACTACACCACCACCACCTCCAACATTTATAATCATTCTGGCACTTACAAACTGACATACAACGAATGTGACAGCTTCTATATTGGACAAACTGGCAGATCTTTCACAACCAGATTCAAAGAACACATAAAAGCCCTCACTCAACCACAGACAAAATCAAATTATGCTGAACATCTACTCACAAAAAATCATTCATTCACCAACATTGATCAAAACCTCCACATCCTTCACATTGCCCCCAAAAGTCATAAACTCAATACTCTTGAACAATTCGAAATTTTCAAACATTTCATTTCACCTCCTCAATTCATACTCAATGACCAACTTAATTTCAAATCTCATACCCTCTTCAACATCATCACAAACCCCTCCTAAAAACACCTCCACCACACCTACTTCCCCCACCACATCCACTCCTCCCACTACCTTCCTACGACTACCAGACCTTACATACTAGAAAACTACTTAGTCTACAACCAAGCGCCGAAGAAGAACGACATAGTTCGAAACGCGTCCGCCGCGACACAAAAAGGTTAGTTCTGCACAGCAAGTTATTTATACATATGAATAGTTCTTTCTACTGCAGTTCACGAAAGATGGATATCTACAACAATAACAGGTAATATACTCTTGGCCGTAAGGATCCAGGTGTAGCACCTGGGAAGAGTTTACCAATTTTGCAATGGCAGCCATTAAATCCGTGTATAATCAAGGGCCGTATTATTATGAACGTTCCTTTTTTTGACTCGAGGGTCTCTTGAACTGTAATTTATTTGTACAGGCATATCAAGAGGCTCTTGACTCGAGTGACTCTTGAAATGTAATGTAAAGATATCTCAAGGCTCTCTTGACTCGAAGGGAATCTTGAAATGTAATGTATTTATGTAGGCATCTCAAGAGTCCTTCGAGTCAAGAGACAATGAGGGAACGTTCATAAATACAGCCCTCAAAATTTTAAATGCATGTATGATGTACTGACCAGCCTGTTCGACAATGAATATACCGTAGTTGATTTGCTGACGCTGCAGAAATGGATGCATGTGTTGGAGGAAGGCGCGCAGATGGTTGGCGCGGTCACGGTAGGGAATGATGAGGGCGACCCTCGACCTGGAGCGGCAGAAGGGTGGCTGCCATTGACCACCGAAGGAGGGGAGGGCACCCTTCCTCAACAAATCCCCTTCCACCTCATCCAACGTCGAGGGCGCCTCTTTCAACGGGACCACTGCGCCCACTGCAAAAACAATTACGCAAGTGAGTAAGAAGAGTAAATTAGTAGAAGGTTAGTAGGTGTAAACTACTAAGTAAGTTGGTTATTTATCGAATTTACAAAGAATAAAAAGAACTACTGTAGTGGTAAGAACAAGTAGTGTAAAGAAGAAAAATAATAATAATAAGAAGAAGAAAACAGGACGAGGAAGTGGAGGTGGAAGAGAAGGAGAAGGAAGAAACGGCAAAAATTGAAAATAACAAGAAGAAGCCTCTTTCTATGGCTTCACTAAGCCCACTACAACAACAAGTACATTAATTTTATTGACTTTATTTTTGGCATGCACAATACTCTTCATAAGTAAGTAGCCTAATCAAGTGAGTATTTTATTCGTCCAGTATAAAACATAATTTTAGCATAATTCATACTATGTCATAAGGTGTCGTGACAAAACGCAAGGCTTTTGATTGGTGCATTTGATGAAACACTGCGTCGTGAAATGCAACGCAGAGTCAAATAATACATTAGTCAGGTTTCAGGTTCTGTGTTATTGGAAAAGATACGTATGATGCAGCGTTTCATAAAATGCACCAATCAAACCGTAGCCTAACAGCAACAAATAACATATAGTCAGGGGGCAAGTGTTGCAACATATAGGGCTCCTTGAGAATACAAGCATGGGAGTGTAGTCAATTCCTTTCTTATAACTGGCATAATAAGAATATTGATGATGGTCAGTTCAACTTGTGTTCAAGTCTAAAAATTCGTCTAAGAATCAAGATGGCCGCGAAAATTCGCAGAGTTGCAACATAATATCAACTGTAATTTGACAATGATTTCCAATTAATTTAGATTAACCATAAATGTAGATCATTCTTACAACAAAAGAGCTAGAAATAGGGAGCTGTATATTGAGAGAGGAAATACAACCTTTGGTCAGAAATCTGTATTGCATTGTAAACAGGCTGTAAAATTTCAAATATACTGCCAACTAACATAAGAGAAATGAACATCTTGAATTAAAAAAAAAGTATCAAATGTTTTTAATTAACAGTGGCATGACAAGTGAGGAATAATTATGTATTTAATAATTCATTATTATTATTTCTATCTTTATTATTATTATTTGTTTTTTGAATACTTTTACCTTCTTTTCATATTTATGATTTTGTTATTATATAATATACGTTATATTCTATGTTTATGCTACATTTAAATCGGAGTAATTCTTATTTTGGCTGCTAGACGTATATTTGCATCCCGACACATAGTCTCTATTGTGGGATGGTTCAATTGATTAGCAAAATGTAGAATTGAGTATATTTTTTACTTATTGTAATTTATTTTTGTGTTTAAATAAATTCCTCTGTTCTTGGGTTACAATACAGAGAAATAAAAAAAAATTTTGCATGTAAAAGAACGACTGAATATGCAAATGATTCTGAACAAAGTTCGTTGGGACAGCTAATTGTACTATAATAAATTCTCAGTTATGTCAAAATTGATTATTGAAATTTGTACTGAATTTATTGAGATTTACTTACACAGATGGGGTGAAACAAGCGGACAAAGTTCTTTTGTGCCATTAATTTCTGAGTCATTCTGTTTGATCGATGGACTCATATGTTTATCAAACATCTGATGAAACAGAATTAAAATGTTTTATAGACAAAATTCAACAAAATTATATTAAACAGAAACTTGGAAGAAATTGGAGTATGAGTCATAAGACACTTGATGGTTGTAGAGTTATTGTCAGATATGAAACCTCAATTTTAGAGTTATTGTCAGATATAAAACCTCAATATTTTAAAATGATGCAGTCTAATTTGTTTAAAAATACATAAATTATTAATCTACTTAAAATTGATAATATTACTCAGTACAATACTTAGAAATTACTTCTACATTACCTATATACTTTAGTATATTCCAACAACATAACAAAATTAAAATACACGTTGCACATTTTCATCAAGGCATGACCTCATTATACAGAGCCACTGCAGTCGCGGTCGCATACCATAATTGAGGATAAATTTCACTAGCTGGAAAATTTTACCAAAAACTAAACTGATGACTCTTAACTTGTTGATGTATTTGTATACTTTTAAATTTTTTAGTTCGATCAAAGATGAACTGTTTTAAAAAATCAAAAAATAAATATATTTTTGGGATTAGCTTAAAATTTTCTAATTACAGCACATATAGTGTTACATATCACTGTAAAGAGCAAAACAAATTCTGCAAAATGTAACCATTTACAGTTCTCTAGCTTAATTGCACCAGGTGCAAGAGCATAATAATTTAAAAAATTTGTATTTTCAATTTCTGTGGATTTTTTAAATTTCGAATCGCTGTAACTCGTAGATTGGAATAAAAAACTAATATTATGTATTTTTGTTAGTCTCATTGCTCAGTATTAGTTGACCAAATTCCATCACAATCTGAGATGGTGGTCGAATGAAATGTGTTGATTGGACGTGGAATGACTCAACTAGCTTTTTGAATTGTAGAATAAAAAGGTAGCTTGAATTGTGGCTAAAAAGGTAGTAATAATAACAACATGGATACATCATTAAAATAGTGCGTTTCTGCAACCGGTGGTAAGGCACCAATTGCTTATTTTGACTGATAGGAAACTCTCTGTCCAATAGTGCTGACCAAAAAAAAAGGAAAAAACAGAAAAATCCTCCACCTTACACAGACTTACTTTTTGTATCTACTAGTACAGTACCTATGTTAGAATTGATTGTGTAATGATTAAATTGAATTATATAGAATTGACTCTTCAGTCTAACACAAACGTTTACCTGATAGCTACTGCTGACCAACACCTGGTTGCCCTTGTCGGTCTTGTTGGCCAAGCCATCTCCACCTTCATCACTGGTGAGTTGCGACAAGAATTTCCACTGCGCCACCACTGAAGACGAATTGGCAACAAATATAGTTGTGTAGGAGTACTGTACCACCAGGAAACAGGCCACTAGCACCACCACTACCACCTTAGTCACGCGCCAGCAAGACCAGCCACTACTGGTTCCCACATTGATTGTTGTGACTGAGCCCACACTGCTGCCACTCATTGTAATTGAGTTTACCTAAATACAGGAAAATACAGTTTAAGGTGGGTTCCGAACCACCAAGAAGTGATTTTACAGCAGAGAACAGTCTCTTTTGCTGGCCAATCCAATTGGCCACCCTCACAAAGAGAGCTCAAGAGTTTGTATAGCTTATCTTTATCTGACTGAACAGATACCTGCTACAGCTCACAGCTTTCACTTCCCATTTTGTTGTTGTTGTTGTTGTTGTTGTTAGTTAATGGTGAAGGCGAATGCATCCGTCTCCTCGATCAACTAACAACAACAAAATAAATATATTATTGAAAATTATTACAGAAATAAAATGAATTATGGAAAATAAAGTAGATCTTTATCAAGCAACACAATTCACAGAATAGAGAACACACAATAGCATTCATCAACATTATAAAGTAGACATAAGAGGTTAGAAAGCGATGACAATACAGCTCACTTCATTCCATGGATTATCAAAGTAGTTGCATACTGAAGCTATTTTAACACTGCTGTCACTTTTTAGTACAGGTCCTTTTGCGACCAGGTTCTGAATCCAAGATAAATGAAACTCTTTAGAGTATGTAAGCTACTCTGACGAGACGTTTACATAGATTTATTAGATGTAGTCTAGAGTCTAAATTTTAGACTATAGTCTAGACGACATTACAGAGAGTCAATTGAACAAAAAATTCCATATTTCAACCTTTGGCTAAAAAGATGGCTAAAAATTCGAAATACGTCTATTCCGGGCGTATTTTTGGTATATTTTAAAAACCCTTTCTTAGCACACGTCCAAGGCGTCAACTGACCATTTTTACCAAATTAAAAATTTTTTGGCCATAAGGTTTTCAAGAAACGGTGATAAATAAGTCATTTGGCTTTTTTATATTTTAAATTAGATACATATTAACATTATTCTTTTGGTCTAAAGGTCTAAAAGTCATAAATATATGATTAAAATACAGCAGACATTCAATTTACTAAAACAAATGGAATGCCTTCAAGTTCAGATGTAGGCAACACTCCACGCGAACTTGTTCCTATGAAATCTTGTCCAGGTGAAACTGCATATAATTTTAAAACTGTCACCTTGTCTCTATGAGAACTTGCTTCTGTGACACTGCCACTTTTAGAACTACTTTCTTCTACGAAACCTTGTCCCTATGAGACTACTATCGTTTAAAAGCACCACTTGTCTCTGTGAAATCTTGTCTCTGTGAAACATCCCCACTCTTTACATAATCTCAAAGAAGCAAAGTATTATAGGAGAAATTGGTGAGATGATTCTTTTTGTTCGTGCAATGACAGGATGCGACACTACTACCACTACTGATTTTCTTATCATTTGTAGACTAAGGGTGGTTTTTAGCCCCCTACACAAGGACCCCCTGATAACAAAGCCAACAAACTTATAAGGATGAGAGGGTGATATAGAACTTTTTTACAGATTTTATTATAAGAATTACATCATCTTACAAGATTCACCCCCTCTCACCATATCAACACTAGCCATACATTTTTTACTTGACCCACCACCCTGTCACGCGAAAATTTAAGCGAAAAATTAGCATTGAAACCATTAATATTGTTGAGAAACGTTTAGCGACATAATTTGCATTGAAACCATTAATATTGTTGAAACCCTTTTGTAGAACATTCCAATGAAATGGTTGATTATGCTGAGAATTCCAAGTTTAGTCTTGTGAATGGAAACATTAAAAATCTTTTTGATATCATTTTACAACTCAAGGGTTGGAAATATCAAAAAAGTGATAATATGTAAGAAAGTTCAGACAAAAGTTTTAGATCTTCGTGTAAGGATAATTTTTTATCCATACTTTTTTCCAATCTGAGCAATAGTTTTCAAGTCAACAAGAAAATTAGATTTTATCCGCCATTTTCCAATATGGCGGCCATACGACAGTTTCCTTCACTGAAAAACTTAAATTTATCATTTTGCATCCTATTCATGATAAATCATCATGATATTTCCATTTCAATTGCAAATAATTGGTTGTAAATCAAGATGAATAACCTTGGAAGCTAGGGGGTGGTTTGGTGAGAGATAAAGGGTTGTACAATTCTAGAGTGATAAATGCCTTGGTCTACCATCATAAAAATGAGCTATCTATCATGGTTTATCGATTTAGTGAGAATTTTGCTATGTCAACTATTGATTTCAATGAGAAATCATGAGTCAAACTTTGTTAGAGGAAATTTCAAAAAAGGTGATTTTTAATTTTCAATTTTATGGCGTAAGGGTCGAAGATATCGAAAAAATGCAAGGAACAAACGTTTTAGATATTAATCTAAGAAGCATTTCTTATTTGAAACGTTTTTTGATGCGGTGGATAGTTTTCGAGAAAATTGGGAAAAACTAAAATCTGGCCGCCATTTTCCAAGATGGCGGCTGAAGCACAACTTTTATCGCCGACGACTTTTAGTATGTTATTCAGCATGAAAAGTAGTACATATATGCTAAGTTTCTTGCTTGTATCATTTTTTTTTTTAATTTCCTAAAATTACTGGACTATGATAGTCAGTGAGGTGTGATTAGTATTTTTTTGTTGTTGCATTTCTTTTAAATAACTGACGGGTTAACATTAATTTAGTATGGCTGACGAAAATATTGCCGTTTTGACTGGAAGTAAGAGTGACACACAGCCCACCTGTTGCAGGTCAATCAGTTGATCAAACATATTTAGCAGGAGCCTTGGAGAGTAAGTTTAGGATGTATCACGACCGTTAAGTTAAAGATTTCACACTCGTCCACAATCGATAATTTTTACGGTGGACGAAAATATTCGCGATTTTTTATCTCAAATTGATAATTGTGGCTATTTAGGAAACTGGTCAGATTCAGAAAAGATTCGTATGATTTATTTGAAATTGAAGAACACGGCTTTCAATTACTTTAAAAGTAATGTGAATTTTAGTGATATCGCCTCAATTCCCACTTCTAATGCGGTCAAACATCTACTTATCGACAGATATAGCGAGAAATTTCCGGAACAATTTTATCAATTTATCTTCCGGTCGCGCAATGTGATTGAAGTTGGCAAAAAGTGTAAAAAAACCTAATTTTTCATATTTTTTTAAGCACGCCAGGTGGTTTTAATTGCGTTTCTATAGCCTACCATGAATTAACTACTGAAATAATTTAAAATCAATATATGTGAACTTAATATACATCTGATCACATTGTAGTGAAAAACAGGATACTTCGCAATATCAAACGCATAATCATGTATCATTTGTTCACATAATCCTGTAGAACCATGATTTTGGTGCGAGTCCACCCACTCATTGGTACACTATGTCGCGGCCACCCACGAGTGATGGATACCCACTAATGAATTCCCCATATTTTATAAAGATCTTAGAGAGAGGGCTCGCGGGGAATAGCTTTCCTTAGCGCTTTTGCAAGGTACGACAGTCAGTTAGTTTTCCAACCTGAGACCGAAACTACTCGAGGGGACCTTTCGAGGAGGCCTTTCCTAGTTACTACCCTAGTAGCACAAATATATATTTTATATATATCAAACTCATATTAATATATATTTTTCGATTTATGTCGAAAAATACAGGTTTTATATATATTATATATATAT
The DNA here is from genome assembly GCA_948455865.1 of Conomelus anceps. Lineage (NCBI taxonomy): Eukaryota > Metazoa > Arthropoda > Insecta > Hemiptera > Delphacidae > Conomelus > Conomelus anceps. Next base: position 20,412,536 of record OX418217.1, read on the forward strand.
TTTAAATATGCAGCCCAAAAATTGAAAATAATGGATGTCAACTCATTTTAAATATATATTAAAGATATATTTGATAGATGTTTAATATATATTGAAACGTGTAACCAATCTTCTACTAAATATGTTTCTCACTTCTACTTAATATATTTTAAAGATGAATAAAATATATTAAAAATATGTTCAGTGAATGTTTATAAATATTCAATAAATAAGTTTTAAATACAACTTAAAAATATATTTAACATCTATTGATAATATTTTTTTAATACCATCAACAAACATAATTATATAATAGGTTTATTGGAATGATCTCAATTTCCACAATTATTATTCTAATAATCGCTAAAGCTCTTAAAAACACATCAAAAGTTCCCAAAGCATTTTTCTGCGAAACGTTTATTAATGTGTAAAAGGCTCATGACAAAATTTAAAGAAATACATAAAACAAGAAAAAAAATTCGACGTCATTTCATAGTTCTATATAAAACTCACCGACTTCTAAAAAATAGTTAAATTTTCTCAGTGATTAGTCGAGATATTTGCAATTCAGCAAAAAAATTTAATTCCTTCATCACTTGACAGGTGTTTTGTACTATGAAGCTGTGAGCTAATTGTCTTTTGAAGAGCAAAATTCTATTTCTTTCTTTCCTATGGAATTCTGTAAATTTGGAACCTTGTATATAACCTTTTCCAAGTATTTTTCAGCAATAGAACTAATGGAGAGGTCAAAATTGAGACATTTCACTTTTTAAGCTTCAGAAAATAGTAAAATTTGAAATTTGTTTTTGAGACTTTGAAAGTCGCGCTACTCAGTTATTGTGCGATCTCGACTAGCAAGAATCGATTTGAGATCGATACTGTTTTATTGTCTATAAATCTGCTGTATATTGAGGTATGAAAATTGAAAATTGTAAAAAGGTTCATAATATTCTATGAAGTAACCGCGGGATAACTCTGTTCAAAATTCGGCGGCAATCTTATTTCACTCTCGCGTGCTGATCAATTCATCTCAATTAGTGTTATCGAGTATCGCTTTTCACTGATGATTCGGTTACAGATTCCCTTCCGCCAACAAGCTCCTCTGCAGTTAACGGTAACCTTCTCCGACGGTCTTCTCTGGGTTTTTCCTGCTGTCTGCCATATTGCAACTTTCTCTTTTCTACACATCCTGCCGTTTGGCTTCTCTTGCCTCAAAGCGTGGTTAGTTGTTACTTGTTAGTTCTTCAGCTCTTGTGGTCTTTGAAGCATGGTGTTTGGCGTGGAAGTTATAAAGTGTTTGCACTTCAACATTTCATTCAGTTGTAAAGAAGAAAAAACGGAGAAAATGACAACGGTAAGTAATAACTTTTAAGTTGAATAACTTAGCCTATATCTTATTTCTTTTTAGTTTCAATAAAAAATTCTAAAAAATTCCAGATCATGTCAGCTTTAACATTGTAGTCTGTTTGTGAATCCTTTTCAATTTCTGAAGTTCAATTATAGGCCCAAATTATAATGTTCTATTGCTGTTTTTTCATGTTCTATTTTTATTTAGCCTATGTGTATTAGGTTAATGAACATAAACACTCTGGGAATTTAAATAACAGCCTACCATGCAGTTATAGTGTTACTTTGTTTTGAATTGATTGGTACCAGTACCATAAATTATTAAGAAATATAAAGTGGTATATTTTAATATATGCAAAGCTGTCTCAACTTAGACCATTTATAAAGTTTGGAATAAGCCATTGATGGATGCATAGTGCTTCAGTGGGAGAAATCAATGTTGAAATCTCTGTCATTCTAATTAACATGTGGTAGGTTCGGATTCAAATAAAAATAACAGCATAAGCTCAGATGCTGAACTATTTAATTTTGGTTGAAACGACCACGTTTACTAAGTACTGCTTATTCTGCTCATAATTCTAACTACATAATTAATGAACTTAAACCTAATTCAATTAAAAAATTTTTGTTGTAGCAAGGTGCACAATTTTCATGCCTGCTTTTGTAAAATGCTTCATTGTTCAAATGAACCTTTCCTGAGCGATGAAGCTACTCAACGAAGTCGAGTAGAGCACTCATAAAATAGTTTGTTGAGGCTTTAAAAAAATTCTCTCATTCTAAAATATCTTCCACTGCTACAGATCTATGCTTAGAGAATATATTAGCCTATAAAAAATTGACTTTTTGTGGGTTTTTTTCAGGCATTGCTAAATTCACATATCAACTAGTTAGGCCTACATGAAATATTTATCAATAATAGTTGAACATGGATAGAAAACGCAGGTCACTAACGCCTTTTCATTTGCTATCCAAATCTGGAAAGTGGAAACGTCTGCAAGAAGATATAGATACAATATCATCAGACGAGGATATAATTGACTTTTCAAGTGTATCCTCAAATATTGGCACTGATCATTCACTCATCAATTTACATTCTCTTTTGAAGTATAATTGTACACAGACAGGTTAATATTATTCTTTTTTTTTAATGAATGTTTTCGTTATCTTTATTATGGATAGCTGTTTGGAAGGGAGAGGAATTTTGGTGCATAATTTTGGCAATCTCCCATAAATGGTTAACAAATCTCATTTATGACCCCAAACTCGCAAGCTGGCACCGTTCATGCCATCAAGAAATTGCCTTCATTACCTGTAATTGAAGTCATACCGCCATAAATTATGACCACGCCCATACAATTTAGGTCCTAGTAATGATTTGATAGCTACAATTTGGTTTGTTATGTTACTAGGTTAGCTTACCGACAGTTCAGATGAGTATATAGCCCAAAAATATTTAGCTCATTTTGAAGCACTCTTAGAATTGTGTACCGTACTGGAATCGTTGACTGACATGGATAGAACGAGTATTATAGTGACAAATACAGTTTTATAGTAGATAAATACAATATTTGTTTACTATAGGCTATACATTAAGGCTACAAATGCATACAATTATTATATTTCGGACTACTTGTTTATTTTTCAGGTGAGAATATTAATCACTGATATAGAAAAGAGCAGCTTATCAAAAACAGCTAGGTCTGTGTTGCGGCAGACAATTGATGCGAATCTTAGTAAAAGTTATAGCTGGAAGGGGCAGCAACGCAAGGACCAGGACAGTAAGAAAGAATCCTTCTCGTCGTTGATGGCAAAACTTCTTCGAAGTAAGCACAAAATTTTTAGTTGATATTCCAAAAATCTTATAAATTTGAATGTGCTGCTTGTTTTCACCACATTACATATTTATTATGATGTTGAAGATCCATCTTGTTTCCAATAATATAGTAGAAACTTAAAAAACAATTTTAAGTGGAAATTATGACTCACACGTTATAGCGTGACGGCCGTTTCACTGTTGTCAAGAGCATCGTCAGACGACCCACAGTACACTGATTTAAGGTATGAGTTTGAGGGTTATGAATGTTGGAAGGGTAGAGTGGTGAGGGGGATGAGTAGGCGGGAGGTTTTAAATTGGGATTATTTTGCATTCTCAGACAACACCTCAGAACAAATACAATAGATCTGGAATTTACAAATTGAAATGTGATGACTGCAACAAATTCTATATAGGACAAATTGGCAGGACATTCACCACTAGATTCAAAGAACACACAAGAGCAATCTCACACCCAAACACACATTCCACTTTTGCTGAACACATCATTTCAACAGGCCACAGTTATACAGACATTGACTCTAATTTATACACACTTCACTTCACTCACAAAGGCCAGAAACTCAATATTTTAGAACAATATGAGATTTACAAACACACAAAGCAGCAACCTAACAACATTTTAAATGATCAACTCCACTTCTTCTCACATACCCTTTTTGACAAAATAATCCCAATTTCAAACCTCCCGCCTACTCATCCCCCCACCTCTCCACCCTTCCAACATCCATAACCCTCAAACTCATACCTTAAATCAGTGTACTGTGGGTCATCTGATGATGCTCTTGAGAACAGAGTGAAACGGCCGTCACGCCATAACGTGAGTCATAATTTCCACTTGAAAGTGTTTTTTAAGTTTTTAACATATTTATTAGTATAAAGAGGGTGAGGTGATAGTTATGAGTTGTGGCAGGTATCTGTTCAGTCAGATAAGATGAACTATGCTCTCTTGGGTTCTCTTTGTAAGGGCTACCTAATGGATTAGCCAGCAAAAAATATTCTGTTCTCTGCTGTGGAATCATTTTATGGTGGTTCAGAACCCAACTTGAACTGTATGACTACCACTCAAATGGCAAGGTGGAACTACCTCACCATTAAAATCCATTCACATATTATTATTATTATCATTATTAGGATAAACTGGACTCTACTGTACAATGAAACATATTTTTCCCATATTGGGAAGAACACATTAAGTGTGAATTAAATAACAACACAGTATATTTTCCCAGAAATACAATCTTTTGCGATGCTTGGTCGGGATTTGGATAAATCTAGATTCTCTGGAGTTTGACATGACTCATAAATTGCTATATCATAGTGAAGAGTAATGAAAATAATGTATGCTTGACAAGGAGTGATAGTGAGTTTTTTTTAATATTTGTGTGTTGGATTTTGATTTCATAATCTGCCCTCCATCCTCTACAGAAAATTTCTCAGCCTTCTCTCACTGCCTCATAGGGAAGGTCTTACTTGCCCCAGGAAACTAACTGTACATTTTGATCAAAGTAATTCACAATAATTATACTTAATATTTTTTAGCAATTATGTATGTTGGCACAATGTGTGATGAGGAAGGTGATCATATATTTACTTCGATGCTAGCTTATAACCACAATAATATTTTTTGGTTTAATCGTTTCTGTTATTGTTGCAGGGTGTGTCGAAATTGTCTGGCCAAATGAGATTGATGTTACTAAAAAAATCGAAGCTACAGTTTCTACTTGGCTGGCCCAACAAGCCTTAACATGTTTGAAAAAGTAAGTGTTTCTTTAAGTCAGGTTTTTCTAGATCCGCATTTCAGGTTTACCCACTGCATATCAATATTGGCTGGTGGAAGCTAAACAGACTGGGGAATTTGGCTTAAAACTATCGTACATAACAATCAAACTTATGGTAGTTACAGTATGTAAAAATTAAACACGGCAACTTTGAGCCAAATCCCACCACAATAATTATATGTGTCTGGTATGCAACCACAAATCCCAAATCATTGCAACAGCAAATATTTTGGATCTTTTCTTGTCATAAAGTATTTAAACTATATTTTAAAATTAAATTAAATAATAATGCCTCACCATGAAGTGGGCATGATGAATCTTTTCTGAAGGCAACTTTGATTGCTAGTGCAAATTATTTGATAGTTTAACAAATCTTCAATGGCACAAAGGCCAATTGAATCAAGGGCTTAATGTCTGTTAGCTAACTGTCGTAAGTGTAATGGATTTATTTCTGTTGCACAAAGGTCCATTAGTTATTTTTCGTTGATCGACGGGGTACAATCTGCCAACACTGTAATTTGATCAACAGCTGATTCTCAAGTTGTGGAAAATGAGGGATTAGAATTATTTCATAGTGAATCATAGAAACATTAATCAATAATCTCAATATTATTAAAATTTTGATGGGCTTTATTAATTTTTAAAGATTTTTAACACACGTCTAATTTGCATATCTGTGTTCTGGTACAGTCAACATAACCAATAAAATGTAACTTAACGGGAGTTAGTGAGATTTAATTCTCAATGAGCTGGCGGTTAGATATCTCTTACGCCGGTTAGCCTAATTGGCGTTATCGCTTGTAATTGTCTTTTTTGCAACCAAAATCCTTCCATTAAGGTTAATCTTAATAGAATGACGTCATTCTACTGGGATAAAATTTAATTGGCTTTTGTGCAATTGGGGGTAAGACTGGTCACTGGATTGGTCACGTGATAAGCATGGTGCTCATGCGATCGTGATGTTCATCCACGAACGCTCAAGGCAGCGCTAGTAAGGGTGACAGAGCTTCTATGACTTGATGTAATAAGTTTTATTATCACCTACCTGGTGGTTCGGAAACCAAGGGTAGTCTGAGAAACCAAAGCTGCTATAATATAATATTATATATATATATATATCCCTGTCTCAATCAATACATAATGAATGTAATATTATTTTTACATGGATTATTGGTTTGCTTAAGCTTCTAATTTATTTTTTTAATTTTTCAGGGAGAAGAATCATGACAACTATGAGGACCCAAAAACTTGTACATAATTGTATAGTTCTGTAGTTCTACTTGTATAGTATATAATTCTGTAGTTAGTGCAATCAAATAAATAATTATTCATAAAATGTTATCATATGTTTTGATTTTTTCCTTGCAACCTTTGCATTTACACCACAGTAGTCTACCGTTCAACAGAATTTGATAGATCTGATAATGCTTTGATGGTTGAGAGAAAATCAGGTTAAACGAAAATACGGATTTTAAAAGGCATAAATTGAATAACTCGTAAAAATTTACCAAAGTAGTAGGGAGTAGTAATATAGAGTGCTATATTATATTGTATGGTCAGGTGCACAACCAATATTTTATAGCTATAGGCTGACCACTATGTAGAACACATTTGGCCATGTTGTAATTTATTTTGTCGTTTGTGGCTGACTGGGAAATTTGCTTGAACGGGACTAGTGTATATTTGAACTTAATTCATATTAATAGTGGAATACATTAATTCAATACATTCTTCTACTCATTCGATATTTTTCTCCCATTAATATGAATTAAATTATCTATGTTTATTAAATTCAACATTTCACTTTATTTAATTAATATTTTCCCTCTATAAATGTGAATTGAATAATTATGTTTTATATATGTCAACATGAAATCCATTCAATTTATATTAATAGAAGAAAAATACCTATAAAATAGAGAAAACTGTTAAATTTAATAACTATAAAGAACCTGTTTAATTCATATTAATAGAAGAATAATACATATTGAATAGAGGAAAGTGTTGAATTAAATATATATATAAAACCTATTTAATTCATATTAATAGAAGAAAAATACCTTTAAAATAGAGAAAAGTGTTGAAGTTAATATCTATAAAGAACCTATTTAATTCATATTAATAGAAGAATAATACATATTGAATAGAGGAAAGTGTTGAATTAAATATATATATAAAACCTATTTAATTCATATTAATAGAAGAAAAATACATATTTTATAGGGGAATCTGTCTACTGTAAATATATTTAATACATATTTTATATATCTTTGATATTATATTTAATATATATTCAAGTTGTATTTGTGCTACTAGGGTAGTGCACCGACATGTAAGTTACAAGTTATTCAGTAAACTTCAACTCTCAGATAATCTCGTCCTTGTTCTTTGATTCCTTTTCCACAATGGTGAGACTAATCCACAATGGTGAGACTAATCCAAATGGACAGCCCCTTAGGCCGTAAGGCTACGCACTACATCTTCCAATCGCGCAATGTAGTAGGCTACAAAAGGAGTAAGATTAGTAGTTATTGCAAAATTTCAAAGTTTGGCAGTGTTTCCTTTCAGATAACTTAGAAATTTTCTAATGATAAATGAAGAACTACTAGAACTACTAGTGATTGTTATAAAAGTAACAGGCACAACAAATTATTCTGCAATTACATAAATATCATATATGTGAATGTTTTCAATACACTTTGACTAGTCTAGTAAATTAGCTAAATAACTAGCTTATAAATTACTGATCAGTGTAAAAAAAAAAAACAGGTCGAATTGAGAACCTCCTTCTGTTTTGTAAGTCAGTTAAAAATGAATTCTGGCTCTTCATTCAGATTTAGAGCTGTAGAGCAAACTGAACATACGTATGTATGTATGTATGTAATAGTACTATTCAACCAAATTGCCAATATCCATGCCCTTGAAACCACCTGCAATGTCATGTGCTCTACTTTTATGCTCAATAGACAATAGTCCAACTGCAGTAAATAAGAATATGACTGTTTCTGTCAATAAAAGACACAAACTTTTATTTTTATTAACTGGTATCCGGAGGCTGAAGAATTCAATATGAGACAAACTTTTAGTTCAAATTCGATTTTTTTTCTAAAATAATTGTTCTTTTAAAAAATAAACCTTTTCGGAAAACTCTTTACCCAATTTGATTTAAACTATAATTTTTTCAAGAATAATTTATTTATTTCAACAGAGCACACAACAATCAGAAATTATAAAATGCAATACAACTTTTGTCAAGTGACTTTGTCCTTTGTCAGTGCAGCAGAACAGCAGGAAGCCTTGGTATGCAGCACGGGGGTTGATGTCAGTAAAAATTCATTTTCGGGCAGTGCCCTCAATGTCTTCTGAAATTAGCAGCAATCTCAAAAAAGTCTATGAATGGCGACTTCTGTACACCGCTCAACAGGTGAGGTAGCGCTCTTAGTTGAAGGCCGGAAGGGTCGATGCCACCTAAAAGCGTGAGCTGGAACAACAACTCCCACATTCCTTGGCGAATAACCATGTTCTCCATGGAGTGACTTGTAAAAGAACTTTTATAATACACACATTTGAAATAAAATGACATTATAAACAAAATTTTTAGTTTATCGAAATTATTTTTTCTCAATCTTGAACATTTTTGGGATTATTATTATTAATAAAACAAACTTTCAATTAAAATATTAAAGATCAACTCATTTTATTCCTAATGTGGGTTTTGCACAAGCTTCGCCACTTTACATGAAAGTATCATTGTTAAAATTTTCACTATTGAATACAATGATAAAAAGTAAATACGTATGGCTTTTATTGGTGGGGAGACTCCTACGGGTAGTTCCACCTCGCTGCTTGAGACATGTTATTGGAAACATGGTGGCACCTATAATTTTAGGTGGGTTTCGAACCAACGGGAAGTGATTTTACAGCAGAGAGAAGACATTTTTGCTGCCAATCTATTCGGTCACCCTTACAGAGAGAGCTCAGGAGAGCGTTGCTTAACTAATCTAATTGAACAGAAACCTGCTACGGCTCACGGCTATCACTTCCCATATTTCAATGTTATTAACTTTATGATTTGCTAGTTTATTTGATCTTGTGGAAATGTAGGAAATATTACAAAAAATGTTTTTAAATTTTGCAAAATTTACTAAAAACCGTCCCTAATAGCTTATTATAAAACCTGAAATGATTTAATTTTTCAATCTTTAGAATGCACGAACAAAAATAAATGAATGAATAAGCTATGATGTGTGAGATGCAAAATAAATATATAATAATTTAAGATCACTATCTGCATTACAAATCTGTGGTTCGGAACCCACCTAAAATTGCAGGTCCAACTCATCAATCACCATCATCCAATTCATCCAAGTACAGGTTTCAGACCATTGTGGGCTTCACCCTCCGATAAAAAAATCTGTATCATCAATTTTTTTTACATAATTATTAAACTATTATAACATGGCTCAAACGGTGAGGTGGGTCTCCCCACCAATAAAAGCCACTCGCATATTATTATTTTTTATTTAAAACATGGATGCAACAGGTATCAATACTTATCAGTAATACCTCCTTAACACAGCAACATAATACGGTACAAAAAATAATAAATTACACACTGATGAACCAGCAACTACATAAGTGGAACAAACAGTAAACACAAAATGGTAGTATCAAACTATGGGCAAACGACTGAGCTACCGTACTGCGCATATGCTAATAGTTACAAGAAATAATAAATTCTTGTAGCCAGAGTTGCAGGTTGCATAAATTAACTCTGACATACACGCAACTACAATAACTGACAAGTAAGTACTGTTAACATTTCAATTAATTATACTCATGATGGTCAGTACTGTATAAGAACAAGCTAATCTTCATATAGGCTATAGTAAGACACACTGACGAACTAGCAACTACATGTGCGGCACTAAGTATTTTGGGAAATTCATAGTATTTTATTATATGGAAAAATTATAAATAAATTATAATTTGGGAAGTGATAGCTGAGACCCGTAGCAGGTATCTGTTCAGTCAGATAAAGCTACGATTTCCTGAGCCCTATTCCTAAGGGTGGCCGATTGGATTGACCAGGATAAAGACTGTTCTCTACCGTAGAATCACTTCCCCGTGGTTTAGAACCTACCTAAAACTGTAGGTTCAGCTCATCAATTACCATCATCCATTTCATTACCCACTCACAGGTTGCAAACCTATGTAGGCTTCATCCTCAAGAAAAATCTCAAGTGGTAAGTCATAAAAATGTGTGACTCAACTCGATTCACACCCACCAGTCTTTTGAGAATTTCTTTAGCATTTTTTGTTGAATAAGATATTCATTTTACCTTGATCCTGAGATCCTTGTTCTTCAGTTTCTTGATCCTGTGTGTTTACCGCATGTTCTTCCTCCTTCTAGTCAACTGGAACATCAATCCATGTGGAGGCAATCTTATGAATTAAACACTAGTTGATTAAATTGTCGCAGAAAATCTTTATCTAGGTCAATAATTGTCGCTGTTGTAACTACAATATTTTCAAACTTTACTTCTACACTCATGCAGAAAACAAACAACTCTAACAAAACACACTAACACAATTAAACCAACTAACTAAGAACGTCATAGGAATGTAATACATCAAATGAAATTATGTGTGCACCCGCTTCTAACAAAAGCACAATAAGATTGATTATGACTGTCTCACCTGATGCTTCAATAGAACTAATTAAACAGCATTCGTTGGTTATCAGTTGAAACACTCATCAGTCGATGATAAGCACAATTTGATAATCCATTAATAAGTGCTCCAAAATATTGCTCCTTATCGATATTTCCCAAGCACTTCAATATTCTTATCTGGCGGATCCAAATTTCGCGGGTGAAGCAAAGATGGCTACAATACTTCAATAATCGATAATAATATCGAGTGGTTTGGCTGGTGTCAAAGTTATCAGGTCACACCTGAATAAGTTCAGAGCCTCTAAAGTGCCTTAACGACTGTTTTTCGGCACCCGGGACCGACAGGCTAAACGTGTCCTATGAAACAGAGGAGTGGCCCGAGGTAAAATCTTTCAGTCAGAACTGGGATCGAACCCAGTACCTTTGGATTAGCAAACTAGCACTTGACCCACTCGGCTACGGCCAGTCCTATACTCGATGACAATCACCATTTAAAAATCAAACACATGCTGTGTTGTAATGCTGTAAGATTTGCAGAGACTGGAGTACTGTGAAAACCTTCATTCTTCAGTATGTGTTTGATAATACAAAATCAAAATAGAGAGCACAAAGTCAATCATCTATTATTCTAGTTTAACAATAAATTTAATAGTAAGAGCCTTATAAAACAGAGCCACTTCAATCGCAGTCGCACGCCACAATTACACCAGCTGAGCGAGTGACTGAGCTAAACAATGTCAAAGTATACGAAGGCATACAAATGTTTAGATCCCTCAACCCTCAATTTGCTTATCAAATCAAATTTATCCGGCTGGTGTAATTCAACCTTAATACTTTGGCGCGCGACAGCGATTGCAATGGCTCTGTATAAGAAGGCTACAAGGAGAACAATAAATTGACAAATAGTTCTATGCAATAAATATAATTTATTCGAGTGAAAAAGGAGAGGTTTTCAACAAAAACGTGATACTACAATAAAAACTGAAAGTAAACCAAGTAAAACTATAGATGCTAAGCCCAATATGACATGGATATCCAACAAATATAAGGTAAAAAATAAGGTAGACATTCCAAATTATTACTAAAAACAAATATTCAGTTTTCAATGAATAAAAATATTGTTTACACTTGAAATGCATAGTAGGCTACCAAAAGCTAAATAGATAATTGGATATACAGATAATTATCTTGATTAAAATCAAATCGATTAAATCAATAATTATTGGATACAATAAAAATCTTGACTAGGCTTGATGCAAAAACTACTAGATTGATATAGCTTTAAGATTCTTTCAAGATTAGTATTAATTAAATATTACTACCTAAGTTACTGGAGAAGATAACAATTTTTTTCTGCCATCAGCAATGAATTATAATAATTTTAAAATTGAGAAAATGGTAAAGTGGTACTTGAAAGACACTCACAATAAGAAATTACATTACTGTACATTATAGTTACAGCTTGTAATATACGAGAAAAATATTGTAATGAAAATATAATATATACCTGAATATCTCCGAGCCAAACGAATGTAACTCCAAAATTTTAACTGTTAGGTTTAAGTCCTAAATGACTAATTATGCTTCGTTCTATCTGTGCCTCTAGCATTTCATGAAATATTTCTGGAGCTAATGCTATATAGTACTAATAGAGGGAAGCTTAATGAGTCATTTATACAAAATTAAAATAATTGACCGAACGAAGAGAGGTCTTCTTTTTCAGTCGACCGTTTGTCTGTTTGTTACGCATTAACGACTGAACCCTTGGCCCAATTTTATAAAATTTTCCATGGATCTTCCTTCAAGGAATGCCCAGCGATGTAAGTGTAAGGATTTTAGAAATTTTCTTGCATTTGGACGATGTTTAAAAGGAAAACAAGGAAAGGAGCTCAGGCTTTCTTCTACAGGAAACATGATTTATGATTTTTTAAATGAGTCTCTCCATCATATTGCTACGGCCAGGTGACAAGTTGTTTATGTAAAAAATCAGCTGGTAATAGCAAATATAATGTTTGCAATGTTTGAAAGCTCGAGAAGGTTTTCCAATAGAAATATAAATAGTTGAGTTCGTGTTAAGCAGTTCAAGTGTTAATTTTCCAAAAGTTATTCTTTAATAAAATCCATGTTTAAAACGCCTCTGACTGTTTTATTTACGTAAATTCATAACAATTGGTGTCAGAAGTGGGATAAGTGCATTTGAGGTGGGTTTATCTATTCGAAAAGTGATTTTATTAGTGTTTTTCAACTATTCATTTGTTCATCCATTTTGTTGTGTTTACTTTTAACAGTTATACTGGTTTGAGATTTAAAATGGCTGGAAAAGGTTTAAAACTTTCATGTTTGAAAGTGAGTGAATTAAAACAAGAATTAGAAGAACGAGATCTTGAAATAAGTGGTAATAAAGCTATTCTGCAAGAACGACTTCGTGTGGCATTGGTTGAGGAAGGTTTGGATCCGGACATATTCCTCTTTGAAACCCCATATGGTGAGTTAAAGTCAGCTTTGGAAAGAAAATTAGAAGAGAACAGAGATATATTTGAGGAAAAATTGCAGGAAAATCATAATTTCTTAAGAAATGAAATAAAAAACATGGAAGATAAATTTGAGAAAAATCATAATTTTGTAAGAAATGAAATGAAAGACATGGAAGAGAAAATGAAAAACATGGAAGATAAATTTGAAAAGAAGTTTGAAAAACTACAGGAACACAATAATGGCATTGAAAGATCAATCTCTATGGTTGATGTTGCCTCTGTTAATCAAATTAGAGAAGACACTTCTGTAAGTTATCAAAAAGCACCTATCATCCTGCCAAGTCATCCAATTGGGCTACCCACTTTTGATGGAAAGATGCCATGGGAAGATTACCGTTCCTTGCTTGAGACAGCTGCTGACATACATGGCTGGACACCTGCAGTGAAAGCTGCAATGCTTAGCCTGTCACTCCGTGGAGATGCATTAGCAGTTCTCCAAACAATCCCTATGGCTGATAGGCAGAACTTCGATGTGCTTCTGAGACACATAGAAATGAGGTTTGGCCATCAACACATGGATCAACTTTACCGTTCACAACTCAAGAATAGGATCCAGAAGCCAAACGAATCACTCCAAGAGTTTGAAAGTGATATTGCCCACCTGGTAAGAAAAGCCTACCCATCTGTGGATGATAGAGTATATGAGATTCTAGCCATTGAGAGGTTCCTGGATGGTCTTTGGGAACCTGAAACTCAACAAGCTATTAAATTGGCTCGCCCTCAGACACTCAGTGAGGCCCTCACCCAGGCTTTGGAATTCGAAGCAGTACGACAATCAGTGAAGGGTAATGCCCGAGTCCGGGCTGTTGAAGCAAAGGATAGTAGTGATGAGTCTCTGGAAGAATTGGTGAAGAAAGTCATAGAAAAGTTAAGAACAGGAAGGAGGGAGATACGTTGCTGGCGCTGTGGAGAGAGAGGGCACCTGCGTAATAAGTGCCCAAATAAATCAACCACTGAGAAGAATCAGGAAAACTAAAGAGGGTTGATGTAAAGGGGCAACCATCAACCTGTAGACAGAAGACCCTCTCCCCATGTACAAAACCAGTCATTGCAATGTTATCTGATAAACCCCACAGTCTTTACATTAATGGAATGGTGAATGGAAGCTCCTATAAATTACTTATAGATACTGGAGCCACTAAGACAATAATAAACTCCAAAACAGTAGCTAACCAGCAAGATATCTCACCAACAACCTGGAAGCTGAAAACTGCTACAGGTGGGCCTGTGAGTGTCTGTGGAGAGATGATTGCCACCTTCAAGATTGGTAAGGCCTGTTTTAAACATTGTGTACTTGTGGCAGAGATTAGTGAAGAAGTCATACTAGGCTTGGATTTTCTTTCTACTTTTGGCCTAGAGTTGGATCTTAGAAGGAAGACATTGACCATTGGTGGAGATGAAGTTGTTCTACACTCTGGAAAAGACTGTACAGCCCAAATACAACTGCTGAAAGAAATCACAATACCAGCAAGGAGCCAGATTGTGACTCATGCTACGACAAAGGAGGATGTCCCTGTGGGGATTAATGTGTTGCTAGAGCCAGAAATCCATGAGGAGGAGCTTGGTCATGGTGTCCTAGTGGCTAGGACACTTTTTCTTACTAGCCAAGAATTCCCTGTCCTCTTGATGAATGTGAATGATTATGAAGTTACTTTGAAGAAAAGTAGTACTTTGGGACATTGCTCACCAGTCACATCTGTCATACAACAAATGCAGACAACTCAACCACAGAAGAAGTGTCTCCCAGAGAAGCTGAAGGCCTTTGTTGAAGTATCCTGTCAAGATCTAGTCAAAGAACAACAAAATGAAGTAAGGGACCTCATAACTAATTATCAGGATATTTTTGATATAGGAGAGGGCCCAAAAGGCAGAACCAACATAGTTGAGCATGCAATAGATACTGGAAATGCCAAACCCATCCGCCAGAACCCTAGAAGGTTACCTCTGGCTAAAAGAGAGGAAGCTAGAAAAATAATTAAGGAAATGGAAAATGAAGGTATAATTGAACCATCCAATAGCCCTTGGATTTCACCAGTGGTGCTTGTAAAAAAAAAGGATAATACACTCCGGTTCTGTGTGGACTATCGTCTTCTGAATGACGTCACCAAAAAAGACAGTTACCCTCTACCTCGAATTGATGACACACTGGATAGCCTGGAAGGTTGCAAGTTGTTTTCGACTCTGGACCTGAAAAGTGGATACTGGCAAGTTGGACTTGAACCTAAGGACAAAGAAAAGACTGCATTTTCAATCGGAGAAGGTCTTTGGCAATTCACTGTGATGCCATTTGGCTTGTGTAATGCTCCAGCAACCTTTGAAAGATTAATGGAGAATGTGTTGAGGGGACTGTCATGGGAAACTTGCCTGGTCTACCTGGATGACATCATTGTCTTGGGAAAGTCTTTCCAACATCAGCTGGAAAACTTGAAGCAAGTATTTGAAAGACTAAGACAAGCTAACCTGAAGCTCAACCCAAAGAAGTGCCATCTGTTTAAAAGACAGGTTAATTACCTAGGGCATGTGGTATCTGATAAAGGTGTGTCTATGGATCCTGAGAAGGTAACAGCCATAACCAAGTGGCCAGTGCCCAAAGACAAATCAGAAGTGCGGAGTTTCCTTGGCCTTTGCACATATTATCGACGGTTTGTGATGGGATTCTCTGGTATAGCAAAACCCCTCATCAAGCTGACAGAGGAGAAACAGAGTTTTCTCTGGGACAAAAATTGCCAGCAGGCCTTCAACAGACTAAAGGAGACACTTTGCCAAGCACCTATATTGGCTTACCCAAGAGTTGAAGGCAAGTTCATTCTTGACACTGATGCCAGCAACACAGCAATTGGTGGAGTACTTTCTCAAGAGCAAGATGGGGAGGAAAAGGTCATTGGATATTTTAACAAGGTGCTGTCAAAACCTGAGCGTAACTACTGTGTTACTAGAAGAGAACTGCTAGCAGTAGTGAAATCAATCAGCCACTTCCACAAATACTTATATGGACGTCAATTCCTGCTGAGAACTGATCATGCATCCTTGACATGGCTTCTCCGGTTCAAGTCTCCTGAAGGACAAGTGGCAAGATGGATCCAGCACTTACAAGAATATGACTTTAAATTTGTACACCGAGCTGGAAATAGTCACCTGAATGCTGATGCCCTTTCTCGAAGACCCTGTGAGGAGGACTGCAAACACTGCTCACGCCAGGATGGGAAGGAAGTTTTGGTACATAGGACAACTATTGCCAATGACCACTGGCAAGGTGCTGAGTTACTTAAGGATCAGGAAGAAGACCCTGATCTGAAGCACCTTTGGTTGTGGAAACGTTCTGCAAGACGACCTAGTTGGCAAGAAATAGCACCTTTTCCACCACATGTCAAGTCCCTCTGGGCACAATGGGACTCTATTGTGGAAGACAGAGGAATCCTGAAAAGGAAGCTAGAGAATGCAGCTGGTGATCAGCATAAGCTGCAAATTATTGTTCCCAGGAAAAGGATTCCTGAAGTGCTGAGACAAATACATGATGGAGTCTCTGGGGGCCATTTTGGAGTTCATAAGACACTGGAGAAAGTACGAGAGAGGTTTTACTGGCCAAATTCAAGCAAAGATGTCAAGAACTGGTGTCGCAATTGCACTGTTTGTGCATCTGCAAATGGCCCCTTGCATAGAAAGAAGGCCCCCATGAAACAATACAATGTTGGAGCACCTTTTGAGCGAATAGCCATTGACATAGCTGGACCATTTCCATTGTCTGACAGTGGGAATAAGTATATCCTGGTAGTGATGGATTATTTCAGCAAATGGGTCGAAGCCTATGCCTTGCCAAATCAAGAAGCAGTCAGTGTTGCTGATGTAATAATCAAGGAATTTGTCAGTCGGTTTGGTGTCCCATTAGAGTTACATTCTGATCAAGGAAGGAACTTTGAGTCTTCAGTGTTTTCCCGTATATGTGAGGTGCTGGGAATCCATAAGACAAGGACTACACCCCTTCACCCTCAGTCAGATGGAATGGTGGAGCGTATGAACAGGACCATGGGAAAATACCTGTCAAAAGTTGTATCCAAGCATCAACGAGACTGGGATCAATATCTTCACCTATTCCTGATGGCATACCGAAGCTCTGTCAATGAGTCTACAAAACTTTCACCAGCCAAGGTAGTGTTTGGGCGAGATATTAGACTGCCTTGTGACTTAAAGTTTGGATGTACACCTGGAGAGGATTTGGTAGGAGAGGACTATGTCACCCAGTTTCGGAAACAGATGGATGAGATACATGAGATTGTTCGAACCAACATCCAAGGAACCAGTGACAAGATGAAAGAACGCTATGATATCAAGGCAGATCATGGTGGATACCAGCCTGGAGACTTAGTTTGGTTCTACAACCCACAGCGACGTCAAGGGTACTCCCCCAAATTACAGACTTCCTGGGATGGACCTTTTGAAGTGGTTACTAGAATCAATGATGTAGTCTACCGGATCAAGAAACCTAGAGGAAAACCAAGAGTTGTCCACTTCAATCGACTGGCACCATTCCAGGGAGACAATACTGCAGGTAATGCCCAAGATGTGAGAACTATTCAACCAGTTGATCCCAACTTTGAAGAATTTATGGCCAATTTGGACATGTTCCAGAAAGCTGAGGTTACAAAAGTCTGTTATCAAGATTTGTTCACCCTACCAAAAGACTATGCTCTGGCTCACTGTGTAGCTAAAAATCTTGGAGCTTCTCGGGGTATTGCTACAGTATTTAGGAAAAAGTTTGGAGGACTGAATGATCTGGAACTTCAGAGACCAGCTGTTGGAAGAACACTACACCTTCAGAGGCAAGGAAAACAGCTCTTCTGCTTGGTGACAAAAGATCAACCTCAGCAGGAGTCCACCTATCAAGCCTTGTGGGAGAGCCTAAATCATCTGCGGAATTGTCTTCAAACTCTGGGAGTGAAGCAGCTTGGAATTCCCCGATTAGGTTGTGGCTATGATGGGTTGGACTGGAAAATCGTGAGGCCAATGATTGAAACAATCTTCAAAGAAACTGGGATTACCATCTCAGTTTGCATGTTTGCTCCATGGGCAGCTAGTCAGTTGTATCCAGTAAGGCCACCCCCAATCTGCAGACCTGTAACTGTTCTGGGACAGAACAGTCTTAAGGAGGGAGCAGTGCTACGGCCAGGTGACAAGTTGTTTATGTAAAAAATCAGCTGGTAATAGCAAATATAATGTTTGCAATGTTTGAAAGCTCGAGAAGGTTTTCCAATAGAAATATAAATAGTTGAGTTCGTGTTAAGCAGTTCAAGTGTTAATTTTCCAAAAGTTATTCTTTAATAAAATCCATGTTTAAAACGCCTCTGACTGTTTTATTTACGTAAATTCATAACAATATGAATTGGAATCAGATTTCAAGATAACCCTCGGGCCTTCTTATTCATCTGGCTGAGCCTTCATTTGAATTAAGTTATCATTTGAAAGAATAAAATATTTCTTTGATAATTTCTAGTATTTCATTTGAGTGTGAAGAGAAGTGATTATTAAGTAAATGATAATTACAGAAACTTAATTAATATTGCTTTATAAATTAATTCATCAAACATCATTTGACATTATAATTTGATTTGAGAAATCAGCTGTACACAAGTACAGCCTGGATGAAAATAAAAACGCAGCCTTGGTGGTGTGATACAGAGTAACCTTTTGCGTATTATGAACAGACATAATACGCAAATTGAATCAAGGGTTGGGTCTATTGTTTACAGAACTACCAGTGATTGTTATAAAAGTAACAGGCACAACAAATTATTCTGCAATTACATAAAAATCATATATGTGAATGTTTTCAATACACTTTGACTAGTCTAGTACATGATAAAAACTAACAACAATAATCCAATGTAGAAAATACTCCATTCAAAATCAACAAATTTGTAGAAACAACGATTGGCAACAATCAAAATACACGAACAAATAAGATGGTAATCAACTTAAATGAAAACTAATCATATTCATCTAAGAACACATAAACTAGACAAAAATATTAAAATTAACATAAAGGAATGTGAAATTGACTTAGTCTTATGACTACGCGAGAAACAATGACTGAAAGTTAATCAATATTTATTAAAAAAATGATCTAAAACAAATTTAACATTGATTTAGAAGATGCTGAAGAGATCTGCCATGGCACAGACAATTATTTGACGAATCCATATTGAAACCCAAGAGTTTCCAATATCAATAGACTAAAAAATATAAACTAAACATTTCAAAGAATTATTATTGACATAAAAAAAACAGTCTGCCAATACATTGAATAAAGTTGCTCTTATAAACATCAATTTACAAACAAATAATTTTGAATCAATAGTTCAAATTTAATAAAATATGAAAATAAACATGATTACTTTCTTGAAAAGGGAATATTCCTGATACATCGGAGTAATGTTAAACATTTAAACAGTACTGAGTATACGTGCTGTATATATACCGTATAAAAATGTACTGTATATAAACTAGTATAATTTACTGTAAATATACAGTATAAATGTAAATATTTACTGTATAAAATAAACATTATAATGTTAAACAAATCCTGCACTTAAAACTGCTTGGAAAAGGGCATTAAAGCTATATTGAGATGTTTGTTCTCAGTGACGAAATCGTTGAAAACAACCATTTCTTTTACAGTTACGCCACCAAGTTAGGCGGCTTTGGGAAATTGCGGAGTTGCCAGATATGGAGCCATGTCAGCAGCTGATAGTAGAGAATCATCAACCTCAATGTACGAATTGACAACACTGCTGATACCACGTTGCCTATTCTACAAGACTGATGCTACCTAGCGGTCATCACATTATTAATATATCTATGTTAGGTTTGTCAACAGTCAGTTGTTTTTGCAACATCACAATTTCTTTGAGCTGCCTTATTTGGTTGCATGAAGTATAGATTCAGTTTATGAGCCAAAACGTTCATATTATGATTCTACTTGTTAATAAATCTGAATAGGTCATTTTAATTTTTGTTATGAGAATGAGGTTACAAGATATTACAAAATGAAATAATTGTATTTTTTGCATGCTTTCCCACAACCCAATGTGCGTGAATTTGATTAGCAGTCAACAGGATCACTATGATTCCTCATTTGACAATTGAATACTTGAAAATTCCAAATGGACTTAAAATACAATTTCACAAAACTTTGCCGATTCATCACTTATATTTATGACAATATTGTAGAACTTTTATGAAAATTTCATCAACCATAAATATATTCTATAACTGCTAGTGAAAGTATTATAAGTATAAGAGAAATACAGACAATTTGAGAGAATACCAATAGAAATATTATAAATAATAAAATAGAGTATACAGGGTGTTCCAGGAGGAATGCATCGCACTTCGGTAACTGATTAAGGACCGACAGGACCTAACTGAAATCATGCCGTTGTCCATCTGTACCCTAGCGCTTGAAAAAAAGATTCCTGACTCTTAAAACTTAGTATATAGATTCGCCATAGTCCAAGTGAGATCGTTATTGATTTTGGAGTTTAGAGGTCGAATATAAAAAGAATTATCCAATTATTTGACCAATTATACACTTTATTTTTACAGTGCAAGATGTTCAAGATGTTGTGGCTGATGTTTTCATTTTTGATTGTGTTAAAATATTTTCTTAACTAATTTTAAATCATCGAATTGAAAAGAAGAACAGAGAAAATAAGGAGGCATGATATGATTATATTACGAGATCTGTTGAACAAGACTAACATGAAACAAAAATCTTTTTCATGATCTGTCAATTTGCATTTTTTTCTGAATTGGAAAGCATATGATGCATGCTTATAGAAACCAAAGCAGTTGAATGGCACGGTTAGTAGAGAAGTTAGTATGCACCTTTGTTGAATGGTGCATATTCCCATTAGCACAAATGATAATAATAATTATTATTTAATTCGTCAGGTTCTTGAATACTCTGCTGTATCAGTTTATTCAGAGGGTTTTAAATTCGAAATTTAGTTTTGTAACTATTCTATTTTATTTTTTTACATTATTTTTTTTTGGACGTATTATGCCCACATGAATTTTGAGATTTGTGCTTCTTTGCTGACCAATCCAATCGGTCACCCTTACAAAGAGGGCCCAGGAGTTCGTAGCTTATCTTTATCGGACTGATCAGATACCTACTATAGCTCACGACTATCACTTTCCTATTGCATTCATTTTTTAATATAATTCATAATCTATTCCATTTTTATTTATGTTGAGAAGTATTTTATTTCTATAACCAAGTTTTGTAATGGGACTTATGTTTATATGAACACCTCCTCCTGAAAAATTCTGTATACCAAACATACTGTTTAGACAAATTTACAATTTCAAAGGGTAACTCATTTATATGAACTTACTTTATTGTCTACCATATAAAAATATTCTTAACTACTGTAAATCTAATATCTAATAATCATCAATTTTATATCACTGATCAGGGAGCATTGAATCAATGCTACTTTATAATACGCCATTAAAAGTAAAGAAAATTTATATTGTTTAGAGGACATCAAACCCAAAATTATAATACAAATACCAAACTTTTAACTACAAATTAATTAAGTACTTGACATCACTATAAATAAATAAAAACAATAATTCCAATACAAATTAACTTAATAGTGGGAGATTACATCAACGTAAATCATTGGATCTTCATAAACTGTTATAAAAAATATTATTGTTCATGTACTGTGTTCTTCGATTATATTTGTTTTAAAAATTAAAATACTGTACATTAAATTTTTTAAAGCTACACAATCGACTTGGTCATAATTTTTTAATTTTTTTTAGTCATAACTTTTTAATTACTTTGGTTGACGACTATAAGACTAGACTATAGGGAAGGTTTCAATCACACGAAAAACATATTTATTTATTCATATAGAATTACAATAAAATGCTAAGATGCAACAGGTATGAAGCCCGAAACTGCCTTTTTCACAAATCTGGAAAGGCTACATTATACAAAACTTTGTAGATTAAAAAAAAATAATAAATAAAATTCATGTTAACTTTGGCATAGTTGATACTTTTCAGTACCAATTTTTTCAGTAACAATATATTTTGGAAGTTTTATTTCTTTTAATGGAAAGTTGATACTTCAGGTTTGTATTTAAAAAATACATAAATGAAAATTATTTGCAATGGATAATATTTAAATAGCCTTATGTTCACCAACCTCGAAAATTGAAAATAATTATTATTATGTTATTTATTTATTATGGCACAATGTCGACTGGATAGCATTAATGATTAAATCATTACTTTCATAATACAATAAAAAATATTAGTTAATAAATGTCAAACATTGCATTGATAAAAAAAAATAATCAACTAAATTCAGCCCAGTTATTTTCATACCAATCTTTCTTGGTCCCTGGCATGTGAATACGAAGTAAACAAACACTCTGTGCGAGACTAGATTCAGTCTTCAGCTAACGCCCTATGGGAGGCTAGCTGTTGATGAATGCAATGCAAAATCATCTGCCAAGAATACATGAATAATTCTTGATTTATACAGATTTTATTCAAAAATAAAAAATTATTTTATTTTTGGAGGATGAAACCCACATAAGTCTGATACCTGTGCCTGGGTAAAGATTGTATGGTGGTGATTGATGAGTTGAAGCAACAGTTTTAGGTGGGTTTCGAACCACAGGGAAGTGATTTTACAGCAGAGAAGAGTCTTTTCTGCTGGTCAATCCAATCGATCACTCTTAAAAAACATGGCCCAGGAGTTCGTATCTTATCTTTATCTGACGGAACAGATAGCTCATACGCATCACGGCTATCACTTCCCTATTATTAAGGACCCGACGGGGCCTTATTGAAATCGTGTCATTTTACGCCCGTCCGTGCTCTAACGCTTGAAAGGAAGATTCTGTACACTTGAAACTTGATGAGTGATTGATGACTTGGATTTAGTTTTAGGTGGGTTCCGAATCACCTAATATATACAATACTGGAATTTACGGAATAGAGTTGATGGAATACTGAAGGAGGTAGTTTTCAATTTCTACAATGGCTTCACGCATGTCAGGTACCAAGAAAGATTGACCGAGCTGAAA
Organism: Conomelus anceps; assembly: GCA_948455865.1. NCBI lineage: Eukaryota > Metazoa > Arthropoda > Insecta > Hemiptera > Delphacidae > Conomelus > Conomelus anceps. The sequence goes on from OX418217.1 coordinate 20,435,792, forward strand.
GAGTTCTATGAACACACTCTATAGTGCCTTAAACTTGGAAAAACTAGAGAAATCTTGAGATAAACAAAATAAAATCAATTCTTTTCTCTGTAACATACTTAGAAGTACTAACAAGTAAAAAGTAATACATATTTACAACACTAAATGACAAGGACTAAATGCAAAAATTAGATACGTACAAAAAAAAACAGTTTTGATATCTGTAACTTACTTGAAAGTACTCACAACTAAAAAATTATAAACATTTTCAACACTAGTACTAAATGCAAAAATTAGAGTTATGTACAATGAAATACTGTACCAGTTAATACTGTACAAAATATAATAATTCTACTCTAATAAATAAGAGAGTTTGAATGAAATCACATCACTTTTAAAACTATTGACTACAAAAATATTAAACTTATTCGAGAATATACACAATAATATTGTCTGTAGGCACGGTTCAAATCACGAGTGCATTTGACACACACATAGAGATATATTCATAAAATAAAGAAATAATTGAATTTATGAATATAGAATACTGAAAGTTACGAAATACAGTTAGTTTAAGATCTCCTGATTAAAGAAAATTATTTTCCAAAATAAAAAAACTGAAATAAAACTAAAATAGAATGCTTTTTAAATATGAATAAACAATAAAAGTATTTAAAGTTATGTTAATCTGTCTTCAATTATTGGAACAGTCTGCCATTGACAAAAAGACAGCCATTGTAGCCTTAACACCGGACATGTAAAGAGTGTGGGAAGAATTCGATTAAAAGTAGATTTAATGTGAGTGCAGTGACTTTATAAAGACAGAATAGCAGGATTTCTCAATCATATTGTTTTCACTTACTTTTGTTACAGTGAATTTATAGACAGTAGCTTCTGATTGGATAAGTCACATGGTACAAATTCGCCATTCGTTGTCCAAATTGACTACAGTGATTGAAATCCATCTTTTTACCCTTTTACAATCAATTTAGTATGAACAATATATCCTATTGTATTTAGAGTCTAGATTCTAGACTGCACTGACAGGAATACAAAGGCTTACATGCGTACTGTCTAATCGGAGCTGTGCAGCCACGTAGAAAGCATAATGTTTATAATGCACATCTAATATCTTGAAAGATATTAAACCAAAAATAGGCAATCGACAGATTGTACGAAGGATACTCACAGATGAAGTATGACAGAGAAGATTAGAACGAACGAAAAAGTACTGGACAATGTGGAAAGAGAATTCATCAAGGAGAACCAGGAAATGATTGACTCAAGTGGTCCAATGAGGCCATAAAACAAAATAAATATCAAATATCTAGCCTACATAGTCATACAATCGAATATGCAATGGACACAATTTTATGGCGGAAAAGTCACTGCAGTGCGAGCTTCTGGTGGCGGTCATACACATTTATGGAAACTTTTTGAATGAGCTCTTTCATATGAATGGTCAAAAAGTCTTGTATCTGCATTCTGTGAGGGCGGGTTGCTAAAACACAGAGTTTCAAACCTACAAGGTCCTAATTCACGAAAAATCTCAATATTTCAGTATTGTAATATACCCTATAGTATTGCAATTACAGCCCTTAGAAATTGCGATATTTGAATCACCCAATATATTATTACAATACCTTAAGCCTCAGTTTCCTAGAACCAGCATTTGGACTGAATGGACAGTGGACAGGGTCGCATACACTACAATATATAAAGTTGATTTGCTTTCCAATAATATATATAAATAAAATATGATAATGTATTCGATTAATTATATGTAACCTGCTATTAAACTCATATATCTTCTTCCATACATAATCTGCTTTCAATAATGGATGTGAATCCAGAAGATGGAATCATTATACTTATAACCAAAAGAGGGAGAAGAGAAAGTATCAGCGAGTTGATATTTTTTCCAGTATTTTCGAATAGTTCTTGAGTATGATTGCCAGTGAAATTGTCATTATGAAAGGATATTATTACAAGAGAACCACTGAACCTTTTATTTCCAATTGTCATGTGGAATTGACTTTTTTACATTTTTATTCTATTAAAGTTGTGATAATATGGAGTTCATATTGAAGTGTATATTTTCTGTGTCACTGAAAACGGCAATGCAGTGAAACAATGGCTAAGAGTCAGCATTCTAGAGCCAGGCAGCTTGTCCCGTTCTGATTGCTGTCTCTTTCTAACTTATTGGTTTAGCACTTTCTTTCTCTCTCTCTCTCTCTCTAAGAAGTGGCGTGATTTTCCAATCCAGGTCAATTATGCCTGAGGAAATGAAATATAAGAAATATGTGCAGTACAGTGGTTGTCGTTGCCGAGTAACCGTGAGAGTAAGATACCAGCCTGGACGGGTTCCATTGGCGTAGCGAAGATATAGAATGTTCGGAATAGTGATATTTGTGTTATTAATGACTGGTGAGTGAACCAATTTTGATCTTAACAATTAATCGCAATTTAACCCTTATTATCAATATAACGATATACCGTACCCAAAATTAAGCACAACTTACTTGAGCGAACTCCCCTTTATTCTGAATGTGTTAAAGGAAATAAGTAAATGGATATTGTCTTACGTAGAAATTAGAGAGAGAGAGAAGGAAGGTAGAGAGGCTAAGGAGTAATAGCTAGTATCAATGAGTCCAGCTGTAAATTTAAGATTTAGCTAACCCTATGAAGTAAACAATATATTTTAGTTTTAAAAATACTTTAGCATTTGGCCATTCGAATGTTATTACCGTTCGTTAATTAATATTTACCTATCCATAACCAATGGAGTGGTAGCCTTGATGGAATTATCAATGCCATTTTCAGAATAATTTTTGAAGCTATGAATATAATCTTATCTATAGATAATAAGTAATTTATTGATTAAAGTTAGACTTAGGAGGACAGTTAAATTTCATATTTCCTTAGACTTCTTGTATAATTTTATTATTGAATATTCATATACTGAGTCGGAACCATTAGATAGTGAATGATAGAGTAATCCTAGAAATAATCTGGTGAAAGACCTTGATGAACATAGTTCCGTCTGTTTGGATAACCTAAAATTGCATTTCATGATTCATTGTTTAGACGCAACGTAGGGCTTATTACACGTCTTTAAATTTTGTTTTACTGTCCTTCCGATTTTCGGTCGATCACTTTAGTATCGTTAATTGAGTAAATTATTTTCAAATGTGCCTTGAATATTAATTGTTTGGTTTGTGAATTTGACTTAGATTTTAATTGAGTAAATTGTTTTTGTATGTGCCTTGAATATTAATTGTCTTGCTGTTGAATTTGATAGTTTTGTTGAGTAAATTGTTTTCGAATGTGCCTTGAATATTAACTGTTTTGCTTCTGATTTGATGTAGGTCTTAAACAAGGAATTTGTTGATAAAAGTTGAATTAGATGCTGATTAATTCGAATTTGATTTAGATGGTATATTGTTGATTTTTAATCTAGGTCATTTTCGTAGAGTAGAGTAATATCGCCGGTTCTGGCACAGGGCAATTTGTTAGCATTTTGAATTTGAGTGTTGTATTTCATAAATATCCCTAATTGTGGATAGGGATTTTACCACGTGTTTGTTAAGTTACTTGTATTATTGGAATCATTAGATCGGATAAGAAATTCTGGCAAGGCCAACATTGTGCTCCTAGGGAAGAGCGTAGAATATATGGTGTTTGACTAAATCAGCGTTTCTCTGCCTTACCACCCCACCACCACCTTCCGGTTACAAAGTAGACATTTCCATTATGACCAGATCGAGAGCAAAAGTTGGCTCTGGGGCTGGTGGGGAGGGAAGAGGCGCAATGCAGCAGGGGCGGTGGTGGAGGTGATAAACAGCTACAGACAACAGCCTGTGTCTCGGACACTGATTATAGTTCTGCTGATTCGGAATTTGATATTTTTATCACTAAAATAAATACCATGCAGATTGATATAACTTCAAAAAAAATGAACAAAAGGACATTATCAAATAGATAGAACATCTATTGAAAAGAACTCCAGTGGCATTGATAAGTGTTTTAATAACATTAATGAGATTGAGAATTCCAATGATCAATTGAGAGAGAATTTAGAAATACTGTTTACAGAAAACAACAATACCAATCAATACCTCAGAAAAACTGTGTTGTTATAATAGGGTTGCATCCCGTTTGATAAAAATGAGAATTTGATTCTGTCTCTCAAAACATAAATATTCACCTGGGTTAAACATAATATTTATTTCACTTTACCTAAAGCACAAAAAAATTAATTATTATATAAATATTGTCTATATTGTCTAATTATTTATTATATATTGCTATTTTCTGGGTATTGTATTAGTGTATTGGTATTGATTGTTTTATTAGTATTTATTGGTCAAATTATTATTATATCCTGTTATTGTCTATGAGAAGATGAGATCTGTTTTTGTGACATGAAATGTTTCATGTCATTGGTTAACCGAAGGCTATACATTTGTTGTATTTTTTGTATTTTGTTTTTTGTATTTTGTTTTCTGTATTTGTATGTCTATGATGAACTCGCAGCTGGCGCACAAGTGTTCACTTTGCTAGCTGTGCCAAGTATAAGATATAATGTACATTTAAATATTTTCTTGTATCGTTTTTTTTTTGGCAAATAAATATTATTATTATTATAATTCTAAAAAGAATTTCTGTGGCTATAGGGTTTCAATTAAAAGACTTTACGATTGATAACTTCCATAGGCTCCCTTCCAAATCCAGTAACAAAGACACTTGTGTATCCTGTAATATTTAGAAACCACAGGTTGGTCACATTGCTTTGTGTGTGTGCTTGCGACAAGACAAGATGTTGAATAATAAACTGAGAAATTAATAAAATTGATGTGTGCTCATTTCCAGTTATATATAATAATATTCAGTTACTAATAAACACAACATGGCGCAGTCGGTAGGACTGGGAAATGGAAAACAATGAAATGGAACAGAATATTGTTAATAATGTTACAAAAAGAATATCTAGATATGGTCGGCAATAAAAAGTAAGGAGAGATTGAATATGTAACAGTATTTCTTAAGGATAAACTTTATACCATGATTACTTGTACTGTTTATTAATATTCACTAGTAAGTAAATTCGTATGGCTTTTCGTGGTGGGGAGACCCTTACGGGTAGTTCCACCTCGCCGCTTTTTTTAACGACTGCTTTTTTTATATGCAACCGGGACCGACGGCTTAACGTGTCCTCCGAAACACGGGAGTGGCTCGAGAAAAATATCTTGTACTCAACTGGGATCGAACCCAGGACCTTTGGCTTATCAGACCAGCGATAAGCCAACTCGGCTTAATATTCACTTAAGGAAGGAGATGTAATATTTAGAGACCAGAGGTTGGTCACATTGCTTTATGTGTGTGCTTGCAACAGTACAAGATGTCGAATAATAAACTGAGAAATTAACAAAATTGCTGTGTGCTTATTTCCAGTTATGTAAAATAATATTCAGTTACTACTAAACACAACAATCCTCCAGTTATAGTAAATTTTTATGGTTTTGCTTAGTAAAATATGTTTATTGATTGTAAGAAAACTAAGGGTGAGCTGAAATTGGCTGATGTGGGCTGGCCTAAAAACGATAATTTGATTTATATAAGCAAAGCTGTCACCCTTAACCCGGACTCTTTTCAGAATGGCCTAATCCATGCAGAAAGAAGGAAAATTTCAGTTTGTGTGGTTCAAAAATGGTCGAATCTTCATTAGAAAGGACTACAATAGTAAGACTCTATATTGTCACAGCAACATTCATTTTGAAAAAAGTCAAGATACTATTGTTTTATCATTTGTAAATATTATTAGAGTAATTCTTTGCTTTTACAGAGTTTAGACAGAGCAGAGACTGATGATACAGAACTGAATCCTGGCCCCTCAACAAGCAGCTCCAGTACAGAAGTTCAGGTAATTATGATTCCTCATAGCTTTGGAAGGCTGGGTGTACATACAGAGTGAGAGTATGATGAACTTCTCTTATCAAAATGAACTTTGATTAATCTTTTTTTGTATTCATTTACAGATCAATTTAATTGATAACAATTCCAATCCAAAAGCTCCAAGCAGAAAAAAACATATAATTGAAGGAAGAAAGATTTTACTGAAAAGGACATAACCTGGAGTGGTTCTCTTCCTGATCCTCCTGAAGATCTTACTTCAATTCAGTATTTTAAAATGTTCATTAGTGATAGAATACTTGATGTGATAAGTGAACAAACGAACAACTATGCTCATCAAAAAGATGGAATGGTGTTGAGTGTGATAAAATATGACATTGAAAAATATTAAGGGATTCTCATTCATGTGGGAATAGCATCCATGTAACAGTAGACGATGTATTGGTCTAATAATAATTGTAGATGTGAACCAATCGCAAATAGTATGAGTAGAAATAGGTTTGATCAAATTAAGAAATATTTTCACATTTGAGACAAAAATAAACAACAAATTGATCCAAAACATGTAGACTTAGATAAACTATTCAAAGTTTGTCCTCTGCTGGATGAATTGAAAGTAATTTCAATCCAATTCCTCCAGAGGAAAATCATTCTGTCGATGAACAGATCATACCATTCAAAGGAAGATCTAAAATAAAACAATATATGAAGGGGAAACCGCATAAGGGCTTCAAGTGTTTCACAAGAGCAGGGTATCAGGAATTATGTACGACTTTCTATTTATGTCAGCAGGGGTACATGTCCTGAAAAAGGTTTAGGATTCTCAGCTAACGTCGTCCTCCACTTGGTAGGAACATTATCAAAAGAAATGAAATTCAAAATATTCTCTGATGATTGGTTTTCATCTATTCAATTGGTAGAAGAGCTTAAAAAAATTCTGGTCTGTGGGAACTGTATGGTCAGATCGGTCTGGTAAGTTTCCTCGCATGGATATCAAGAAATCTGAGTGAGGTTCTATTGATTAGAGTTTCAAAAATGATATTGTAATTGTTTACTGGCTTGATCATAAGCCTATTAAATTTATTTCAAGCTTCTGTGGCAAAGAACACCAGTAGGTATGTGTCATAGGTAAAGCCAAAAAGATAAAGCAATTGTGAATGTCCCTAGGCCGATGATTGTGAGGGAATATAACCAATTCATGGGGGAGTAGATCTTGCTGATATGCTCTTAAGAGCTATACAGGATAGATTTGAGATCTAAAAAAATGGTACATGAGGATTGCAACTGGTGTCTGAATGCAGCAATAGTGAATAGATGGCTTCTGTATCATAGACACCAGATGCAGAAAAAGCAAAGAAGGAGTATAGTTTTCTCCAATTTCAAGCCAATATTGCTACAGCACTGACAAGTGCCAAAAAATTAATTGGGACGAAAAAAGAGGGCGGCCAAGCTCAGAATTGTTGCCTCCACCAAGCAAAAGAAGTGTGGTGACAAATGCAGATGTTAGGTGTGACCAAATTGGTCATTTTCTGAGTTCTCTTCAAAGAAAAGATGTAAGCTGTGCATCAAAGGTGTCACAATTATGTCATGTAGTAAATGTAAAATAAATTTGCGTCTGACTCCTCAAAAGAATTGTTTTTAAACTTTCCATGAGAAATGAGAGTAGTAACTGTACTATTGTTGGTTCTTAGTAAATTACATTTTATATTTTTTATATGATTCTTTGATTTTTAATTATTATGACTTTTGTCATTTTTTTCACAGGGAGAAATTCAACGTTAGTCATAGGTGTCGTAGGTTATGCTATGTTTATGTTTACAACATTAACTTTTGCTAACTATTTACTTCTAGCAATTTGCAATAAGCTTCACATTTTGGCCTGAGCCCTAAGCGTAATGCTTTAATTATATATTTTTTTTAGTAATCTAATATGAACATGAATTCTGTGAGCAATTTGTTTTCATTTTGAAGATAGGATTTTATTTTTAAGTAAGAAGTTGTATTCAATTAATTTTTAACATGTTGAAAATTTTTTGAAAAAGTTCTTTGATTTGTGGTTTTTAATTGTTAAGTACTCTTTACGATTGACAGTAACTTACACTAACTTTTTATGGTAAATTCAACAACTTGTAGATGCCTTTGAAGATGAGTCTCCATGACCCGAACATTTTTGGCCAGAAGTGAGTAAAAATATTATTTATTCTCAATTAAAATTGACTGCAAGTTGTTGAATTTATCATAAAAAGTCAATATGAACAACGCAGATCGTTATGGAACAATAAATCCAGGAATGTAACTTATATGTTGTACACAATATTTATTTTATTGAAAATGAAATAACCATAGCTTAAAACAGTGGGATAAATCATCTTGCAACAATCAATTTCTAAATCCACCAGTCACTACATATCTGACCAATGTAAAATAATTTTACATGTGAAAAATCTCCCCCACCAATGTCAGAAAGTTTTGAGACTGTCAGATATCAATACGGGGGTCATAATAATAAGGAAAATGAGTTCAAAGAATTTTTTCCTATCATTTTCTAAATTCGGGCATTACAAAAGTGGGAGATGAAGCTTTCCATCTTGAGCATGGGTCCACTGTTGAAGGTTGCCATCACAATGTCTCACCTTCTCACTGGATCAATATGGCATGTCAGAAAATAATATAGTAGATTATATATAATCAAATACAGGGTTACTATAAAAGAATCATCGGATATTAAAAGGCTGTATTTAAAAAAGTAATACACATACAGTAATGAATGATACATGAAAATAATTATAAAATGTCTGAGTTTTAGACATACCTTCACAAATGTTCAATATGAGCCCCTTTTGTCACACGACACACATCCAAGCGGTAATCTAGTTCAGCCCACACACTTGTTAACATTTCCCTATCGATGGTCATAAATGCAGCTGTAATGCGTTCCCGTAGCTCAACTAAAGTTGTTGGGTGTGGTGGCACATAAACAAAATCTTTAACATACCCCCAAAGGAAGAAATCACAGACCGTGAGATCTGGAGATCTGGGAGGCCATGCAAAGAGCGCTAAGTCTTCATCTGCACATCGCCCAATCCAGCGTTGCGGGAGTTCGTTGTTTAGGTAACTTCATACTTCAGCATGCCAGTGAGGCAGAGCTCCATCTTGTTGGAATACAAAGTTATTGGAGTCTTCTTTCAGTTGTGGAAACAACCATAATTGCATCATATCGAGATATGAAATACCCGTTACTATCTTATCCATAAAGAAAAACGGCCCATACACCTTTGTTTTTGAAATTGCGCCAAAACGTTAAGTTTGGGTGAATCGCGTTCATGTTCCACTACAGCAAGAGGTTGTTCTGTACCCCATATCCTAACATTATGGCGATTCACCTTACCATTCAAGTGGAATGTCGCCTCATCACTAAACACAAGACAGCCAATAAAATCTTCATCCTCCGTAGCATTATGCAAGGCATTACAACAAAATTCGAATCGTTTCGCTAGATCATTTGGGAGTAATTTTTGTAATAACTTTATATGGTACGGTTTCATGCGTAATCGTTTTCGCAAAATCTTCCAGACAGTTTGCTGTGGAATATTGAGTTCCCTACTAGCGCGGGTAGTTGACTTCTTTGGGCTACGCATGTAACACTCCCTAACTATGTCTACTGTTTCATCAGATAAGCTTGGACATCCGGTGCTTTTACCTTTGCACAAACAACCTGTGTCTCTAAACTGTCGATACCATCATAGAATGCTTTGGTGGCCTGGTGGTTTGGTTTCAAACTGTCTCCGGAACAAATGCTGCATGGTAACAACCGATACACATTTTGCATACTCTAAAACACAGAATGATTTCTGTTGCATAGATGCCATTTTCGAAACTGTGCTGGTGCTGCTATCTGTCGGCAACCACTTTCAACTACAGCAGCTAACCTAAAACTCGGACATTTTATAATTATTTTCATGTATCATTCATTACTGTATTTGTATTACTTTTTTAAATACAGCCTTTTAAAATCCAATGATTCTTTTATAGTAACCCTGTATATTATAATAAAATATAATATATTTCAAAATTAAATCAAGTTTATATATTGTAGAGTATGGGGACTTGACCACTGTCCGTTTAGTCCAAATCCGCGTTCTAGGAAACCGAAGCTTTAGCTTCCACTTTGTCCACCTCAAACCACCATAGAAACATGATTACTGGCTTACCAATCAGGCTGATGTATTTAAGATTTATAGATCTTACTGATCTATTTAATACAAACATGGGTATATGTTTTAAATAGTCCCAGACCTTGGTGATCTATATTCAATGTTCAAGCAGACCCAGATTTCATTATGTCTTTGCTGTATGTAAAAACAAAATAACGTTTTGTGTCAGTGGTCATCCCTGAATATGAAGAAGATATTAATAGACAAACAGATGGCCAAGTAATAAAATCGTATAGGAAAATATAGAAAGTAATAAGCTCACAAAAATAAATTCAATTTGTGGCTCTTTGTAACAAATATTATTAATAATAATAATTTAAGAATAAAACTGGAAACAGCCATGGACGTTTCTATTCGATAATTATTATTTTTACTTCAATATGTCTGGAGAGATTAAGATTTTACAGATGTCATTGTAAACAGATAACTATAAGAAAATTGTCAATAGTTATCTCTTTTTGATTAAAAATATGGATTTTATTGCTTTGTGATAAAATGCTCAATTTTTTAGCAAAATTTTTATTGAATTTTGGTAATGGTCTACTCCCAAAACCCAATATTTATGGGATTATAATGTAGAATTATATTTGCAAGCGAATTGTAATTTTTATTTAACTTTAGTTTTGTACTTTGTACTGTCACTGTTCTGTACCACTATGGGTCTCATCAAACCCAGTGGAAATTGTAAACATATAATGATTAATATACAATCAATGCAACCTAATTAACGCGCCCAATAGGTTAGCTTTGAAGCTGCCATTTATACTTTTGAAGAAATTAATATGACAAGAAAAACGAGGCTATTTCGAACAAATGTTAAAGTCGAAATAAATTTTGTAAAAGAAATCAATAATAATAAAAGTTTCCTGATAAAAATAGTATCATACAGTAAAATGTTTTCAAACATTAAAAACACAGAAATTTAATCAACTCCTCATAATATACAGTAATACTTCTTGCTAATCAGAAAAATTGAATGTAAAATTCCAAAACACCGAAAATATAACTATAAAATCCAACATTCCAGGAATGAATTTACTTGGAAATAAAATGTTAACCAAACAGTGATATGAAAGGGAAAACACAGAAATATAACTTACAATACAATCAACACTCCCATAAATATTAGCTTTGAAATTCCACACAAATTTTCTCAAAAATCTATCACATCTTATTTATACATTATAACGATTTTTACAGAATCTTATCACTTGGTTGAACGTATGCAGTCTCTTGAAAGTTTCTAATATTAGGAAGGTCAAATAAAATTTAATTTGAATAGAATTATTAATGATTTATGTCAATGGGAGATTTAAAGTTGGACAATAAACCTGTTCCTTTATTCCCAGAACTAATAAAGGTCTAGAAATTGGAATTTTATGAAACATCAATTTTTTAAATCTTTTTTTCAACTGTAAAGTTTTATTTGATATACAACTGGTAATGTACTATACTTATATTCAATTTTCTTCTGTGATGAGTAGATAGTTATTGGAATAAATAAATAAATATAGCTTTTAACTTGATGTGAAAAACGTATCAAACTCAAAACTTTTGATTTTGATCGTTCAATGTGACAAGAAAGTAACTGAAAATAATTATAAAATATGAAATACTGATATTACATAAACTTAGACTGATCTCAGATAAACAGACTCCTGTAAGTGAGGCTCGTATCAAATGATTTATCAATACTTCAATTGCAGACTAATTTCTCATGAGTGAGTTAAGAGTAGAGACTTATTGCTTCATTTTTATCAATTAGAAGATTCATAATTTTAATACAAGTGAAAGATGGCTTTTGATAGTTGATACTGAAAACTCACTACTTGAAATGTATTTATACTTTTCGTCAAATGAGTGAGGCTTTTTTTGATCTATAAGTACCGTTCAAACGGAGACACTTGTTGCAGTAGAGTACTTTCCTAGAGCATCTTAAAAGAAGTAGTCATTAGTAAGTGCCAACATGCCCGAGGAAAATTGATACAACTGCCAATAATGAGTTGACAGGTCTAGAAGAGCTACAGTGACTTTATAGACAGTGTGGCCATTGGACACCTAGCTTACAATTGGATAATTTGGTCACATGTTTCAAAGTAGCCATTCGATGTCCAAATTAAGTGTTGACTACAGTAACAGATCTATCTCTTCACTTCAAAGTCAATTGCTGACTGTTCGTGGGAGCCTTACCGATAACCGGTAAATAGCGTCTGATTGTCTTACTCAAGACGTTTTATTGTTTTATTCATAGTTTTTAAAAAATTTGAGACGCCACTAACAACATTTACCAGTTACCGTTAAACCTTCCAGGAACTCAACCAATGTAGTATGACCCATATGATATCCTATTGTATCTAGGCCATACTGGCGGGAATGCAAAGGTATACACGCATACTGTGTATTGGAGTTGGAGCCATGCAGTCATGTAGAAAACGTAAGTTTTATAATAGATATCTAATATCAAACCTATATAGATATAAAGCCAAATATAAAATTGAGAGAATATTATGGCGGCTGAAGCAATGGACACACTGCTTCAATGACCGTGACCGTGCTTCAATGACTTGATGTTATAAGCTTTATTATCACTTGCCCGGTGGTTCGGAACCCACCTGAAATTGTGGGTCCACCATGTTCCTCATAACATAGCTCAAAGGCGAGGTGGAACTACCCATAAGTCTCCCTACCAATAAAAGCTACACGCTTATTATTATTATAATAGATATCAAGCCTATATAGATATTTTTTATTATTGCGGATGATGCCCACATAAGTCCGGAGACCTGTGCATGGGTAATGAGGTGAATGATGATAAACATCCATGGCTGAATGAGATTCGAACCTAAGGCTGTAGGAAACGAAGCCAGCCAGAGCCCCTTATCTTATCACAGATAAACGCTCCAGCCAACTGCGCTACCAAAGATATACATTCAAATATAAAATGGACACAATATTATGGCGGCTGAATCAATAACTACACTGTCTGTACAAAGTCACTGTAATAACAGCCAGTTAAAACTTTGAAAAAATTCTAAGCTATACAACTATAGCTAATATTATTGCAATTTGTAACAGTAATATTTTGAGAGTAAAACTGTGTATGTGTGTGAGAGAGAGAAAAGAAGATAATACCATTTTAGTGACGAAGTAGAAGTAGAAGAGAGACGATGAATGTGAGAGCCAAGGCACAGCCCCCTTTGTGAGTGTGTTTGGGGAGGGGGCTAGTGAGGTGGAGGAGGGGGGGCCACCCACAGACGGGAGGCCCAGGCGGACCATCAGCTTGGCGCCCCCAACTCGACAAGCATCCAGGTGAGGCTGCGATTCTGACGCAGTGCCACACGCTTGTACTGCAAACTGTTCAGGCCGTCCGACTTGTAGCGATTTTTCGCCATGTACAACATTTCATACCTGAAAATAGCATAATAATTCAAATTAATTGTGCATAATATGAAAGTAATTACAAAAACACCGTATTTATGAACATATTTTACGAAAGAAAGACTTCATTGGTGTACTTAGCGGCGATAAGTCTTCATTACAGTTACAAGTTCATGAAGTGACAAGCCAGCGAGTAGCTGTAACTCTAAAAGACATTCCAGTTTCCCCAACAAATCCCTGACTCCTGTAAATAATTTAACACTGATAATTTACATTAAACAACACTAATTTACACTACATGAAAACGGCAGGGACAGCTGGGTCAGCTTGTAGGCTGATTTGTAAGCTAGTAAACTCGACCAGTATAAACAATGCTTCAACTGAATTTCGTATTTTGTGTTCCATACTTGAAGATCTTCTCAACTTAAAAGACAAGACTTTCTTGAAATCGGTAACTAAAATCTGTTCTTAGACAAGCCAGGCAGAAGGTTATCTTGAAGCCGTTCTTGAGATTATTTTCTACCATATTTTGGCTTCATTTTTTAGTATAGCATTGGTTCATTGCAATGTAATTCACTGTATATTTAACACATTCAAACTTTTTTATTTTCTTTACATAAATCGATTCCTAACCTATCAATTTTTCCTCTCACCTGGGATGAAGCTAACTGGACTAAACGAGAATCGTACTTAGGTAAGAAAGCCTCAAGTTAGCCTCATAAATACAACACAAAAAGGAAGTTAAGACTACCTGCTTCAGACAGGATACTGCTCTTGACAAATCTACATGATGAACATCTAATATGTAAACGTCTTGATGATGCCCTCTGTCGACGGAACTTTAGCGCTGGAGAATAAGGTTATGAAGGAGGAGAGGAAAAAGTATGAGAAAAATGAATAAGAAGAAAAAGTAGGAAGACGAGTAGTAGAAGGAGAAGGGGAAGGAGGTGGAAGCGCTGATGGAGAAGGAAAGGAGAAAAAAGAAAGGTGATGAAGTGGAAGGAGAAAAAAAATAGGGATGAGAAAGAAGAGACTAAATTTGTAAATAAATTATGCTAGGTTTTAGATATCTCGATTCAATTGAATCCGGCAACCGGTTAGTCGTCCAGATTAGAGACTAAATAGGCGAGCGCATGGAGTTATACGAAAGTGGAGGGAGCACAACGTATACCACCAATGTTAAACAATTAACCAGAAGAAATCAAGGCCCTACTGCTTGGGATCTGACGCTATTCGAGGCTGAATCCAAACCATTCAAACTAAGGCTGTATCCAACTAAGTAGTTCATTTTTACAAGATTTCACTTTTATGTCAGTTTAAATGTTTGAAATAAGCTTATATCTGTGGAAAACGAGTTGCTTCTCAAAATGGTTTTTGGGAAACATTTATCAAGATTTAGCAGTCGTATTTTGATCACTTTGATGCTAATCTACAGTAACCTACAACGAAGCGTAAAGTGGCGGTCATCTTTAAAGATAGCCATGCTAGAGATCATATATATATATATAACTACAAAAACATTTGGTATATCTATAGTGGAGTAAAGCCACCAGATAGCCGCTCTAGATGGCGTCGGCTTCACTTGTATGACTCTACTTTCTTATGGACGAGCGTACCTTTTCGGATTGGCCTTCTGTTTGCGATGCGCTAGCATAATGTAGCGTGCTATTTGGGGGGGATAGCGAGTGATGTGGAGGCCATTAGTGCGCAGGCGCGTGGACATGTCGTCGTCCTCCCCTCCCCACCCCCAGTACACGTTGCTGAACCCATTCACCAGCTCAAAGTGCTTACGGCTCAACGCACTTACACCTCCGAATATGTCCGCATATGGTAGCCTACAACAACCAACACACGCATACATCAACAAATATAACCCAACATAACATCATTACCTAACATTACCAAAAATTAATAAAAATTCAATAAAATGAACTCCATTCTCTCTAAAGAACGTTTTTGATAGGTATAGATCTTCGAGGATGTTTTCCATTTTACAAGAAAAAATTACTGCTTCATTTATTACTAGTACATATTTATAAAAATATGAAATATGGATTTCAACCGCCAATTCCAACCTAAAAAGGAATTAGAAGATGCAAAATTGATACGGAACAAAAGTGTTGATTTGGCTTGTGACTTGAGGTTTATTTGCATCAGTGACGTATCATGTATCAGCTGTTCCTATGAGCTTCCTGCATCTTAACACATTTTAAAACATATGTAATGCCCATAAGTGAAATCTGAACATTAATTTTGAATAGAACAAATTTTAAAACAAAAAAAAAAAATAAACCGACTTCAATGAAATGATACTCAAACATTAAATAATACTCACGTACTAAAAAGGTTAAAATAAAGTATTTACTTCAAACTGAGAAAATTTTAAATTTCATACAAGTAATCTTTTGAAGTCGGCGCCAAATTTCCTATAAACTTCTAAAATATAACATAATTACTCTGAGATGTTTTCCATGACAGAATACTTGAACAATCTAATATCAAAACTGACACTGTATTTCAGTAAAAGTGAGTGTAAATCCGGTGGTTCGGAACCCATCTAAAACTGTAGGTCCAACTCATCAATCACCATCATCCAATTCATTACCCACGCAAAGGTGGGCTTCATCCACCTATGTGGGCTTCATCCTCCAAAAAAATACAGTGTTAGTTTTGATATTAGATAGAATTTCTCATCAACTTTATAAAATATTTGGCGCCGACTTCAAAAGATTACTTGTATGAAATTTAAAATTTTCTCAGTTTAAAGTAAATACTTTATTTTAACCTTTTTAGTACGTGAGTATTATTTAATGTTTGAGTATCATTTCATTGAAGACGGTTTCTTTTTTTTTTGTTTTAAAATTTGTTTTATTTTCAACTTTTTAGTTGAATTTTCAAATTTTGAAAACATGAGAAATTTCTTAAAGCCTACATTATGAAATATTTATCAAATTAGCAAGCCAATATAACATCCAACTTAAGTACGGTAACTAAAAATCCACCTATATAAGGATAGATAAACTAAGGAAAATTCTACAACGCTTTATTATATTTAGGAAAATTATAGCGAAATGCTTCTTAAAAGTGAAATGGCTTTTCATTCATTTTGATGCGGTCCTTTTCAGAATATACGGTACCTACACTGAAATAGTAGGCCTATATAACATTACAAGTGCGGAAAATTGTGTTTACTGTATGATAAGTTAATGCACAAGACGAAGTCGAGTGTGCTATTATCATACGAGTACGGTAAACATCTTCCCGGGGGAGTTACGTTGTTACGTATGATATATTTCGTGATACTAACTTAGTCTAAAATATAAAAAAGCATAAACTTTGAGCTAGTACAACAAGCATCATCAAACATAACCTCAAAATCAATCACATCAGTGAAACTAAAAATACTTCTAAGATCAGCTGTTTTTCCAAATTCTCTGTGAATTGGCGATTATTACAAAAAATTAATAACTTTGAAGAGTATTGTTCAATTATTTTTTGAAATGAACAATTTCAAAAACATTTTTCACTTCAACTCATGATTGAAACTAAATAACCTTATTCCTACAACTCCATAAGATGAACTAAATAAAATTTCATATGAACAGAAATAATATGTTCTTCTTATTCTCAATTCAAATTAAGTTCACGTGATTGGTCAAAATGGGACATTACAGGCTTGTTTCACACTGAACCAGCTTTGGGTAACCGATGTGTAATTGCACTGCATCATATGATTTTGAAGATCGTCTAAATGTGAAGCGCTCCATATGATACAATGATCAGCCTGGTTAATGACACTGGTTAACCGACTGGCGGTTATGTGTGGAACTATAGCCTTCAGTTCACAACAGATGGGCAGCTAACCAAACCTAACCTAACCTGGTTAACCATCTACTTAACCCATCTAGCCTGGAGTGGCTGTGAACGTAGCCGAGTGGGTTAAGTGCTGGTTTGCTAGCCCAAAGGTCCCAGGTTCAATCCCAGTTCTGACCGAAAGATTTTACCTTGGGCCACTCCCGAGTTTTGGAGGACACGTTAAGCTGTCGGTCCTGGCTGCCTAAAAAACAGTCGTTAAGTCACATCAGAGGCCCTGAACTTATTCAGGTGCGACCTGATAACTCAGGTGCGACACCAGACCTGAGCCAGCCAGGTCACACAATATTATTTTTTATTTATACCCATCTAGCCAGGTTAGGTTAGGTTTGGTTAGCTGCCCATCTGTTGTGAACTGAAGGCTATCCTTGAAATGAAGACATCAAAGAATGCTCCTTTTTGTTTATATTGGGCCGATCCTTGCAAAACTTGGATGGGACCAAAGCTGAGCGATGCTCTTTCATTTAAAAAAAAATTCATTGAAATTGGTTCAAATAGTGTTCGAATGATTGATATACAAACATAAAAAAAAACAGGTCGAATATGGAACCTTGTTCTTTTTGGAAGTCGGTTAAAAATGTAAAACAGTATTAGAAATTGGGTTTGAAGGTACACTGAATTGAGTTTAAAGGAAGCCTTGTGCCAAATTTAGAGTTCCAAATCATTGCATTTTTTATGAAATCCATACAACAAATTGTAATGCAATGAAATTGGGTACATTTGCAAGATACTTTTCTGACATTTTATTTAAAAGATCCAATTTTGACCATTTTTGTTCATATGCATGCCCACTCATTATTCCAATACATCATGGAGATGCATCTTAGATTCACATTTCAACAAAAACGGTTCATTCTACAAAAACATATAGAAAGAGCTGTATTAGGAAGACCGAGGTTGTATTCAAGTAGAGATATCATTAAAAAATCAATTCACCGAGTCTTAGACAAACATATACAAAAAAGGTAGTTTGATACATAAAAAAAACAAAGGACTATTCAAAATTCACACAACACCCCATAATATTCGCATCAACAACACAAATAGATACAAAACACACCAAACGACTTCATTGATAGTAGAATTATTACAGTAGGACTACACAGCAAAGTAGATGAATGGATGGATAGAAAAGTGTTTCTAAATTGACTCTATAAAAAATAAGAATTGTAAATAAATAGTGAGTGATAATATATATTACTGCCCCAGTTGAGCTCAGCCAAGTTTCAAACAAGGAAGATGAATGAAGACGGTTTGTTTTGTCATTACTGCATTCAACATTTTTATTAATTCGTTTTGTGATTATTCTATTTCAAAAAGTTGAATCAAGTATTTTCTCAATTGTTTATTTGAAAAAAGAATAGATTCTGCAACTCTCTGCTGGCATACAAGTTCTACTTCTGCTGGCAGTGCCAATTATTGTGTTTAATGCAAGTAACTTAAGTTGATACAAGACAGCCTTTTTAGTTCGTTATTTTTATAACTGTCTTCAATATATTGCTTGAAAATTTCAGTACAAATTTGATATTGTCCAGATTCTATATCAACATCTACCACTTACCTGGTGATTCCAAAACAACCTAAAATAGTAGGTCTACTATGTTTCCCAAACATGGTGGAACTACCTGGAAGGGTCTCCCCACCAATAAAAGCCATACGCTTATTATTATTATTACTATATCAATGCTTGATTTACTTGTAAAAATACTTTTGGCAAATGAATAAATACAAAAAAAAATATTTTATTTTGAAACAAACTGATTTTTATGCATACTTTTTCTCATACAATTGATTTTGATTTTGTAAATTGTATTTTATGAGTTTGGATATGGGGATATTTACAGCCTCTCCTGAACCTAAATAAGTAGTTCGATGTCTACCTGTACTGTAGTACATCAATGGCAACAGACATGTGCCTAGGCTGGTCAGGACAGTTGTAGATGTTGCGATCATCCTCTGGCAGCAGATCAATGTCATGGAAGATGTAGCAGTCAAACGCACCCCCACTCCCTTCGGCCAGTTTCTGTGCCTCCAACGCACCCACATTCATCAGCATCGCTCTGTTGAATGGACCATCGCCTGTCGAAACCAGAATAGAACTAAACAATTTTATTGGTCAACAAATACATAGACCTTGTCAGTCAGTACCATGGAGGTATAAGAAAGTGGAGGGAGCATAGTATGAAAAGTGTAACTGATGCCATCTTGAGAGGCTATCTGGTGGCTGTACTCTACTATAGATATACACCAGTGATAATGTAGTTGTTACATATATTTATGAAATCTAACATGGCTATCTTTTAAGATGGCCGCCATTCAACACAGAAGAGGCTGCACTTCACCGTTTTTCCACCCTACAGAGCTCTGGGTGAGCATTTTGTCAACTACTACAACTGTTGTCATACCAAACCAAACCTAACCTATTAAACTAGAACTAGAATATGTATGTTGGCAACATCTGCCATCTTTTGTAAACAAATGAAATTGTCATATTTTTCCTTTATTTAGGTGAACTCCTGTAATGTAGAGACATGTGAGGTTGAATCTAAACAAGGAACAGGATAAGGTTTTAAATCATAAACGGATAGCCTTCAGTTCACAACAGATGGGCAGCTAACCAAACCTAACCTAACCTAACCTGGTTAACCATCTACTTAACCCATCTAGCCAGGTTAGGTTAGGTTTGGTTAGCTGCCCATCTGTTGTGAACTGAAGGCTATCCATCAGAAACAGGAATAACTTCAACACGAACAGTTGTAGTAGTTGACAAAATTCTCATCCAGAGTTCTGTAGGTTGGAAAAAAGGTAAAGTGCAGCTTCTCCTGTCAACACTTTGTTGTAGGTTAGTCATAATTAGCATTGAGTCAGCGTTCATACCTATGCAATGCAATAGGCAATACAATGGAAGACAATACACAGAATCAGCTGATCACATGATCATCCCATGATAGAACACCATAAACATAAGATGATAATGATAAGACAATGGTACACATCCAGCTGGTTCTCTGTATCATATTTTCATATCACACATCATATTGCTTAGGTGTGATAGCCGCCCAAGGTGAAGAATATGACTGCTAAATCTTGATGTTTTCAAAAAACATTTTGAGAAGCAGCAAATTGTTTTCCACAGAAATGATAAGCGTTTTTCAAACCCTTGAACTGACATGAGAGTGAAATCTTGTATAAGTGAACTTCTTAGTTTGAAATTTGTGGTGATATAGCCACAAATGGCGTCAGATCTCATGCAGGAGAGCCTTGCTTGCTTCACTATTATTTATGGTTAAACTTTTTCAACATTGGTGGTAAACACTCCCTCCACTTTCTTATACCTCCATGGTCAGTACAGAGCACATCAAAGTAACATCAACAAATAAATACAAGTAGGTAAGATACAAAATATGACAATAATGCCCAGTTTCTCAGTTGTTCAATAAATCTATGACAAAATACTTGATGAACCATCCAATATCAAAAATGACACTGTACTTCAATTTAATATATGATTTTCACTCACTTATACTGGGGGGATGCATTTCACTTCTAAAGAGAAGCTTCATCAGCGAGAGGATTATCTCCACTACAGACTTGAAAGCCACTGTCCATTTCAATTATGTCTAGATTTGTTGTTGGTACTAGATGGGATTCAATCTTGCAGACGTCACCATACTTAATTCAACAAAACTACTTTTTACTTAAACATGTGCACAACTTAATGAAAACTCCACAGAAGCAATAACTACTGCAAGATTAATGAGTTCAGTGAATCTGTCAAAATGATGGCATTTTTCAACAGAAGAATGATTGAGTGTAAGATTTTGCACTCTTTTGCCCTAACTCCACCCTTTAGTAAATGCATCACCTGATTATTCGATTTCATTTATTATACAAACCTTCTTATCAATCTCATACAAAACAGTGTAAACGTATCATCTTCTATCTATTTTGTACAGTCATCTATCTTTCCATGAATCTAGGTGATGTCATTCATTGTAAGGTTAAAGTCAGTAGTCATATAAATTGTAATTTTATGGAATCTGTTGGATCCGCACTTATACTCAATATTCGACTTATTATGTAGCCCAATTAGTAGAATATAATTGTAATTAATCTATAAAAATATCATGTTTATTGTATACCAGTACCCAAAAAGTATTAATAATAATGCTAAAACTGAGGGAAAAAAATCAAACATATAATACATGAGCATTAATTTCCAACACTGAGAAAGATCTGACAATAGATTAGAATGATTAGAATAAATTAAAATGAAACATAAAAGCCAATTTATAGTTGATATTGCATGATGAAAATGAGGTTTGGAAGAGTAGAGTCCACGTTGGGAGCGCATGCGCACTAACGTTTTTACTGTTTAATTTTACATGAAATCGAGCAATTTTGACCAAAATTGAAAAATTACTATACTTAACACTAGAATTTGTTCATATCTAAATTATTGTTAGCGCTAGTCACTCATACATAAAAACATAGTTTATAGAATGATGCCACAAATCTCAAAGGACATTGAAAAAGTTTGATATTCTTTTTATTTGAATGAATAAAGACAATAAAAATTCGAGTCAATCACAGTTGTTATTCACGTCTTTTGATCGGACTCTTGTTGACTCAACAGATCAACAGTCACTCTTAGATTCTTAGCTGCCTCAACTTTATTCACATCACCCACTGAGTGGGTAGCTAAGATACTCAGCTGAGTCTCATATTGAGTTGAATCTGAGTGACTGTTAATCTGCTGAGTCAACGAGAATCCGATTGGAAGGCATAAGTAAGAGCCTTATTATACAGAGCCACTTCAGTCGCGGTCGCGCGCCACAATTAAAGATAAATTACACCAGCCGGGTATTTTGATTAAAAATATTGTTGGCCTCGTTCAGACGCTCAGTAAGCCTAAATTGTGGCTCGCGACCACGACTTCAGTGGCTCCGTATAATAAGGGCCTAACAGCTGTGATTCACATCAAATTACAAGAATCTCAAAGGCTGAGTCAAAATTATGAGTTTACTCAACTTTATTCACCCTACCCTTGGTCATGTTATCACAGTTCATTCATGCCCATAAATAATTTAGTTATTGAATAAATATTAAAGGTCCATATGTGGTTTGAGAAGATGCTGTGAACAACACAAAAGCCAAGAATGAAGCAACGAAACAGATGCAACTTCCAGAATAACATTATTCCTATCGCCCGAGTTTCACACAAAACCCAAAACGTAGACAATAAACAAAAGTTAATAACATTTATTCATTGAAAACCCTTTTTCTGAATTAAACATTTAGTTAGAGTTGTATTTCAGAATGAAACACTTCCCCCCCGGTTGCAGAAACGAGCTTCTGCAATGATGTATCGGTATCTGAGCTACTTTTAGACCACGCTGCTAAGTTCAAGCATATAGATTATACCTATACACATGCCAGCATTTGTATGATCGATATATCTTGAATGTGGAAATGAATACTAGCAAGTTATTGTAGCAAGAATAGAGAGGAAGAAGGAACAGTGGTTCTAGGTTGTTATCTGCTATGTAATATCTATATTTACTTTTAAGCAATTAATTACTCTGCTTTTGACACTTTTATGGTGTTAGCTTGGATCTTTGTAGGATGTTCTAGTTGTTTGATTAGAGATTAATGGAGTCTTATCGAATATTGTGGAAAGTTCGAGTTTCTTTATTTATTTATTTAGAAGATGATACAAAAATTTACAGATCTCTCGATTGTTGAAAAACCTATTTAAGGCGAACGCATTTGTAGAAACTAGTTCAGTCTTGTTTGAAATTCGTCGTGATAAACAAGTTGTGTCAGTATATAGTGATAATTCTTTCTCTGTGCCTATAGTGATAATTCTTTTTCCTATTTAATTCATACCAGTGAGCTACTAAAGAGCTTTTATTGTTTTATGGACTAGTGCTACGTAAGTTAATTGTTCTTTTTCGATGTTTCTTTTTGAATATTATTGTACAGTTTATTGTACAGTTATTATTTAATATTAGATCAGCCTTTTTAACTTTTAGTGATTGATTTTTGTACAGCTTATTGAAATCTCTTTGTTAGTTAAACAATATCGATTTATCTGTTTTTAATTGCTTATTTTTCTGTAAGACATTACTGATCAGTGAGTGTTGTGATTATTTGTTTAAATAAAGTGCGAGTGATAAAATTAAGTGTTGCCAGCGTTATTTTAGACATAGAACCCATAACATTATTTAGAATAGCATGTATAAAAATGTACCCAAAAATGTACACGCATATAGGTCATGCTGTTACAACTGATTATTAAGGAACCGACAGGGCCTAATTTAAATTGTACCATTGTCAATCCATCCATGCTCTAGCTCTTGAAAGGAAGATTCTACTCTTGAAACTTGGTATATAGCTCCCTCATAGTACAAGTGAAATCGTTATTGATTTTGGAGTTTGGGGTCGAAAATAAAAAAATATTATGTAAATAAACAGGTCGTCACTATATGCTGTAGGTTAGTTTCAGATATTCCAAATCAAAACATTAAACAACTGGTTTATTTCAAATACGAAAAAAAATATTACAAAGGTTGATGTTTAGCCCATTCATTTACTTTATTCTTACAGTGGAAGTGTTGACATTTTTATTTCTGATTGTGCTGAAATCTTTCTTAAATTATTTTAAATCGTCAGATTGATAAAAAAACAGAGAGAAAATACTGAGGCAAGATATATTATGAGATTTGTTGAACAAGGAGAAGAAACAAAACTATTGACCAAGAACAGCCGATGCAAGGCTATTACTGTTTCTATTACCCTTGCTGCCGATGATCATTTTTGTGAATTGAAAAGTATATATGATGTTTATAGGAACAAAATAAGTTAAATGGTGCATAGGGTTATCAGCACAACTAATAATAGTAATCATTACTTTGTGTAAATTCGTCGGGTCCTTGGATATTCCGTTGTATTGGTTTATTATCGTTATTATTATTGAATAAGGTTTCTAAACAAAAATGTATTTTCTTGGTTTCTTACTTATCTTTGAATAGAGAAAATACAAAGTCCATTATATTTAACATGAACGTGACCAATGTTATTGAATCAGCTATAAACTCCTTGGAATTGTTCTTGATACAAAATTAACTTAGAGGTGTAGAGTTGTAGAGTAGAGTTGTCTTCCTTATAAGGAAGCTCAAACATCTGGTTCCACCACACTACTTGAGATTATCGTTACTTGAGTGTGTTATTCTGTATGGGCTCATTATTTGGCGGAGAGCTGCTAATGTAGGACGATTACCGCTGCTTCAGAAAAAAGTAGTGAGACTGCTACAGTGATGCAAACTACTATAAACACTGTCGTCCACTATTTATCTCTATGAAGATTATGACAGTGTACAGCTTGTATGTAATGCTTATCTTGCTGAGAGTGAAAAAGGACCTAGAAATGCTGCTAAAAGGACGATTAGATCTGCATGATCATTTTACTAGAAAAGGTCTGAATGTGCCTTTTGTCAGCTTTGAAACAGCAATGCCAATCAAAAGTTTCATCATTGAAAGCATTTAATAGATTGTCACTTGTTGTTAGAACCCAGAGTGCGACTGAATTTCAACTGAATGTGAAGACAATGCTATTGGGAAACCCTCTATATTCATTTCAAGAATTTTTTGAGTTGTTTCCCAGTTATTTTTAAGATCGTGTTACTGGTTATTGTATTTTCTCATTCAGTATTTTAGTACGTCAAGTATTTAGAATTTAGTGTTTCAGACTCTGCATTTCAACATACTGTTGTGAGCACGGAAAGAAGGATTTACAGCGTTATCACTTGTGTCAACAAGTCTTCTGGTCAAAGCAATTAATTACTCTTCTTTTGACACTGATATGAAATTTACTTAGAATTTGGTAGAATATTCAATTACAACCTTATAGAAATGTATCGACTATATCGAATGTTGTGGAAAATGCGAGAATTTCTTATCTGTTTATCTAGGAATCTTATCGAAAAATCTTCATCTTTCTGGATTTTTGAAAAGCCTATTTAAAGCGAGCGCGTACGTAAAAGTTAGTTTTAGTCTTGTTTAACAATTGCTGAGACAACGAGTGACAGTTGGTGATAATTAATTTACCTCTTAAATTTATACGAGTGGACTACTAATAGCTATTATTGTATTACGGAATTGTGCTACGTAAGTTTAATTGTTCTTTATCGACGTTCTTCTTGAATTATTGGACAGTTTATTGAACAGTTATTATTTAATATTAGATCGGCCTTTTGACATGTAGTGATTGATTTTTTTTTTGTACAGTAATATTGAAAACTCTTTATCAGCTGAACAATATCGATTTATCTGTTTTTGATAGCTTATTTTGTGTAAGACATTACTGATCAGTGCGTGTTGTGGATTATTTGTGTAAATAAAGTGAGAGTGATAAATTAAAGTGATGCCAGCGTTATTTTAGACATAGAACCCGTAACAATACGTTTGGACGAGGCCTAATGTACATGCCTATATTTGATGGTCGATGAAAATAAGTCTATTTCTATTGAATTAGCTCGCTTTTGCAACCGAGGGTTAGAGTTGTATTTCTGAATGACACTTGGAGCTGTTAATTACGACACAAAGTACAGTAGTAGTAGTAGTTCACATAACAATGATAGTGTCAGTAGAATAACAGACCATTGAAAACAACATCAAATTAATATGACAGTAATTTTGCGTTACAACTTGCAACAAAATTTAAATTTACCTACTAGCTTTGTGTTTCATCAATGGCATCGTTTGTAAAAAGCATTCAAGCTTATTCCATTCAATTCAAACAAATCGCTGAAAATAGAAATATTCAATACAGATGGCTGATATATAAAGTGTCATCAAACAAAACTAATGAAACTAGGGAAATTGATTCTAGCTCTTTGATCATTCTTGTTGATTTATACATTCTTTGCCATATCTCTAATGAAATTTTGTCGAATTCTAGGAAAGCTCCAATTTATTTTATATTCTTTCCGGCACTGATTACAGTAATCACTACTTGTAAAGAATAACCAACTGATAGTTTAATCAATTAGAAATCATTTTAAAGTAGCCTACAAAACATAACATATGGGTTTCTTATTCAAGTGAAAATTTTCTAATGTGCAAAAACAATTGCACAATGAGTATTCCCTTGCTAATAAAGTAATTTCTACAGTGGGTTTGAGGATGCAACCTCAGCTTAGTGCATAGGGTCTTTTGGTTCTGATGTGTTAGCAGCTAATTTAAATTTATTAAGGTAATTAGAAGACAAGGTAGTGTTCACGCGCATTTCCCCTCATCTGTCGAGCCCTGTAAGCTGATGCAGTGACGTCATCCGGATCTCTTTTCACCTATCTTTTACATGTTAAATTGCATAACTTTATAATTATTTTCCTCAAAAAATATATGATTTTCAAGAACTTGTGACGTCTCCTATGGTTTATGGTATATTCAACTGTTGATCTACTGTATTTTTGATACAATCATGATACAATTAAGAGCAATCTATAATGCTATAGCATATAAGGATAGTACTTCTCAGGTATTTGAGTTATCTTAATCGAATAATTGGGATTCAACTGATTGTTTTTTTTTTTTTTTTTTTGTGAGGATGAAGCCCACATAGGTCTGAGACCGGTGCGTGGGTAATGAGTTCGATGAAGGTGATGTGAAGAGTTGTGCTTACTGAAGTTGCATATCTATTTATCCAATCAGTTTTCGTGAAATATTGAATATTCAATCTTCCACAGTACTTGAAAGTGAGTGTGAAGACAAATAAAGTAGCTTAAATACCCGAGAATCACTATCATTGATGTGATAAACATGCTGTATAGAGTGCTCTGGATTAAATAATTGAATGATCAGAAATGCCGCAGATTACAGTTAAATATACCATAAAACATGGGAAACGTCCAAGTTACGTGTAAAGCATATATATTTTGAGAAAAATACCTTCAGATTTATGCAATTCAATATGTAAAAGATAGGCGAAATCGCGAAAAGAGATCCGGATGACGTCACTGCATCAGTTGACTGTAGCTTGCTACTGCGCATCATGCTGTTGAACATATGCTGTTATACCTTTTCCTCTAATTACTTTGGGATTTTGTAACTGTATCCAATTTTAAATTGATCAGCGGGATTATGATGATTATAACCATATTGAATTTGGAACCAAAATGCCAGGTGCGTGTACCTGGCCGTAATAAGACCTTGATAGAGGCTTAGGCTTAATAAAACTTGTTTAAGGTTGCCCATAGTTCGCCGTCAAATACTTGGCGTAGTGATTGATACAATACTGTCCTGGAAGCTGCACTTGGAATATCTCCGGGAGAAACTGAACACAGCAATTTTCGTGCTAAGAAGTTGTGAGTTCTATAATGAACCTTCATAGCTTGAAGACTTTGACTTGTTTCATTGTCTTTTAACATACCTTCTTTCTGGAGAAATCCAACTGACTCAATTCAAATTTTAAGAACTTATTTATCAAACTATTTTTGAGTGTTTTCAAATCGAGTATTTTTATTAGAGAGTATTATTTATTTTTAAACCCATTAACAAATCCAATTACCCCTTCTACAGTAGGTCAACGGATGCTCTATAATCTATCTACCTATCTACTGTAGGATGTTTTAACACTTGAATTCATGTATAATGTACTGACCAGCCTGTTCGACAATGAATATACCGTAGTTGATTTGCTGACGCTGCAGAAATGGATGCATGTGTTGGAGGAAGGCGCGCAGATGGTTGGCGCGGTCGCGATAGGGAATGATGAGCGCGACCCTCGACCTGGAGCGGCAGGACGGTGGCTGCCATTGGCCACCGAAGGAGGGGAGGGCACCCTTCCTCAACAAATCCCCTTCCACCTCATCCAACGTCGAGGGCGCCTCTTTCAACGGGACCACTGCGCCCACTGCAACAACCGCAAATAGAAGAATAATAGCTTCATTTTTTTGGAGGATGAAGCCCACATAGGTCTGAGACCTGTGCGTGGGTAATGAGTTGGATGATGGTGATTCATGAGTTGGAAATACAGTTTTAGGTGGTTTCCAAACCACCGGGAAGTGATTTTACAGCAGAGAACAGTGTCTATGCAAGTACAATACAATGTTGTATTTTTGTTAACACAACAAGTAGAAGAATAAAGTGAGTACAGTAGTTTATTTATCTAATGAACATCTTAATAAAGAATGAAAACTATTATTAGAAGTAGAAAAGAGAAGAAAGTAGAAAGAGAAAAAAGACAAGAGGAAGAAAATGAAGACCGAAAAATAGATTGATTGATTGCCTTTATAAAGGGCAGAGTTAGGACTGACGGTCCTCTCTACCACTCAACCCTAGAGAAGAGAAGTAAAGTGAATTGAATAGAAGGAGTAGAACAAGCAAGAAGAGGAGAAGTAGAAAAAGCAAGAAGATAGAAAGAGGAAGATGTAGATGTAGAAGATGGTGAAGAAGAAGAAAAAAGGAGGAAAAAACCAACAAGTAAGCAACAAGGTAAGTAAATATTATGTAAAAACGAAAAGTTGTGAGACGAAGAGGACAAATAATAAGAAGACAGGAGGAGGAGGAGGAGGAGGAGGAGGAGGAGGAGGAGGAGGAGGAGGAGATAAAGTAGAAGAAAACAGAAGTAGAAAAAGAAGTGGAGGAAGGAGAAAAAAGACAAAATGAAGAAAAATGAAGAAGGAAAACGAAATGTAGAAGAAGCAAGAAGAGGGAAAGTAGGAGCTTCTACATTACAGTGAATGGAATCATATTTCAAGGTAGCCCTTGGACATTTTTATTCATCTGGTTGAGCCTTCATTCTGACATAAGAATAACATTTTTGTTTAAGAGAAACAAATCATTTCTCATATTTCAGTTGAGTATAATAACAAGTGAATACTAAGTAAATGATAATTATAAACAAATATTCAATTGATATTGTTGTATAAATTCATTCATCGGACATGTGAAATCTGATCTGATTTAAGCAATCAGTTGTCTGGAACAACATTCGTAATGGCTGTTTGAAAATAGAAACGTAGCCTTGGTGACATGATGCAGAATGACTTTTTGTGGAAGACAGACATGAAATAGACTATGCAATTTGAATCAAGGTTGATGATTACAACAAAAAAGTGCTAAATTTTGCGATGGTGATTGAGTACATGGAGTATGCTCCACTGTGCAAGCACCCTTCTTATTCTTGGGTGTGAGGTCTACTGTTCACGGAACTACTAGTAATTGTACAGAAGATTGTAAATTTATATTTTGAGTGGAACAATACTTATACGGTATTGATGATGTACTCAAGAGCATTCGCAATGAATAATTTTGACTTATGATTTACTTACACAGATGAGGTGAGACAATCGGGCAGAGTTCTCTGGGGCCATTTATTTCTGAGCCATTCTGGTCAAACGATGAAGGACTCATACGGTTATCAAACATCTGAAACAGAATTAAAATGATAAATAAATTGTTTCTTTCTCTGTATGCTCTTATAGATCTGAATTTCCACAATTTTAATTGAGCCTTCAAGATTATTATGCTATGATTTGCAAGTATCATTTTGACAATCAAGATTAGTAAATTCAAATCTTTGAATCTTAATAATAACTAGCAGTTCACCCGTGCGTTGCAACGGAATTTTAGTTGTAATAGCGGTACCCGGCGAATTCCCAAGAGCCTAGCACAAATCGCATCTTCCTAGCTTTCCTTAAATATGTTATGTTTTGTTAGGTGAAATTGCAATTGGAAATTTTTTTTCACCAAAGAAATAATGATGGATGAAACATATAAAGCCGCGTCTCCACCAACCGAACATTGTTGGCTAATACAAAAAACGGGCAAACATTAAACATATGGGTCACCGAACATGTTCGTGAGTTCAATTGAAATGTTCGGTCTGTGAGCGAACAGTGTCGACCAATCATAATGTTCGAGAAGGCGTCCACACCAAACCAACTCCAAAAAATGTTCGGCGACGTCAGCTGATTCCAGCGAACACTGTTCGCCGAGCATGTTCGGTTGGTGGAGACGCGGCTTAAGATTCTCCTATCATATGTTTTCTGCATGACTGCAATGCTCCGACTACACGGTACGCGCGTGTCTGCAGACAGCGTGAATAACGCTGCTAAGAGCGCACCATATGATTAAAAACTGTTGACTTCTATCAGCTGTTCCATTAAGGATAACTTCTTCTTTTTGTGTCTTTCAGCGAGGACTTTTGAACTAAAAACTTCACAGGAACCATCTCGGGACTATTCTACATTGTGCCTGAAAATTTCATCAAAATCGGTTCAGCGGTTTCGGAGTTTACTTGGAACATACTTACACATCGCCTTTTATATAAAAAAATATGTAAGAGATTTCATCTCATGGCAGTAGCTATAGACTTATGAGATGGCTACGCAGTAGTGATAGTGATAGTGATTTTTATGCCTAATGCCGTGAGTGGTCACAAGATGACGCCACTAACAAGTGTTAGCACTTGACAACGTTGGCCCCAAAATCGGCTCGATGCGTCCACTTATCTCTCTACCAAGCTTGAGCTGAGACCTGCTTGATTCTACCTGCGCTCACTGTTTCATCACGTTATAATTCTACTGTATTTATTTATCCATTTGTATGTCTTTACTAATCTCTTAGCTTTTTAATAATCACGTTCTAGTTTCTTCCGTTTCTACAGGGGAAGTGATAACAGTGAGCTGTAGCAGTATCTCTTCTGTCAGGTAAAGATAAGCAACGAACTAGTGGGCCCCCTCTTTGTAAGGGTGACTAATAAGATAAGCCAGAAAAAAGGCAGTTATATGCTGTAAAATCACTTCGCGGTGGTTCGGAACCCACCTAAAATTGTAGGTCCATCTCATCAAACTCATTACCCACGCACAGGTCTCATACCTATGTGGGCTTCATCCTCCGGAAAAAATCGACTATACTTTGTCACCATTGGTTTCAACGTTGAAGTTTGTGAGGTCTAAGTTTATTTCTCAAATCTGATTCAAGGATTATTTTCAGTAGAATGTTTTATTTTAAAACACGTTGCGACATTGAGGAGGCAATAGATGTTGATTAGGTCAGAGGTATTTCAATGCCATACATGAATTCATTTGTGTTTGACATTGAGATGCTCATAACAAATTTGTTTCTAATATATTTAAGGCATTGTCAAGTTACTTGCACGGTTAGTACATGAGTTAGTAGTTGAGTAGTGAGCAGGGAGTTCGTGTCTTGTGTTGATGGATGCATGATGGAACTGGAGCTTCCATCTTGCATGGCATCCCATCACAAAAGGTAAGACCTTAGTTAATTTTACAATTTCATTCATGAAATAGATAATAGGCCACCCCCGTTACTAATCAACATCTATCTTGCTCAATCTTGCTATAACATTTTAAATATTCAGATATGCAAAGCGAGTTGCCAATCCCCTTATTTATAATAAACTAGCTGGCTCGACGCGCGTTGCTGCGTTCTCATAAAAATTCTCCTTGATTTTTTTATTCGCCACCTCCCGCTGAGGTTACATTTCAAATTAGGAAAGAAGTTAGTCCTAGGGCTCTTCCAGCTGATCATAGAGGCTTCGTTGTTTTCTTAATCACCACCTCTGAATGAAGAAACATTTCAAATTTAAACCACCTACGACTATAAGGGTAGAAGCTAGTTTTTTATTTTATTATTCGCCACCTCCCGCTGAGGCTGCATTTCAAATTTCTAGCTAGCAATTCATTGGTTAACAGATGTCATCAACCTGGCATAATTACATTTCATCATACCCAGTCGTATGTTTCCTACATATTGCAAGGCTCCAACTGTACGGTAGCCTACATGCAAAGTGCAAAGTCTTTTGCTGTTGAAAGACAGCGTAAATAACGCCGCTAAAGGGGCCAGCCATATGATTAAAAACTGTTGACTTCTATCAGCTGCTCCTTTAAGCTATTTGGCTGGCAAGTTCAGTAGGTTAGGTCTATAAAATGGATTAATTAATAGTAATTATTAGCTCTTCTATTAAAATTTATGGTCAGAAACCATCCTCAATATTCACACAACATATTCCCAAAGTTTCATGCTAATCTGTCAAGTGGTTTTGAAGTCTATAGGGAACATACATACATACATACATTCATTTTTATATATATATATAGATTAATAACTTGTATTGAAGTCAATGTAATAAAATAATATTATATTTGTTGTGAGATAATCAATCATTTCATTTTACCTGAGCTACGCAGCCCTTTACATACATGGCACAGATGATTGCATATCTAAGTGGTTACAACTTATACATTTGTATGCCTTTCCTAATCGCCTAGCTTCTTAATAAATAGAATATCTAGTCGAACACAAACACTACCTGATAACCATCGGCCACCATCCAGTTGCCCTTGGCACTCTTGTTAGTGGAGCCACTTGCACCTCCACCGGTGAGCATCGGCCAGAAGAATCGCGGCCGTGACGCCGACGCTGACGCATTGACAACGAAGAGTGGATCGATGGGACGCCGAGCGTCAAAAATGGTCGTATAGGAGTACTGCACCACCAGGCCACAGGCCACCAGCAGCACCACCGCCACTTTGGCGACACCACCACGGCCCGACCGGCCACTGCTGGTCACCGCCACATTGGTGGCTGTGGCCGAGGCTGGGCCCACACTGGCGCCACTCATCGTCGCTGTAGCAGCCACCGCGCAGCCTCCGCCTTTGCCATCATCTAACAACAACAAATAAATCGATACATTAATGTATTATTAACACACAGAAAGGAAAACGAAAATTTCATTAAATAGAAAACTGTAATGAAAAATAAAATGAAATGAGTTCTTTATTAGGCGGAGTTAAGACAATAAAGTCTTTTCTACCACTCAACTTTAGCCAAATATAAATAATATAAAATTCACATAGTACCATAATAACTAATACTATAAATAAAAATACTAGTCAAAAGTGAGTATAAGATATGATAAATAGTACAGAGAAAAATGTGATATACATCATCAGAAAAATCAAAGATATGGAAATGAAAAAATCAAAATAAATATAAAGTATTCGTACAACATTCATATCTCTCACACACCATCAAGCTACGAACCCCTCTCAGACCCACCAACACAGTGTTCCACAGTCGACAACCCCTGCAATCAAGAATTTATCAATCTTTGTTCTATGGATAGGAAACGCCAGCAATGAGCTACCCCACTGATTAAATTGATAAGCTATATTTAATTCTAACCTGACCACTCCATGCCTCAGCTAAATAATGGACGCTGAAGGGTAGGGAAACTTCCAATAAATATAGCTTGAAGGGCCGGGTACGTTGCCAAGCGCCGAGTCAAACGTATACGAGTTACCAACAGATTCAACTTTATTCCCACCACCCAATGCCAATATGTATCCCACAATCAGTAATGAACGAAATAATAAGCGTGTGGTTTTTTTTAATGGGCAGACCCTTACGGGTAGTTCCAACTCCCGATTATGTCATATGGGGAACATGGTAGACCTACAGTTTAGGTGGGTTCCAAAACACCGAGTAATTGTCTAAATAAAGCTTAAAAAGTACACCGCTACTTTATTTGCAAGAATATGAACTCACACCTATTCACAATGAAAGAACATCAAAATCCCAATTATTGAAAACAAACAAAAAAGAAAAATAACATGACACCAGTTTAAAATAGGAGGAATAGCAGTACAGCAGCATAGAAACAGACAAAAAACCTAATTCTCTGAAACAAAAACTGTTACATGTGCGCGTAAATGCGTAAATTCTCATCTCAAATCCATTTCTACGCTGATAAAAACACGATAAGCTAAAATCATTGTTTAAAAACTAAACATCTGGTTGTGAACAAAATCATTTTTGACAATGAGTCTTCAAGTGAGCTATAAAGTTTCAAATTTTGATTAGATTTGGTTTGGCATTTATAATTTGTTAAAACGGTAAATACTCTTTCAATATAGGTACAAAAATGAAGGAAAAAAAATAGCTGAGTAACTAGTTTAATTAGGACAATGACTTTGTTCTGCTCGGATTTGGAGCAATTAGACATAACAGGCGAAAATTAGGCTAATGAAGCAAAATGTTTTGCAATGGAAATTGTCACTTAAACCACAGTAGCCTACTTTGGTGATATTAGGTGAAGTGAATAAAACGTAGTGACAACCTAGTAGGCTCTACTATGTAGTGTTGGAGTTATCTCAAATTGAAATGAATAAACAGACGCTAACACCTACTAGCAACTAGACAGAATTTGAAACAATGCAGTTACAACTTGTTTTTGCGCTCCCCACTCCTACATATGACTATGTTGCCCTAGCAAGATACGTACGGCCACAGATTACAGAAACGACGTATAGTTCTATTATCTGTGGTACGGCCTATGCGGCAAGAATCGGAATAAAATGATGGTGTAAATCGAATACAAAAGAAAATAGTTTCATTTATTTATGTAAACTAACATACAATCAATGTGAATAAAACAGGCTATTGACCAAAACTGCTTTTTACAAAATTTTAAATTAGAATCGAAATCTTAGTTTAGGTCTGTTTCACTTTGACCTTTGAAAAATTTCACCTAAAAACACAATAATTCACTAGTCTTTTTCAGAAAAAGAAGATTAATTTTGATTTTACTTTTAACAAAGCAACATCACAATCCAAAAAAGATAAATAGAATTTTAAAATTTTAAATTTTTGAGCCAAAAATCTACACTATTACCATAGTTACACACAAGGTTTTGCGTAAATTATCTCCATCAGTTGTGCAAAAAATCAAATTTTGCGCAAACCTGAAAGAAATTGGATGACGCATTTCAAGAAGCTACACAGAGGATGAGCAATCCTGTTACATCATTAGCTTCTGCCAAGCTGGTATTAAAGAAATCCAAATGATGCAGCTTTTGAGACTCTTATGTTTTAATATTGAATTTTGGAAGCGTCTGCAAATTAATTTAAAATAGTAATATGGAAGGTCTTAATAATTACTATATTTGTTTGTAAGATTATCATTTAAACAATCTTTGATTCTATAATCTCATCATAAAATACATAGGGAATATAGCATTTTAGATTCAATCACTAAAGCATTTCAACTACGTAAGTACAGCCCTTCAGCCGATTAATTCGGCTGTAGGTGACTCTAACAGTACTTTTTTATCATTAGCTTCTGCCAAGCTGGTATTAAAGAAATCCAAATGATGCAGCTTTTGAGACTCTTATGTTTTAATATTGAATTTTGGAAGCGTCTGCAAATTAATTTAAAATAGTAATATGGAAGGTCTTAATAATTACTATATTTGTTTGTAAGATTATCATTTAAACAATCTTTGATTCTATAATCTCATCATAAAATACATAGGGAATATAGCATTTTAGATTCAATCACTAAAGCATTTCAACTACGTAAGTACAGCCCTTCAGCCGATTAATTCGGCTGTAGGTGACTCTAACAGTACTTTTTTATCAAAATGCGTAGGAGTGAGAAGTTAAAAAAGTTCCAATTGCTTCCCTCACTGAGCCAACAGAGTTTATCAGTATGCCAAGCCGACTGTAACAAATGATCAAGCTATATGCTCGACAGTTCACTCTCACCCCAGCATCCGGCTGCATAGGTGAGTACGAGCACTTTCTTGCACATATGATCCACTTCCTGTATCCTAGTCAATCATTATTTGAAAGTTTGAAAGCGTTATTGTAACCGTTTTTGTATCTAGGATAAATAAAGACTCGTTTCACATCGAGCCACAATAAGGCATTCTAACACATTTAAAATGGACAGTCCATCATTCTAAATCAAGTACTGAAAATTAAAATATAACAGAACAAATAATACATTCGGCCATACCAGTTTTACGTTATTCTAGCTACTAAGACAACAATGATAACTACTCTGAAAAGTTCTATGTCGAAGAGGATAAGAATTTTCATTATCATTTTTTTATTGCGGTTGATGCCCACATGAGTCTGGAGACTTGTGCGTGGGTAATGAGGTGAATGATGTTAAACACCCATGGCTGAATGAGATTCGAACCCAATGTATTCATTAAGAAAATCTTTCGAAACCTAGTTACAACTTAAAATTAATATTAACTTTTCATGTGAAATTTAACGACATGCAGTCAAATATTTGACTGCATGTCGTTAAATTTCACATGAAAAGTTAATATTAACAACGCAGTTCGTCATGGAACAAGAAATCCAGGAATTTAAAATTAATCTAGTGTTGGCATTAACTACTTTTTAATCGATTAACCCATCATGTCAAAAAACCGAGCTCAAATTAAAAAAAGCATGATTTACTGGTTGTCAGGCAACTCTACCCAATACTGAAATAAAATTCTACTAAAATGAAATATGAGAATGTTAACGCTAGGTAACAGAAAACTGTTAAATTATATCTTTTTACAACGAAATACAGTTTCCATATTCCAAATGATATATGACAATGTTTTTATATGAAGGTCTACTGTATTTATGTATTGAGAACTTTGTGTGTATTTTTGGCAGTTGGATGATTCGACATTTCAAGTTTAAAATAGTCCAATTCTCTACAGTCATGTTTCATTGAAAAAATATTTGTTTATTGACAATTAAGCACTTCATATTTGAACCCTTTGATTTAATAGCCAATTTTGTGCATTCATATCTCAATAATCTACAGTGGGACAGTGGGATACACCACTAATCTATCTCTATAGTGAGATGCTACAATTGATTAGCAAAATCTAGTATTGAACATACTTTTTATTTATTGTAACTTGAATTTGTTTTCAATAATGCTTCTGTTCTTGTTCTCTGACAGAGAAAATAATAATAATATAACGATTACAGCAGTTACAGACTTGTAACATGTTTTTATTAGACTTATCAGCTTTTTTTGTACATGAAACGACCTAAATTAACTACCTAAATGAAGGTGACAGGGTTTTTTGATTGAGTAAATTGATAGGGATAGCTGGCAACTTAAGCACTTTTCATTTCTGGAACGAAGCGTTTTAATAAAACGTATGTTAAAACATTTTTTGAAGATTCTTCAAGACTCCGGTAATGGAGTATAAGACAAGTCAGATACAATATTACTATCCTTATTCACTAGTTACCACAATTTCAATCAGTTGAGGTGAGGCTCAATTTTGATCCCAAAGAAAATCTCGTTCCTTTCTCGTACACTAAAAAAAGCTCAACTAAACATTTTCTCAATGTTTTTTAAATATTTTGATATTTCCAAGATTCTTTAGAAACTGCGGTAGCTTGTCAACTTTTTCTTTATTTTGATGAGAGGAATGAGTTGGTGTAGTATGGCAGATTCCCCCTGAAACACCCGTTTAATAAATTCTTTTAAAGTGTACGACAAAATGAAAGTGAAAAATTGCCAGTTTATGAAACGTTTATGGGTTGAGTGGAAGAGAGGGCTTTGAGTCCAAACTCCACCCACTTTTTACAGCTTACCATCACATAACTCTTACTGTCACATAAAATATTGGGTATGTTATCTTAGTATGGGGCAGCTAATAAAAAAAAAATTGATAGTGTTTAAGATACAAAAGAAACCTGCTAGGTGTATAGAAAGAGTAAATATATTTATGAAGGCGTTATTCAAGATACTTGGTCTCTTGCTTATGTGAATAAAGCTACTTTATATGTAAAAAAGAGTGATATAAACCCAACTCTTGACGCACATGATTATAATACAGGAAGCCCAAGAGATTATCAATTAGTGATACAAGAGTTCCTTTCCGATCAAAATTAAGCCTCATGTCAACTAATTGATATTGAAATTGTCGTTACTAGTGAATAAGAATTGAAATACTGTATAAATTATAATTGTTGATCCGACTTGTATTATACTCGTTAACTGAAGTCTTCAAGACGTAATCTTCCAAAAAAATGTATCTATTTATCAGTAAAATGTCAATTGACAGAATTTACCTCTGACAACTAATAAGCAAATGTCACTCACCGCACACCAACTATCTACTAGAAAGAATTTCCGTGATTTTCAAGTTAGTCTACAGTACAGAATGTTCAAGGTAATGCTGATAATATTATTATTTCACAATAACACAAAATAAGCGACCACTTTACTGAAAAGTGATACGACGATAATTTATTACTAGTCATCTGAGCTTCAGTAAGATAACTAGAAAACTTACTTAAAGTTGTATCAGTTACACATTTCAACATCTAACGGAGAAATTCACTCAACGTTAATGTGACACTTATTTTCAAGAGAATATCTTCAGTTCAAATTTCCCCAAGCTGAGATAAGTTTTCTATTGTAATAAAAATAGTCTAGTGCCGCTCAAAACATCTTGTTTCAAGGTAGAAACTTTCAGAGTCGTATTTATGAACATTTCTTCAGTTTCTCTTGACTCGAGGGAATCTTGAAATGCATTTAGAATAGAGGCTTTTCAAGAGTCCCTCGAGTCAAGAGAGACTGAAGGAACGTTCATAAATACGGGCATAGCCCACATGCAGCCTTGTCAACTTCAGATTTAGCACATTAGCTATATTATGTTTAGGAAGATGCATAAAAAAAGATTTATTACATTTTACAAGTAT
The DNA here is from genome assembly GCA_948455865.1 of Conomelus anceps. NCBI lineage: Eukaryota > Metazoa > Arthropoda > Insecta > Hemiptera > Delphacidae > Conomelus > Conomelus anceps. The sequence continues at coordinate 20,474,695 of OX418217.1, forward strand.
CTGAGCAGAATTTAATGGCATAGTAGGCTACATGTCTAAATGGCGATTATAGTATAAATCATTATAACTGTAAGGTTCTTCCTATCATTAATGTGATCAAAAATTTATTTATTCATTTATCACACAAAATACAATCAAGTAAAGATACAACAGGTAGATAAATGCCTTTTTTGAGGATGAAGCCCACATAGGTCTGATACCTAATGATGGTGATTGAAGAGCTGGACCTACAGTTTTTGGTCGGTTCTGAACCGACGGGAAGTGACTACAGCAGAGAACAGAATCTTTTTTTGCTTGCCAATGTAATCGGTCACCCTCACAAAGAGAGCCCAGGAGTTCGTAGCTTATCTTCATCTGTTTGAAAATATACCTGCTACGGCTCACGGCTATCGCTTTCCCATTATATAACGTTCTTCCTATATTTAATGTGATCAATAATGACTGTCATCTGCATGTGTATATTCACATCCCTGAAAAAGGTCAAACTTACCCTGAACAGTATTAGCCTTAGAGGGAATAAGCATGATGGACAGATAATAGGAATAAGACAGCTAATCGACTTGCCCTATACAAGGCTTTGCAAAATTAGAATCCACCCCAGCCATGGAGGTATAAGTAAGAGAAGGCAGCATAAAGTCAGAGAAGTGTAGTCGATGATCTTGAACAGCTACCCGGCAACTTCAAGTGGATTTACTTCATTATAGATAGCCTATGTTGATATAGATAACCAATGTTGTTGTAGTTGTTATGTAGTTGTTGATAGCCGCGAGCCGTAGCAAGTATCTGTTCAATCAGATAGATAAGCTGCGTTCTCGTAGGTCCCGTTTGTAACGGTGACCGATTAGATTGGCCAGCAAAAAAGACACCGTTCTCTGCTGAAAATCACTTCCCGGTGGTTCGGAACCCACCTAAAACTGTAGGTCCAACTCATAAATCACCATCATCCAACTCATTACCCACGCACAGGTCTAAGACCTATGTGGGCTTCATCCTCAAAAAAAAAAAAAAAAAAAAAAAAAAAAATATATCTATGAACTCTACTAAGACTATCTTTGAAGATGGCCGCCACTCTACACTTCGTTGTAGGTTGAAGTAATGATTAGCGTTAGTGATCAATATGTCTGCTAAATCTTGATGTTTTCAAAAAATCATTTTGAGAAGTAAATTGTTTACCATAGATAATAAGCGTAGTTCAAACGTTTGAGCTGAAATGAAAGTGAAATCTTGTAAAAGTAATCTACTTAGTTTGAAATTCGCGGTGATATAGCCGTGAATGGCGTCAGATCCCAAGCAGTAGGGCCATGCTTGCTTCCATCTCTGGTTACACTTTTTTAACATGGCGGTATATGTAATGCTCCCTCCACTGAGTTCTGATTTGCACTCATAGAAGTTGGGGAAGTGATAGCCGTGAGCCGTAGCAGGTATCTGTTCATTCAAATAAAGATAAGCTACAGTCTCCTGGGCTCTCTTAGTAAGGGTGACCGATCGGATTGGCCAGCAAAAACGACTTTTCTGTTGTAAAATCACTTCCCGGTGGTTTCAACACCAGGTTTAGTTGTTGGTTTCAACAACTAAAAATTTGGGTCCAACTCATCAATAACCATCATCCAACTCATTACCCAGGCACAGGTGTCAGACCTAGGTGAGCTTCATCCTCCGAAAAACAAAACGAGACATCATCGACTTTCCTTACTGCAGAACTAACAAAAAGAAAAATTATTTCCCCATTCGTGCTCTGAGGTTGTTTAGTGTATTGCCAGGAAACGCCAGAGACCTGCATAAGGTGCCTTCAGGACTAGAGTTACAGCCTGACCAAAGTCAACACCATTCTACCGGCAATTTTTTGAAGCTGTAACATGATGTAATTAAAACACACAATAATCTAAATATTCCCAAACAAGCTGTGCAATTTCCTAGAACGCGAAATGGGCAGCGGCTAGGGCCTCATACACTGTTATTGATGCTTATGGTATAGGTTAGGTGTACCAAAAACATCAACTAAGTGTGTGCGGCCCAGTTCGCTGGACATTCAGTCCAAATCGGCGGTCTAGGAAAACCATGGATATAAAATCTTTGCTATTTCGTTATATAAGTAACCCAAGTGGATACCGTAGCTTTTTCTGAGTCTCAAACCGTCCAACCAGAATTTGTTTTTCTTGTAAATTTACACGAAAAAAAACTTGATAAATTACAAGAAAAACAAATCCTGGATAGGGCGTTTGAAACTCGAAAAAAGCTATTAACTTAGGTAACTTATATGGAAAGAGCAAATAGGTTATAACCAAGGTCTCCTAAAGCCTGGGTTTCCTAGAACGCGAATTTGAACTGAATGGACAGCGAACGTGGCCGCATACAAAACTACAATTGATGCTTTAAGTACACCTAATCTATACAAAAAGCATAAATAACAGTGTATGGCCTGTCCATTTCGTCCAAATTCGCGTTCTAGGAAACCCAGGCTCAACTATATGCAGCTTTTGTGTGAATAGTCATAGTATTGCGTATTTTAATTACAATATGTTGGAGACTTACGTATGGAAAGTTAGTGTTTAAAATTGGTAATTATGTTCAAACCGTTCATCTTATGACTGACTTGTTTTTTACTCCATGTCTAAATGAAGTAAGTTAATATCTTCAAGATGCAGTGCATCTCAATATTAAATTATAGAGTTTAGATGAAGGAAGCATGGGAGAAAGTGCACTATATGGGCTTCTAACCAAACCTAACCTAACCTGGCTAGATGTGACTGAACCACCTCATACCTTCATTATTTTGATGCATAAGTGCCATTTGATGAAAAGTGCCTAGTTCCTATTAATTTACTTGGCAGCGTGTAGAAGATGGGAGGATGTGCTACATCAGAACCCAACTGCTGCAAAGTTATATGAAAACTACAGTATGTCTTTATCCGACTAGATATCCATCTGAAAATGAGTATAATCATAGTATGTAACCTCTCCCGTGTTCACATAATCGTAAACGTCGAAATTATTCAATTGACAACAAGTTATTGACAGAAGCCCATATAGTGCACCACAGCCGGAAGGTGGATGTTAGGATTCAATATTCTAGCGGAGCACCTATGTAAGATTGTTGAACAGGTTAGTAGTCACCCAATTTAAATGTAAAACAAATTTGAATATAAGATCAGTTAATGGAATATGAATATTGTAGTCATGTAGTAATACTCACCGGTAGAGGTAATTAGGCCATTAGAAGACTAAGCATTATCTTACAAGATTTGCTTGTATGTTCTGTTCGTTTCGATCACTGGAACGTTGCAAAGTCATCGTACCAAACATTCAATTAACAGGATACAAAGTTCCAAATTGGAGTATCTCATACTAAACATAAACTTTTCACCTGAAGCAAGAAAGTTCAACACTTCTAAATTAATTACTAAACACTGTCATCCAACTTTTGGTTGGAGAAATTTGTTCGGATCACACAGTGGAGGAAGGTCACATGTTTTAAACAGGAATCAATCAAGGATTCAATGCGTGATTTCATTAGCATTTCTACTATTGCCGGATTTTGTTCTACTTACTAGACCTAGCGATTATTTTACCGAAATGAATTTACTTTAATGAACGCACACTCAAATTCGCAGTCTGATATGGATAGCTTGAACAAGAAATTTCAATTTAATTTGCCAAACTTCCTGGGTTTTTCATTTCGTTATTCGTTCTGGTTGAACCGTAAATGCCTCGATACCAGTTCTAGTTTCCACTACACACGATAATAAAATTATTCAATCCAGAACCGACTCAACTCAACTGCAACCTGCATTCTGCTTTCTGCAGCAACATAATCAGTTACTCACTCAACCTCTCTCACTCACACATGCGAACTGGAACACAAACACTCACAAATATGATGATCGAGAAAGCTTAACTTACTAAAAAATTGTTCAAAATGGCACTATATCACATAAAATATTCAAAACTAATTCATAATGATTACGAATTTCCCGATGGTTCAGTACCAGAGCCAAATTCATCTGAACCTTGAATAGTGATAATGTTGCGAGTGTTGGCGATGCTGTACGTCTGCAGGTTAAAAATAATGGCTCGAGCAATTCAAACGTTCATCAGCATTAGAGCTTAAATTTCAATTTAAAAATAATTTATTAGACGAGGAAGAAATATAAATAATATCAAATTATCAATTCTACTTGATTTGAATCTTTTCTGTAATAACAATAAAAGTTGTCCTGACTGGACAATAATAATTGAGGCCTTGTCTTTGAAAAGGAGATAAGTGCCAAAAAGTTAATTTCATAGGAGAAGCAACTACTCCTTTTTAAAGAAAATCTAGATCGAGATACCACTTGCGCTATCTTTTGACAATTCTTACAACTATCAGATACAATATTTGGAGTAACCTCCTTTTCAATGCTATTGGCATTGGCATTTACTACCTTTTCATACAAAAATCGCATTTTGACAATTTTGGCACCTACATCCTTTTCAAAGTCAGGGCCTCAATATTATGGTCTCAGAGGCGGCAAATATTTTAGGCTATGTTTTAAAGAAAAAGCTATTATTTGAATTATATCCCTTCTTTTTCGTTCTTTCTCCATAAATAATATTTATAATAAAATTAATATCAGTGGCCGTGCTTTACTCCGATAAGGGGGGGGGGGGGAAGGACAAAAACGAATGTTTAGGGCAATGATGTGTACCTCGAGGGTCGATAGAATTCGCTAAGTCGGAATTGGCTGAGTCTATATCACATATACTGCCATACTTAAAGTGACCAGACGTCCCGTTTTCAACGGGACAGTCCCGCTTTTGAGAGGCATGTCCCGTTGTCCCCACCATCCTTGTCGGGATACCCATTTGTCCCGTTTTGGCAATATCAGTTACTAATATTCTTCTTCATGAATAGGGATTTTTCATTTATTGATAATTTAGTATTGCTCTAAATTATCTAAAACCTAAACTTTTGTTCTAATTACAATTGAATCTTAGCTCCAAAATCCCTCGTTATTATGAGCGGACTTTTATTATTCTTCGGTGGTCTTCGGATGGTGAACATTGATGGCATTAAAAACTTCGGTCTCGTTTTAATATAAGATGTATGAGAATGGCTACAAAAAATCTTTGTACAGAAAAGTTTTTTCCTATTTCCTGATCAATTTTAAACCCCCCCCCCCTTCCTATACGTCCAGTTGTCCCGATTTTGGGTTACGTCCAGTTGTCCCGTTTTGGGGTTTCAAAAATCTGGTCACCTAAAGCTGGGCATTCACGTTCCAACTTGCAGTACCACTTGCAGTACTGCTAGTAGTACTGCTAGATGGATAGTCGACTCCACTCACGCTCCTACTTACAATCCAACTTTATTCCTAATCAGCTGTGAACGTCACTCTTGAGCCGAAAATGTAACCGAAGTTGCCCGATGTTGCCCGAACTTACCCGAAGGTCATGCACTGACTGAGATAAGATGGACGACTTTGATCCGACTGCCCCACACACGCTCCAACACCGTCGACATTCGTAAGTCGTCCCTCTAGTCGTCCATCTACAATTCCAACCATCCAACAAGCCCATTCACGTTCCGTTTTCGGATCCAACCTTGAAGGTTGGACTGCAAGTGGTACTGCAAATCGGAACGTGAATGCCCAGCTTTAGCCATACTGCATCGAGCGGAACTCTGAATTGACTGTTTCTGCAAAACCGGAGTCCGCTGATTCGGAATTCACTGTATGGCGTGCTTTTCTACCAGCAGTGCCAGATAAAACCAGTTATTTTGGGACCGTATCATATTTTGATACTGTATCAAAATTGCGTATCATCATTGCAAGTAGCGGTTGCAGAAATGGTGGGATTGGATTAATATACTCTATACGGTAACTGTAAAAGTCACTGACTGATTGATATTAAAGATTTTGATGATGCAGGTTGATTTTCGGGGGGTTTTCTATCGGAAACTCTTTTTGAGTTAGATTCGACTGGGGAATAATTCCAACATTGTTGAAAAGGGGCTCCAATTTTTTTTAGGGGGGGGGGGGGTTTATTCCAATTTACCCTCGATTTTTGGGGGGCTTTATTTTGATTTGGTGATTTAAAATGAAATTTAACTTGATTTTAGTGGGGGTTTGACCCTAGAAAAAATTTCGAAAAACTTGATGTGGGGTGTTTTAAAGGGGGGTCAAAAAAGTGAAAATTTCAAATATTGAGATATTTTGAAATTTTTTGTTTGAAAAATCATCCCTCTTGGAGTAGGGGGCGAAAAACGCCATTTCGCTGATTTTAGGGGGGCAAATGCAGGAAATTGGTTTTTGAACTTTTTTGATACTATTGCAATTTTATTAGTGGAGGTTGGTTGTAGAATAAGGCTCATGCTGAAAATCCATGAAAACAGGTTTTTAATTATAAGGGTTGAAAAAATTTGAAATTTTTGAATATTTGTTTTCTGTAGATTTTAACGATGGGGATTGATAAAGCAATAAGAATCAATTCCTGAATATTTTCCGAAATAATCATCCCCTTTGGAGTTAGGGGTGCCCAAATAAAGGCATATTAGAAAAATACATTGAGTACGTTGGTTCTATCTTGTTTATAGTGTTTGAATATTTCATATTGCTCCAGTGTATTTAGTTTGTGGCTTTTTTTGGATGATTGTGTGTACTATTTCTAAGTCGTCCCCAGTGGGTGGGGGTAGTAGAATTGCACCCACAGTATCCCTGCTTGTCGTAAGAGGCGACTAAAAGGGCAACTGTCCGTTGACCTCATTATCCTAGAAACCTATCCTTTATCCTGCTCTTCATCCCAGCCCCTCCCTCCACCCTTTCCTCTATCTAACGGTGCCTGCAGGACACCGGGCGACCTCCTGCAGTATGTAGCCTTGCCCGGGCATGCGGGGCTCTGTCCGGGTTGACTCCACTTTCCTAGCTGCTCGTGGGAATCACATGAATTTCCAAATACGAACCAGAACCAAACCTCAAGGTAACTCCAGAAGTTGCCTTGCCCTCAAACAGGTTTTTAATTATAAGGGTTGAAAAAATTTGAAATTTTTGAATATTTGTTTTCTGTAGATTTTAACGATGGGGATTGATAAAGCAATAAGAATCAATTCCTGAATATTTTCCGAAATAATCATCCCCTTTGGAGTTAGGGGTGCCCAAATAAAGGCATATTAGAAAAATACAAATTTGAAAATTTTTTAATTTTTTGTTTGTGAGAAATTTGAACCTTTCCTGATGGGATGCTGTTATTAAAACTGAGGTTAGAACAGTAAACCAAAGAAATTCCTAATTTTTTTCATGAGTGTTTTTTTTGCAAAATGTTTTAAATTTTGGTATTTTCAAATATTGATTTTTTGAAACTTTTATTTATGAGAGTTCATTAACAATGAAAAAATAACTTAAAAGTGTTCATGATGATTTTTCGAAAAAATAACTTGAAAGTGTTCATGATGATTTTTTGAAAAATTCATCCCCTTCAGAGTGTGGGTTGCCCAAACTAAGGCATCTTGGAAAAATTCAATTTTGGAAATTTTTGACTTTTTTGTTTATTAATAATTGAGATTTTTTCTGATTGCAAGCCAATATTAAAACCAAGTTTAGAACAGGAAACCAAAGAAAATCCAAATTTTTCGATACGGGTGGTTTTTGCAAGATGTTTTAAATTTTGGTATCTTCAAATATTGAATTTTTGAAAATTTTATCTATGGGTGTTAATTAACAATAAAAAAAGTCAAAAGTGTTATTGAGAATTTCTTGAAAAAATCATCCCCTTTAGAGTGAGGGATGCCTAATTTGAGGCATCTTGAAAAAATGGAATTAAAAAAAAAAAATCTTTTTTGTTTATGAGAAATTTTTATTTTCTCTAATTGGTTGCTCATATCAAACTCAATGTTAGAACAAAATACCAATCTAATATTAAAACTGACACTGTATTTCACTTTTAAATAATGTTTTACTCACATATACTGGAGATGCTTGAGGAATGCATTTCACTTCTGAAAAGAAGCTTCGTCAGCCTGCCGCCAGGGGTCATGCTTTGTTGAGGTTAGGATGAGCAGCCATTAAGTAGTTAAAAATTGCGTTTGATTTGAATTGTATTTGGTCATTGAGTACGTTGGTTCTATCTTGTTTATAGTGTTTGAATATTTCATATTGCTCCAGTGTATTTAGTTTGTGGCTTTTTTTGGATGATTGTGTGTACTATTTCTAAGTCGTCCCCAGTGGGTGGGGGTAGTAGAATTGCACCCACAGTATCCCTGCTTGTCGTAAGAGGCGACTAAAAGGGCAACTGTCCGTTGACCTCATTATCCTAGAAACCTATCCTTTATCCTGCTCTTCATCCCAGCCCCTCCCTCCACCCTTTCCTCTATCTAACGGTGCCTGCAGGACACCGGGCGACCTCCTGCAGTATGTAGCCTTGCCCGGGCATGCGGGGCTCTGTCCGGGTTGACTCCACTTCCCTAGCTGCTCGTGGGAATCACATGAATTTCCAAATACGAACCAGAACCAAACCTCAAGGTAACTCCAGAAGTTGCCTTGCCCTCAAACCTATCAGGTTCCACCCCATCAGGGCAGGTTCCTCGATTTGAATCAACAGTCAAGGACAATGCCCAGGGTCCTTCAGATCAATTTACATCACAGTAAAGCAGCCTCGGCTGCTTTCTGCCAGTTCCTCCTCAGAGAGGGATTTGACCTAGCAAAAGGCTGCTAGCAGACACAAGCTCCTACTTCACCAACTGGCTGGTGAGGCTGAGTAGAGGTCAGGTCAAGCAGTTGATTGCTCTGATAACTGGACATGGCCACTTCAGGAAACATCTCCACACAATTGGACTCAGAAATGAAAGTCAGATGTGTAGGCTTTGCAATCAGTCTGAAGAGACTGCCAAGCACATCATACTGGATTGCGAGAGACTCGGGGCAAGGAGAAGGGCTCTGTTTGGCTGCAAACAACCAGGTGTTGAATGGGACGTTAGCATAGGGAAAAAACTCCTGGATCTTGTAAAGGGCACAGGTATTGGTTTGCCCAACTAACGTACTAGGGACACACAATAAGCTTCGGTTGACGTGTGAGGATCTTTGAATCTTTGGATCTTTGAATCCGTCCCTTCATAATAATAATAATAATAATAATTTCTAAGTCAGTTTGGATGTTATTGTGTGAGTGTCCAATGTTGATTAAGTGTTGGAATGTAGTGCTTTGACGTGTTCTTTGTATCTTGTGTTGAATGATCTGCCTGTTTGTCCTCTCCAGCATATGTGAGTAAAACATTATTTAAAAGTGAAATACAGTGTCAGTTTTAATATTAGATTGTTCATTAAGTATTTCGTCATGGAAAACATCACAGAACAAAATACTATTGAAATTCAGAGTTATTTGATATTTGTTATTGGGTGGTTTTGGGGAGGTGATGATTATTTTGAACTTTTAAAATATTTCATTTTTGCAAATTCTACTAATGGGAATCAAATAGATATGAAAAAATGAATCGAAAGTATTTATGGAACTTTTACAAAAAATTATCCCCTTTTGAGTGAGGGGTGTCAAAAACGTTCGAAATCTTCAAAAATTTGATTTCAAAAACGTTTGCTTTCTTGTTCATGGAAAATTAGAACTTGATTGATGGCTAACATTGAAAACAGTATGAAACAGGAAAAGTATTGAAATCTCCCTTCTTAGGATTGGGGTGGCTTTGAGGAGAGCCTGAAAATTTTTGAATTTTGCAAATGTTGATGCCTTGCAAATTTTATTGATGAAAATCGATTGAACATAGAAAATTCTATTTCAAAACTAGTAATATGCAGAAAGTCTATTCACAAACAAATGTGTTTGAAAATTGCAAAAAGAAATCTGTAGTGGAGTCATGCATTCCATCACCGACATATATATCACAGACCCAGTGGCGGGGTGCAGGGGTTGCAACCCCCTGCCGAACCCGAAGCGCGAGTATGTATTTAGTGTGCAAATCGACCAGAAACGATAGTTATATTGATGGATTATTTACATTTGATTTTGAAAAGATAAGGAAATATTTCTATGAGAAAGGAACAGTATTCAGTACAGAATGTAGAATAATAGGAAAACATAAAGATAAGAAAAGTTTTTACAAAGTGCAGGTTCACTTTTCATAATATTGATATTGCCAAATTAATTGAGACATTGTTTATAAAAGTAAACATTTACTGGAGACTTTCATGAGAATATTTGCTGCTGCTAAGAAAGTCGCAGGGCCGGATTTATAATATTGATGCCCTTGGGCCCAATATTTTTTTCGCCCCCTAGTCTGGCCAAAAAATATAAAACTGATAGTGCATGTTTTCAGTCTAAAAAATTAAACTACTTTCCAAGTCCTTCTAAATTATTGATGATAATTTCTTCTTTGGAACCTTTCAAAAAATAATATTAGGCTTATAAGCAAATTGGAAACATCACTTTATAAATGGATTTCATCACATTTTCAAGGAGTTAATTCGGTTCTTGGCTTATAAAAATGCCGTTCTATAACACTTTCATCAATTTCATATATTCATATCTGAGACTCTAGATTATAATTATTTGCAAAGCAATAGATTTGGTTCACTTTAATTGAAACAAACAAAAACTCTGTAATTTATATAGTTTTAGCCGCCAGAAATGAGATTCCTCAATTCTGAGAAATCCGCCAAAAATGAGAATGTTAGGAATTCAAAAAGATGAAAGAAATTGGCGTTGTGAGAGACAGTGCGGTAATATCATTGTCAAAGCAGGAGAGGATGTCAGTCACAGTCAGGATAAAGGTAGAGAGAGAGAGAGAGAGAGAGAGAGAGAGAGAGAGAGAGAGAGAGAGAGAGAGAGAGAGAGAGAGAGAGAGAGAGAGAGTGAGTGAGAGAGAGGAGAGTTTTTGCAAAACTCATGCTTATATGTTATAATTAAATAAACAATGGAATAAAAGATTCAATGAAGAATCTCTAAATTTCGCTGAATCTGTAGATGCACTCATAAATTTGAGTCAAGAAAAGTCTTTCTTGAACAAAAACTAAGTTAACTTATTATCTCAGAAAATTAAAAAAATTGAATAAAAAATTCTGAGTCCAAGTCATCTAAAAAGGATTTACTTTGCACTTTTACAGTCTATAAAAATGTGGAAGACTGTTATAATTCTAATCTGGAAGAACTATTCATAATGAAAAAATTAATTATCAAAACCATACTTAATATGAGGTTTTTAAAAGCCTAGGACTTTTCCAACCAACTTAATTTCTGATTAATTTGATGTCATGACAGTTATACAGTTGTATGTAACTAGCAGGTTCCTGTGCTTCGCTATGGGGAACATAATGGAAAAGGTTCTTTTTAGATAAAGATAGATTTTTTCAGTAGTGGACTGATCATCTTACTTGCTTCTTACGAATAAAAACAATATACTGTACAATTAAAATTCCGTTTCTGAGAGAGAGAGAGAGAAATATTGGAGATCAAAATCCAAAGCAATATTGATGTAGCAATAATATGTAGGACTAGTATTATTCCTAGCCAAGGCACTCAAGCGGGAACTAGAAGAAAAACAATCTTAAAATTAATAAGAATCTTCATTAAAATACGAATTACTGTACTGGTAAAATAAGCAGATATGTACTCAGCGTGATCAGTATATAGTAGCTTAATTTTAGGGGCAGCACTAAATTTATTATGGTTATATACACCATCATAAGTTACATCAAATGTAAAATAATCAAGCATTTTTAACCAACTTTTTAAAAATGAGAAAAATCAAATTTTTGGCAGTTTCTGTAAATTTTAAGTGCGATGCACAATCAGAGAAAGTTGACTGATTGAATTTTTACCTTTAGCAATCCCCAGTGGGTGGGGGTTGTAGAATTGCACCCACAGTATCCCTGCTTGTCGTAAGAGGCGACTAAAAGGGCAACTGTCCATTGACCTCATTATCCTAGAAACCTATCCTTTATCCTGCTCTTCATCCCAGCCCCTCCCTCCACCCTTTCCTCTATCTGTTACAGGCCAACCCAAGGTGTGATGTGAACCGTGCTGATGGGTGGATGGCACTGGGCCTTTTGTACGGTGTCTCTAACGGTGCCTGCAGGACACCAGGCGACCTCCTGCAGTATGTAGCCTTGCCCGGGCATGCGGGGCTCTGTCCGGGTTGACTCCACTTCCCTAGCTGCTCATGGGAACCACATGAATTTCCAAAATACAAACGAATCAGAACCAAACCTCAAGGTAACTCCAGAAGTTGCCTTGCCCTCAAACCCATCAGGATCCACCCCATCAGGGCAGGTTCCTCGATTTGAATCAACAGTCAAGGACAATTCCCAGGGTCCTTCAGATCAATTTACATCATAGTAAAGCAGCCTCGGCTGCTTTCTGCCAGTTCTTCCTCAGAGAGGGATTTGACCTGGCACTGATTCAAGAACCATGGCTTCACCAAGGAAGGGTTGCAGGCCTGGGTGATACCAAGGGTAGGTTAATTTACTGTACCTCTCTCAAAAATGTCAGAACCTGCATACTTGTGAAGAGAGGTATGGACTGCCTAACACTCACTGAATTCTGTTCCAGAGATCTCACTGCGGTGTCTATAACCTGGAGCAATGAAGGCAAGGAATGGAGCACAACTGTAGGCTCTGTTTACTTGCCCTATGACTCCGGGGACCTTCCTCCATCAAGAGAACTCGAACTTCTGTTGGAGTCATCTTGCGCTGGCGGACAACAACTCCTTTTAGGTTGTGACGCCAATGCTCATCACACAATCGGATGGGGAAGCTCTGACACTAATCCAAGAGGTGAGGCTCTTCTTCAGTTTCTCATATCTAATAATCTTTATGTCTGTAATGTTGGAAACCGTCCGACGTTCATCACACGAAATCAAAGTGAGGTTATTGACATTACACTTTGCTCAGAAGGACTCCTTAGGGTCATTGACAATTGGCACGTAAGTCATGAGGCCTCTTTGTCTGACCACAGGTTCATCTGTTTTAACCTGCAAAGTGAAGGCAGCTCATCCTGCTATCGAGATCCGAAGAGAACAGATTGGTCACTCTATAAGTCTGACCTCCTGTCTCAACTTGGATCATTAGGCAGGAGGGTTGCCTGCTTTGCAGACATTGATCAGATTGCTTCTGATCTTCAGAATGCAATCATAAGCTGCTTTCAGGACAACTGTCCATTGTGGCAGGGAAAGAGTCGTACTAATACTAAGTGGTGGACTGCTGACCTTGACCGCAGAAGGGCGGTTGTCAGGAAGCTTCATAACCATTGCAAACGGAGCCGTAACTGGGAACCATACCACAGGGCACTCACAGAATACAGCCTTGCAATCAAGAAAGCCAAAGAGAACTCTTGGAGACTGTTTACACAGGAGGTAAATAGTCTTAGGGCAGCAGCAAGACTGCAGCGTGTCTTAGCTTCAAGCCCAATTGGCCTCCTGGGAACTCTGAGGTTACCAGGGGGACAATATACCACTGGAACTGGTGGAAGTCTCAAACTTCTCCTTGAGACTCACTTTCCAGACTGTGTTTTTGAGGGTGCTTGCTCAGGCATGTCTGGCAACAGCAAAATGGGCTCACGGCCAAGAGCTGATCGTGGAAGCTGGACTTTAGCCAGACGTATTGTCACACTTTCCAAAGTTAAATGGGCCATCTCCAAGTTTGGCCCATTCAAATCTCCTGGGGGGGACGGTATCATACCGGCTATGTTGCAGCAAGGACCAGAAGCTCTCTTGGTCCTCCTGTGTGAACTCTTCAGAGCAAGTCTGGCTTATGGGTACATCCCTCAAGCCTGGCGCCTCAGTAGGGTGGTCTTCATTCCCAAGAGAGGAAGAGCAGACTACTCAACTGCAAAATCATTTCACCCCATCAATCTTACATCATTTCTCTTGAAGACACTGGAGAGACTGGTGAAGAGACATCTAAGAAAGGGAGTGCTTTCAGGTACTCCTCTTCATCGGAATCAGCATGCCTATCAGCCTGGTAAGTCCTGTGAAACAGCCCTGCATCAACTTGTGAGCAGGGTGGAGGACAGACTTGCTGCCAAGGAGATCGCTCTATGCACCTTCATGGACATTGAGGGTGCTTTTGACAATGTTACTTACACGGCCATGGTCCGGGCAGTGCATGGGCGTGGTCTTGAGTCTGCTATATGTAGGTGGATTGAGGCCATGCTCCACTCCAGGCGGATCAGGGCTGATCTTCAAGACAAATCGATGGTGATCATACCTGCAAAAGGTTGTCCACAGGGAGGTGTGCTTTCTCCTCTTCTGTGGAACCTTGTGGTGGATGGTCTCCTCTGTGAACTCACTAGTAGAGGCGTCTTTGTCCAGGGCTATGCAGATGACATAGTCCTCATGGTACAGGGAAGGTTCACAAATATTGTTGCTGATGTCATGAACGTCAACCTTCAAATTGTTAATGACTGGTGTCTTGGAGAGGGACTAAGTATAAATCCCTCAAAGACTGTAGTTGTTCCATTTACAAGGAAAAAGAACCTGAAGTCTCTCTCCCAGTTGAAACTTGGACCAACACAGCTCAAAGTATCTAGTGTAGTCAAATACCTAGGGCTGACTATTGACTCCAAGCTGACTTGGAACAATCATTTGAATAATATACTGCACAAAGCAAAATGGGCGCTTATGACGTCCAGGAGATTTGCAGGCTCCATGTGGGGGATCAAGCCTCACATAGCGCTGTGGCTGTACAAGGCAGTAATAAGGCCTCAAGTCACATATGGATAACTAGTCTGGTGGACAAAGGTGAACCAGATTACAGCTATAGCCAAACTCACAAGTTTACAAAGGATGGGCACACTCCTAGTCACTGGAGCTTTCAGGAGCAGCCCATCAGCAACTCTTGAAGTTGCTCTTGGCTTGCTGCCCTTGGATATTTTTATCAAGGCAGAAGCACGAAAATCAGCCTATCAAATGAAAGTCGCAGGCCAATGGAGGGAAGGCCTGTCTGGAACAGGCCATTGCACAATCACCAAAGCTGTTGCTCATAGCCCTGTGCTTGAAATGACTTCAGATGTCATGAGTACGGAGATGGTTTTCACTAAACCTTTTTCTGTTAAATTCTGCTCTAGAGAGGAGTGGAGGTCTGAGGAAGGGCCCTATATCAGGAGAGGTAGCCTTGTCTGGTACACAGACGGCTCTCTTATTCAAGGGAAATCTGGCTATGGGGTGTACAGTGAATCACCCAGAACAGAAATCTGTGCAAGTCTGGGACAATACTGTACTATCTTTCAAGCAGAAATTTGGGGCATCATGGCTTGTGCCAATATAGGCATTGCCAGACGCTATTGCAACAAGCATATAGTAATCTTGTCAGATTGTCAGGCAGCTTGGTTCAAAGTTTCACGATTTCTTATGGGACAAAAGAAAGTTACTTTCCAAGTTTCAGGGTTTATTTTTGGAGAAAAATTAATTTTTAATATAAATGTATACTGCTAACACCTATCAAATTGTTTGGCCTGAATTAGTTTTTGCATTTAAATGCAGACAGACTAGAAAATGAAACATTTTTAGTAGCGCCCCATGTTAAAAGATGGTCTGAGCCAGTGGCTAGCGGAGTCAGGTCTCGCCCCCTCTTAATAATTTGTCATTATATTTTATAAAATAAATTGAAAAGTTACTGAATATATGGGGTTAGACCTGGGAAGACCTACGATCCCTGGCCCCTATGGGGTTAGATTTCGCTGTGATGGCGACCTTAGGCTTATTACTGTCGAAGATATTCTTGTAAGAGCCTTTATAATGGAAGATATTTTACAACATAATTTACTATGTTATAGTGGAATACCGGCCTTGTACACAAAAGTTTAGAATTATCATTCTGATAGGCCGAGTACATACCAAAAGCAACTGTTGATAGCAACGCAACAGCAACTCAACTCAGTCAACTGGAGTTTCTTTTAGGTTTACACCGCGTGTACATACAAAAGAAACCCAAGTTGACAAGTTGTCCAGTCACTTGTACCGATGTCTTCGTCCGAGGAGGAGGCAGTTCTTCTATGTGTGCTTAGAAAAAAGAAAAAAAAAGTATAATGGCAGCAACATACATAGAAGCCAGTGGCATGCCTTACAAGAATTGGAAGAATATCCTGAAAAGTTTTTTTTAACTATTACAGGATGAGCAAGGCTAGCTATGATTATGTTGCTGGATTTAGTGACCCCTCTACTGCTGAAAAAAAAAAATACTAACTACAGAACCCCAATTGATGTAGGCGAAAAATTAACATTCACATTAAGGTAAGTTCAATGAAATGTATTTATTTGTTGTTAAAGTTGTTAAAAGTTAGAAGTTGAAGTTTAAGTTAAAGTTCAAAGTTATAAAAAGTTATAAAATTAACAATCACATTAAGGTAAGTTCAATGAAATGTATTTATGTACTCTGCCACGCCTGCCAAGCTTTGTCTGTCACCACCCTGTTACTGTATGACTTATTGTTGTTATGGTCATATAAACAATTAAACTGTTCAATGAACTGTGCAAATTTAATATTTTCTTGTTGTTCAGCAGCCATATTTACGTACGGTATGCACTTCACAAGAGCAACTGAGCAACTGGCAACTCGAGTTTACAGCTTGTCGTGACTCAAGTTGCCTGCGTTGCTCAGTCAAGTGACCGTTGAATCACCGTCGCATCACAGTCGCTTTGGTATGCACAGGCCCATTAAACTGCTTGTGCTATTCATAGGCAACTCAAGTTGCCGTTGCGTTGTCGTTGCGTTGCTATCACCGGTTGCTTTTGGTATGTACGCGGCCATAGAAATAGCTTCCGGGCTTCTCTGACAAAAATGATGACCAAGAAAAAAATTTTCCTCTTAAGTGCCGCATTATTATCCAGAAAGGAGTGGTCTACTTACAATATTGTATCAAAACTTGAATTATATTAATGTAATGAATGTTATAGTCTCGTGCATCAAGTTCTATCATGCTGCATTTACGTACGCAAGAAAAGTTTCAACACATAATATGTGTTTGTGTTCTTTGTAAGGCTGTTCTAATTAATTGATAGAGAGTTTTGCATAGCGCTCAGAAGGCTTTACAGTATCACGACGTTACTGGTGATTTAAGCCGTTCTTCACATGCTCTACTCTCTAATAACAGCTTGTGGTATACTTTATCATTGCTGTACAAGATCACACGGTAAAGGGTAGTCACAAATAAAAAACAAAATAGATGTATTTAACAGATTTTTAATCATAATATGATAACATACATTAATAAATAAATGAGAAATAATGAAAGACCCCTTTAATATTCAACTTAAAAATAACTACAAAACCCATTGTAACATTGAACTAACTAAGGTGACTAACATCACTTTAACTAAGGTAAACCAGTTCAAATCAACAAATTGGTTGAAATAAATTTAGTAAAAGTTATAATACAAAAAATGAAAATATGGCAATACAGTTGAACATAGACTAAATGCTTTATTCTATAAATAGTCCATCAATAAAATTGATATTAAATACCAGTACTAGTTTTTGCGGTTTTATAATTACGAATTTTGTGTCAGAGAGAATAAATAATATATTATGGCAAGAGGTCTTTGTGTCTGACACCACCAATGAGTTTATTATAATCATTCAAGTCTCCTCTATGGAATACATATTAATATTATACATTTAAGTCAGCAAAAAATTGATTTATATGTTACCGGCTATAGAATGCCTAAACATTTTAGGCAAAGTATGAAATAAAATGAGTTTGCTAGTTCTTCACATGCACAGCGTAGGACGTCTAGACATTGAATATAATGCCTAGGCATTCTATAGACGAGTACTCACAGTTCTGCGGCAAAGTATACAGAGTGAACAGCATTGCTTGGTAACAGGAGCGTATTTAAGGTGGAGGAGTGGTCTTTGAGTCCGGCGCCCGAGTCCCAAGAAATAACTTCAAAATCTACCCCAAAATTAACATGTTTTGAAAATTTAGTTGGATCACAATTTCTTAAGTCTAGAATCAAAAAATAAGACTAAGTGAAATTCGGTATTCAGGTTTGATAAAACCCTAGATGCGTGATAAGCAAGACTTTCAAAATTTTCCATTAAAAGTTTATTTTAAAAAGTTAAATTTGCTATCTTGACCTTTTGAGGCCCTAGACGCGTAGGTGCTCCGAAAGGGTTTCAAAACACCACGAAATAGGTCCGAAGGTAACGATTTTTCTTTGCATGCGGAAGTCGCATTTTTATTTATCTTAAGATAATCATTATAACAACGCAGTAAAGCCTGGTTCACATTTTTTGCAAGTAGACCTTGCAAGTAAAGGTCGGGTGCAGGTGATGACAAGTCAATTTACTTATTATCAAATTCTTAACAGTATGTACCCCTTTGCAAGTAGAGTAGTTTGCAAGTACACTAGCAAAGTCTAGCAAGTAATAATATTGGCAAAGCAAAACTATAAACGCAAACTATGGAATCATATCAATGAAACTAAAGGCCTACACATGACGATAAAAACTAATATGGTTTGAACCTTGCTTGAAAATGACGACTTGTTACGAAATTGAAAAATATCGATATAATTAAATATGGTCGATATATCGAAATGTCGACCTTGGATGATGGAATATCGATGTATTGACGGCAACTTTCAACAATCGATATTTAGGATATATCGATGATCAATTTTGTCGTTTACGCGACGTGTCAAACTGAACCACTCAGGTGGACCAGCTTGTCGGTGGGACAGGTTGTCGTTCGTTGACCAAAACTCATTTGGACCAGTTTGTCGTTTGCATGCAGCGTCAAACTGTACCACTCAGATGGAATGTGGACCAGCTTGTCGGTGGGAAAGTTTGTCGGTGGGACAGTTTGTTATCGTCCCGCTCTCCATACCGCTGCACCACCTGCACGGAGGGGCTGCGGTGGTGCTATTTACGCCACTGCTAAGATGTAGTCCCTTATAAAATCACACGTAGCCTAAGATATAAATCCTTATTAAATCCTCCTTATGGAACCTCATGTTGCCTTTTTATGCTAATCATAAGTATATGACTAATGTCATCAATAACAACCACCAGGGGAACCTGGGAAGTTATTATATTGATAAATTATTGGCTGCAGTTATCAATAAAAATAATACACTTGAAAAATGCCAATACAATATAATATCAAATAATTTATTGATTTGATAGTGTAATATTAGGCCTATATATGAGTGAGTATCTGACTGTATCAAGGTATTTCCAATAATCGATGGTAGACACAACAATTCTTAAGGCTCGCTTCACATTACAATGACATGTCGTGTGTCGTTCATATAACTAAAGGGCAAAGAGGGATATCAGCTTCTTCACACTAGGCCGACAAATGTCGTGGATACGCACGACTGTCGTGCTAGTGCCGAGGGGGCCACGACATCCCTCGAGTCGTGCCAACTGTCGGTGTCGTATGAACGACTAGAGGGCGCAGCAAGCTACTGGAACTGTTCATACATCTCTGACATGACAGCCTACTGTACTGAGCAGCAGAGTTGAATTGACGCGTTGAATTGGAACAAGGAAGTGATAGCCGCGAGCCGTAGCAGGTATCTGTTCAATCAGAGAGATAAGCTGCGTTCTCGTAGATCCTGTTTGAAACGGTGACCGATTAGATTGGCCAGCAAAAAAGACACTGTTCTCTGCTGTAAAATCACTTCCCGGTGGTTCGGAACCCACCTAAAACTGTAGGTCCAACTCATCAATCACCATCATCCAACTCATTACCCACGCACAGGTACTGTGGGTCGTCTGACGATGCTCTAGACAACAGAGCGAAACGGCCGTCACGCCATAACGTGAGTTAATTTCCATTTAAAAGTGGTTTTTTCAAGTTTAGATTACATATTAGTGGAAACAAGATGGATCTTCAACATCATAACTGACAGGTTGTCTAATCGGTTAAGGCGCTTATCTCTGTACTGACTATTACTACTACTGCAGTCAGGGGTTTGATTCCCGTCTATGTTTCGTTTAATGATTCATCTCATTACTGACGCACACGTTCAAGACAAGACAAGCATCATCAGCTCAAAAAAACTCTACAACCACATAAATGTTGTTTACCTCAAATAGTGCAATCAATAGTTTTGACTTTGTAGTGATTAGAGCGCTTACCTTTGACTGATTGCCACACCTGCTGTTTACTCCTATTCATTACACCTTCTTTAACAGATGAATAGATGTAGATCGAACTCATTGCATTATTATAGATGTTTTCAAGATGCAAATCACTTTAGTATAATGGCTGTCATAATTTCCATAAACAAACACACAATACAAAATAACAAAAGCATTTCAACACGAAAGACTTATAATTTATAATATCGTATACATAATCATAATTGAAGGCATACAATACTTGCGGCAACATACAGGCTCGAGTCATAAAATATTTTGCATACTCAGCAGATTGCTAAACACCTCATGATTTCCACAAAACTGTTCAGGCAGTTCGTTATCACTTGTATCACTTTTAATATCATCAATTCCATTTACCGGTAAACATTAAGGCTTTCATGAACTCAGCCAATGATTTTTACTCATTTATTTGATACAAACGCAGTATTATAACTAACATGGTAATAGACTGTCAACGAAATACACCAACTCGACGAAAATAGTATGTTGGATTATTTCGATTTCTGTAGAGACCAACAACGAAAAAATAACGTTGCACAATAAAAATAAGATTAAAAAGTCAACACACATATTTCTGATGAACAAACACCCACTGATCTTCATTTCTTCATCTTCCCATGCACTCATGCACACACACTCTAAATAATACTTAATGTACATCAGTCTTTGATGCACATTATACATCACGTAAATCAGTGTTTGATGTTTAAGCTGATGATGTAGTGTTGAATCAATGGCGCGAATATGATCGGGCTTCTCTCCGCGAGTGTGCCTCTTCCACATGACGTCATAAAGCTGTTGCATGCCCTGCGCGTATTTCCAGCAGTTGAAGAGAGGACTCTCGGTGCGCGCTCGCCACATCTCGGCTCTCATCGCTTTCAAACAAGCTGTAATAAAATTAAGTTATTGTCACTCAAAAACAAAATAAAACGTAGACAGAACAATTAATGACACCTACAATAGTTGAGTTCAGGGGAACCTTACCGTCTACCGGTAAATGGAATTTGCCGGTCTTGGAATTATCTGATTGGCCATTTTGAATCAGGAGTTTGAGATCATTAAGAGATGGGTTTTAAGAGACGGGTAGACGTTTACAATTTGAATAGCCCAACTAGATGCCTTAGGCGTACATGATTATAATACAAGAAGCCGAGGAGATTATCACTTGGTGAGTCACAATAGCAGCTTATTCAAACAAAAACCTAGTTATATTGGTAGGAGTTCCTTTCATATAAAAATTAAGCCTCCTTAACTAATTAATATAGTAATTATGGTAACTAGTGTATAAGATAGTATAATTGTTAATAGCATAATTATTGTTAATTGTGCATAGTGGAGCGTCCAAGAACACAGAGCCTAGCGCATAGAGCAACGTCTCGAATTCAAACACATGCTGTGGTAATGCAGTTGTTTATAGTGGAGCAGTGCGTCCAATTCGCGCGAGGCCTGGAAAGAGCAGAGCTTCGAATTAAAACAAGCTTGATTTCTCGGCTTTGCTCTCTCAACAACGCCAGCCGGTCCTGCCATTTTTCCGCGTACCGTATCATTATCACATATTAATATTTTATATTATAAAATTTACAGCTTTAATAATAAAATAGTATCCAATAATTTTTTTTTTCAAGGACTAGAGCTGAGTTTTTCATTTTGTTACATGCCTTAAAGTGACTGCAAGACGTTCACATGGTGTAATAGGGTTCAAAATAAAATTTGTCCAATTCTTCGTCAGCATGTGTTCTATTGTGGCTAGCAAATAATCAAAAGTATCTATGTTCATCCAAAAATATTCATTGGACTAAACAGAATGTTCTCTTAAATAACGAAATAGGTGGTGAAATTCGTCTTTTACATTTTGCATCAGATTTATTACAAGAACTGCTTTACTTCTTTTTAATCGATTAATATTATATTGAGTGAAGACGCTTCATAGAACAAAAAATACTTGCGAATGTGATCGCGATTGTAATTGCGATACATTTCATTTGGTTGTCAACGATCTGGACTCTGGGGAGATGAACTGCCTTGATGTTCGCTGCTTCAACCCCTCAGTATGAATACAGTCATTCTTTGCTATTTCATCGCGGACTCTAGGCTCTTTTTCGCTTTTCTCTCAGCTCCACTATGCATGTAGCCTTAGTTTCTGATGCATTTGAACAAATTCGACAGTATTTTCTTGTAAGTATGCTCTATTCAACAGATAAATAATCTTATTTTAATTAGGCTCCCATGAAATCAACCAACTTTCTAGTTGATGTTTTTCAAGTCTCCCACAAGGTAAAGAATCCTTAAGGTCGGTTCATAAATATGGGCTTCAGTGCCTTCTATACCGGTGACTATAGTTCTGCTATTACTTTTGAACGTCAGAGTTTGTGATTGGGATAAGTAAATTAAAGTAAACGAAAATCTAGTGTTTAAAATTAAAACAGACAGGATTTTCAAATGAAAATAATGAAGTTCGCAAAATTTATATAAAGAAATTATATTTATTGGACCTATGCCCGGTTTGTGAGTTGTTAATTAAGTTTAATGGATCATTAACCCATTGCTCCAGCATTGAGTTAATGGTCCATTAAGTTTATGAACAACTCAGAAACCGGGCACTACGCATACTGAGTTTTAAAAATTTTCCACAAAAAACATAAATTTGATGCATTTCTAGCCTTTAGAATTTTCACTGAAAATTTTCCCTCTCCTTGACAGGCGAGCAAAACGAGCTTGCTGGTCTTTTGTGAATTTGACAGGTTATAAGAAACCTGCAATATATTTTAGGTACTCTCGGAATCACAAGTTTAGTGATAACACAACAGTAAGCTGCTCGGTAATCCATCCAATCGCAGTCTTGGGTACTCATGACGTGGCATCACGCTCGCCAACCATTTTTTTAAAAAATCATTTATTCCTCATAGAAAAAAACATTATAAAATACAATACAAGAAAATAAACATAAACACTGTCATATAAAAAAAAAAACTGAAAATGTAGGAATTACTCCCCCAAAAGAGCAAGCTCGAGCTTGGGGAAGGAGCCCACCTAACTATGGCAGGCTACAGTGAATAATACATAAATTTATATCCTTCTAATTAACACTGAACTTGAAGAGTAATAAAATACAAATAATAATTAACTAAAAATTATTTCATATAAGTAAAGAATACACAACCATTCAAATTAAGAATAAGCATTCAATGTACATAAAGAAAAAAAAACACTTATATATCCATAACTAACAAAATAGTAAAGACTAACAAGCGAAACAAGAGTAACAGAACAAAAAAAAAACTACTTACAAGATATGTGACATTGATGGAACAGACCCATTACATTCAGAGCTTATTCTGAGCTTGTCTGTTGTGATTCTTTGTTAAATTTTATGATTATTTTTAAAATAATTATCTTGAACTCACTGCTGGCGATCAAGTTTCACTTCTGCAAGTAGTGCCATATTTAAGCTTTATTCTAGAAATAAATTTTATTTTTATTTATATTTCAGTGTAGTTTTTGATTATGAAGATTGTGTACATTTTATGTTACTTGAATTTTGTATTTCATGAATGGCAATAAAAGTAATCTATTATATTACTAAGGCTTGTTTCACACATACCCGGTGTCATTTACCTGGCCATAGGGACACTGTCATATGGAGCGCTTCACACTTACCCAATTTTTGAAATCACTTTATACAATTTAATATGTTGTAAGCCCAACACACATGAACAGCAATCCAGCGGCAATTTAACTGCAAAATTGCTGTCGGTTGCTGACATGAACTCAGCTTCTATTGCTCAATGCTGAGCCCCACCGACACCAGATCCCCAAAGGGGCAAATTCGGCTAACGGGGCTGCAGCACTATCTAGGAACCTCACTGTCAATTTGCCTGGTGCGCCTCATCGAAGCTTTGGCCTGCTACACAAGTGTGACACAAGTGCACACACAAGTGCTACAGTTCCGGTGGGACGTGGGCGGATT
Organism: Conomelus anceps; assembly: GCA_948455865.1. Taxonomy (NCBI): domain Eukaryota; kingdom Metazoa; phylum Arthropoda; class Insecta; order Hemiptera; family Delphacidae; genus Conomelus; species Conomelus anceps. Next base: position 20,498,743 of record OX418217.1, read on the forward strand.
TACATGTGCAAGCAGAAGCTGCAAGCAACAGCTGCAAGCACAAAACGCCCGGACGTACTCCTCAGCGCCCCAGGAGACTTGGAAAATGCCCGGGAGGAAACTCATGTGTCACAGGTCATGACTGGTATGCAAGAGACTCACATACCAGTCATGGCCCACGGCAGAATAGGAACCAACCAGGGCGTTTCGGAAAGACTTCCCAAAACAGAAACAATAGCATCCCACCAAGAAGAGTGACCAAGAGTAGGCCGACAGAAAAAGAGGTCATGGGGATCACTAGGAGATCACCATGTGTACAGGAGAGAGAGAGACACAAAGCAAAGTCAATGGAAATCGTGTCTCCCAGAAAAAAGGACCATAGCAGATAGAATTTAATGTAAGGAAAAGAAGAGGTGCTATGGGGGGGTCTCCCACACATAGCCAAGGATTGGTCTCGTCCAGGCTAGGAGGGAGACATCCCTTTTAGTCGCCTTATACGACAGGCAGAGCATACCCTGGGTCTATTCTAACCCCAACCTAGAGGGGTAGGGCCCCTCCCACACTAGCCGAGGATCATTCTCGTCCAGACTAGGGAAGGGGCAGCCCTTTTAGTCGCCTCATACGACAGGCAGAGCATACCCTGGGCATATTCTAACCCCTGCCCAGAGGGTTGCTGCCCTGTCGGTTGCTGACAGTAACACAATTCAATGGGATTAGATATGAAATGTAATAGAGCACACACACGCACGATGTCAACAGAGCAGCAACTAGCCGCAACTGCCGCCGGTTGCCGTCGGTATTGTCAGCAAGCCGACTGCAAAACTGCCGTCGAGTCAACATACACAGGTGGCAACAGGACTGCAAGCCAGCGTCAACTTCATCTTCAGCGCTCCTAGTGCTGCCTAGGTGATGCTGTACTGCCGTCAGCTTGCAGTCATGTCAACACACACACGATGGCAACAGAACTGCAAGCCAGCGACAGCCCGACATCAAAAATGAAGTCGAAATGCAGTTGGTTTCGATGGGGCAACTCAGCGGCAGTTCAACTGCAATCGCCGTAAATTTTTCAGTTGAAATTCCATTCATGTGTGCGAGGCTTTAGGGAAGTGATAGCCATGAGCCATAGCAGGTATCTGTTTAGTCAAGTAAAGATAAACTAAGAACTCCTGGGACCTCTTTGTAAGGATGACCGACTGGATTGGCCAGCAAAAGACTGTTCTCTGCTGTGAAATTACTTGCCAGTGGATTGGAACCCACCTTTTCTACTATTTTATTGATCGCCTTTTTTATATTACTTTTCAGTATGTTCTATTTGCAACCTTAACATTTATCTGTAATAATTTATACCATAATAAGGTACTTATATCTCATGATAAGTTTTCCTCTCTTTTTATTATTCTACATTCTTTGCATGACTTTTACAGTATTTTTCCATTTCTGTCTTAAAAATGTATAAATGTACGGTATCTTTGATTTTAATGATTGTACAGTTAAATGATTTTATGTGAACTGTGTTAAGGAAGCTTTTTTGGGGGTAGGCCTGTAAGCTTCCATCTATGCTTTGTACTAAATAAATAAATTTCAATAAAATAAAACTGTAGGTTCATCTTATCAATCACCACCAACTCATTAACCACGCACAGGCTTCAAACCTATGAGGGCTTCATCCTTAAAAGAGTTAGTATAAGTAACAGTTAAAATCACATTTAAACTATGTAACAATTTTGTAAAACAATGTTTTGTACAGAACAATAAATTATGTTTTTCGAATTCCTAAAAGTGCTATCAATAACTATACTGAAGAGTTCCGCAATGGCGGATATTAACGGCAGTATTGAATAGCTGATAGAAATCGATGAGCGCTACTAAGTATAATTGATAAAACTTCGAAATTGATATAAATTATGTTCTATATATTTGACAGTTTGCATTTCTCACCTGAATAGCCGACGTTCGCAGTGCAAATATCTCGTTGAGCACTCCCTTCATAAAGCCATTTATGTTGACAAGGATATGAATGCCGTCCGCATTGATCTGATCGGTCGCCTTTCCGTTGCATGGAATCTGGGACAGGTCGACAAAGTGATCCGACTCAGTCGCTTTGCCATTGCACGGAATCTGCGACAGGTCGACAAAGTTATCCGACTCAGTCGCTTTGCCATTGCACGGAATCTGCGACAGGTCGACAAAGTTCTCCAACTCGCAAGCGATCTTGGCGCAAAACGTGGTGCCGTCGTCCGGACTGAATGCGTAGCAGAACACCTCCATTTTGTTGCGGTCGTGCCGGCCGGGAATCGACTGCATCAGATGCGAGGTGGGGTGGTTGCCGAAGTCGGAAGACACGTAGCCGATGCGCGGGCGCTGGCCGCACAACTCCTTCAGGTATTTGTAGGGCGGCATGTGCAGGACGTGAATCTGAAAAATCAGTGATAGTTAAGTTATTCAAGAGCTGGATGTACTGACAAACACGATCTAACACAAATGTACAAGTCCTTTTTTTGGACAATTGATTTTGTCAGAATGATAGTGAAGTAAATTCATTTTGCTTGGGGAGGACAGTGGCCACCAATATAACTATATTACTAACTAGTAGCATGTAGTCTAAAAATATTATTATTTATTGTTATACTTATCAATTTAATACTCAATAAATTAGTAACATGTAACTTTGTAAAACTAACGTAATATTTTTTTGCATGTTCTAATACCCTATAAAGAAATAGACAGAATAGTGGAATCCCGACACATATTTATATAGTGGGAACCACAAAGTTCACAACTTCAATACTTTAGATTTAAGACTTTAATTTATTTTCTCAAATGATAATTTTTTAAATTTATTGTGAATAAACTCCTCTGGCAGTGCTGTACTCACAACCAGAGAAATTATTATTATTATTATTATTATTATTATTATTATTATTATTATTATTAATATATGGTAAGCCAAAAGTGAAAAAAGCGGTATAGATAATTATTATATTATTATACCAAACAACAAATTACTTTATTGGAATAAGATATTAACTTGAAAAAATAGTAATAAGAAACAAAATTGTGACAAAATTCAAACTCTTCAGATAGATTTTTTAATAAATGCCCCTTCCCCCTCATAAGCTGGACTAAAATGACGCCCTTGCTTAGACCTAGTTTTTTGATATGAAGGTTTTTGCGTTTTATTCCCATGATTTTTTTTGGAGGATGAAGCCCACATAGGACTGAGACCTGTGCGTGGGTAGTGAATTGGATGATGGTGATTGCTGAGTTGGACTTACAGTTTTAGGTGGTTTCCGAACCACCGGGAAGTGATTATACAGCAGAGAACAGAGCCTCTTTTGCTGGCCAATCGGTCACCCTTACAAAGAGTGCCCAGGAGTTTCGTAGCTTATCTCTGATTGAACAGATACCTGAAAATGGAAAGCAGAAATCCAAATCACGCACTATTTCCACATCAAATTCTACTCTAAAGAATTTTCACATCATTACAAGAATTTAAAGTTAAAGTTACTATTCTTTAGACGTCCTATATGTTCTGCTGCTCGCATGAATACTAGCTCAAAATATTAAGTTTAATTCAATTTTTTCACATAATTTAAAATAAATTAAATTACACAACAATCTAAATAAGAACTGCGAATGATAGGATGATAAAATAATAGATGCCTACATGAGAAAATAAAAAAATTAACAACACCTATTACTTGGCCCCAAAAGGGAATTGAGAACAGAAAGGAAGAATAGTAAAAATTCATGAAAAGCGGTAGTGAGAGACCACCAAGATTAGTAGCAGATAGATCTGTCTACTAACTTTGGGTGTCCCTAACTTCGCCAATCGCCAGAGCCTTGTCGGCCGCAGTCACTGTGGTATCCCACCGTCAGGGGACATCTCAACACTGCCTCCAGTCAAGAGATGAACCAAACCGAGGGCACCCAGGACGTACGTTTCCCAGCCCACACGAGGTGTGGCATCAACACCATTCGAGGACGTAAGGTTGACTTGCCCCCCTTCCGGGAGGGGCCTTGTGGGCCACGCGAGGTGGATACTGCTCCTAACTACAACCCATTAACGGAGGGAAGTAGTGTTGGAGTTGAGAGGCAATCCCTGGGGTACCTCCAGAGATCACCTCTGTCCTGCCAACCAAACAGTATCCCCTGACCACATTTTCTATTAATAAATAATAATTGTTTTAAAAAGAATATATTTTAATATAAATCCCATTTGCTGGGTTTTCTGCAGTACTCCTCTGATACAACAAATAGACATCAAAAGCTATTCTACAAACTGACACCGTAGCAACACAATAGAACCAGTACCGCAAACAATACCCCCCTCCAGCAAACAATACCCCCCTCCCTTAACACCAAAAAGAGAACATCATCAAAATACACCAGAAGAGCAGAAATTCAGATGTAATTCAAGATGGACAAAAAGAGCCTCTCAAAATTCTCCATCGGTTTGTACAGCAGAGAACCCAGTATAAGATTTTATAAATGAAATTCATACAAAAGAGAAAATAATTTTGAATAAATCATAACATTTAAAAAACAATGTTTCCTATCTATATAACAATAAAATATTATTAAAAGTGGAAATTAAATTGAATGTTGATCATTCAATATAATATACTAAGAAAGATGGAGAAGCCCGTGGCCTAGACCTCCCACCTTTCTCGCTTCTTCCTTCTTCTGCCCTTTTCATCCTGTATTTTTATTTATTATTATTTGAATTTTTTAAAGATTAAGCCTTGAAAACTCCACACATGGAGTACAAGACAAGTCAATACCAACAGTATTCTCACATTACATTAGTCACCATCGATAAAATTACAGCAGTTGAAACTTGAAATTATACTTAAATTATAAATCATTATCAACTAGATATATCTTCAATTGTTTGAAGTGGGAGCTGACATTTTTTAACAATGATTGATACAAAGTGTCTGGTAAAATCAATGACAAGAAATACACAATAAAACAAATAAACGAAGTAACAGAGAACTGCATGCCCTACCTAGTAGTGGATTGTACAAACTGTGTTTCAAAATCATGCCTTGAAGTATTAAGACTAGTCAATACAAACAGTATTCACAAATTACAATAGCCACAATCGATAAAATTACAAAAGTTGAGACTTGAAATAATCTGAAAAGGTCACTTGTACTCTATAGAAACTTTATCAACTATATATATTTTCATTGTTTGAATTTAAATAGAAAATGATTTTTTTGCTATTATTAATACATAACGTTTTTTAAATCAATGCCATGAAAAACACAATATAACAAAGAATTGTAACAACATAAATGCATGCCCAATTACAAGTACAATATAAAAAGTTGCTAAAAAATATTTTTTTAATTCCCGACATACTTAGAAAAACGTTCCGGTATAACCCTGAAATCTGCGTTCCAGAATTTGTGCATAATTCCTTCCCCACCAGTAGAAAAGCAAAAAACAATTATTATTTCAACATTAAACAAAAATTATTGCATTTCAATTCTGATTAAAAGGTTTATAATACCAACGAACTACTGAAACTGTGTATTGGTAGCCTAATCATGTTTACAGAAATTTTCATCAAATTTCCTGCATCAATATGAAAACAATATAATCTTTTGAAGAATATTATTCTATCATTTTCAACAATAATATTTTTTCAAGTAACTGTCCAGCTAGCAGTTTGTCTGGATCATCAAATACCAAGCTTCAAACAAAAATTCTGTTCAGGTAAGCTACCGGTACTACTATATATCTTATCAGTTTTAGTTTTGGAGTTTCCATCCTCTTTGATAGCAATTAGATGAACACTTCTGCTGGCAAACTAGCCTAGAAAACAATCAGAGATAAAAGAAATTTTCAAAGCATAAAGTCCACTAAATAGTTTTAAAACAAAATAATTTAATTTTTAATTCAAATAATCAAGAATAGTTTAGAATTGGATAGCATTTAAAAAAGCTAAGTCGGATTGGCTGGATTTATTATCTGATTTATTGATGGAGATTCAGAATCATCACTCATGGAAACATTCAATTATTACTGCGTTGAGATATCTGGACAAATCTCAAAATGCAATGCTTGAAACTCAGCACTTGATTAGATATTTGAATTTCTCTGAAACCGAATCTGTTTAGCTATGAAGGCTATTGTGATTTCTTCAGTTATTTAGAATAGATTCTACAAGAAAAGAAAAACAGTTAATTACCTAGTAAATGAAGCTTAAAAAAAGACTGTAGCACGAATGGAGTTGAATCTGTTTGAGAAGAATACCCGAGAAGAAGTGGTGATGACAACAACACAGTGTGGCTGAAACAGACTTGAGCAAGAGTGATTAAATGGGGAAAATTCCTTATTTAACAATAGATAGTATCACATATTTGCACTCCTACCATCTGCAGGCAAGCGCCAATAATCTATCAATAAATAGTATCAAATTTTTTGCACCCCTACATCAGTAGGGAAGCGCCAATAATCTATCAATGAATGATTTCAAATATTTTTGCACCCCTACATCTGTAGGCAAGCGCCAGTAATCTATCAATAAATAGTATCACATATTTTCATTTCCTAGCAAGTATAGGACAGCACCCTTAAACTACCCTTGAATTATTGCTTCCATGCTTGAATGTACCCAAGTGAACTCTATTCTCAGTGTGGTAGAGCTTATGACATTTTCACTGCCAAAGCATTGCCAGAGAGAATGGCATAAACTCTAAGCACAAAGCCAGTAGCTGAAGCTAAAGTGAGAGCCACTTCCCCAAATTTTGAATAATCAATGTCTAATCTAATTTCTTATCACATTCACCGTACATGAATAGGCAAGAGCCAATAATCTATCAATAAATATGGTATCACATATTTTTGCACTCCTACCATCTGTAGGCAAGCGCTAATAATCTATAAATAAACAGTATAATATATTATTTTGCACTCCTACATCTGTAGGCAAGTGCCAATAATCTATCAATAAAAAGTATCAAATATTTTTGCACTCCTACATCTATAGACAAGCGCCAATAATCTATCAATAAATAGTATCAAATATTTTTGCACCCCTATGTCTGTAGGCAAGCGCCAATAATCTATCAATAAATAGTATCAAATATTTTTGCACTCCTACACCTAAAGGCAAGCGCCAATAATCTATCAATAAATAGTATCAAATATTTTTGCACCCCCATGTCTGTAGGCAAGCGCCAATAATCTATCAATAAATAGTATCAAATATTTTTGCACTCCTACATCTGTAGGCAAGCGCCAATAATCTATCAATAAATAGTATAATATATTTGCACTCCTACATCTGTAGGCAAGCGCCAATAATCTATCAATAAATAGTATCAAATACTTTTGCACTCCTACATCTGTAGGCAAGCGCCAATAATCTATCAATAAATAGTATCAAATACTTTTGCACTCCTACATCTGTAGGCAAGCGCCAATAGTCTATCAATAAATAGTATCAAATATTTTTGCACCCCTACGTCTGTAGGCAAGCGCCAATAATCTATCAATAAATAGTATCAAATATTTTTGCACTCCTACATCTGTAGGCAAGCGCCAATAATCTATCAATAAATAGTATCAAATATTTTTGCACTCCTACATCTGTAGGCAAGCGCCAATAATCTATCAATAAATAGTTTCAAATATTTGCATTCCTACCATCTGTAGGCAAGCGCCTCTAAGCAATTGATAAATAGTATCACATATTTCCACTTCCTAGCATGTGTATAAGAGCCCCAGAAAATTTTTTGATTCTTTCAAATCATGATTTGTACTTTTGAAACTGGTATATAAATACCATATAAACTAGTTATATATTTGTTGATTTAGTGCAATTTTATTTTATATTATTCAGATGTATTTTTTATATTTTTATGTTTCTATTTTTGTTGAGGAGGATATATAAATGATTTGATTTAGTGAACTCTATTCTCAGTGTGTTGGAGCTTATGGCATTTTCACTGGCAACAGTAAATACGGCATAAGCTCTAAGCACAAAGCCAGTAGCCGAAGCTAAAGTGAGAGCCACTCCCACAATTTTTGCATAATCAATGTCTAATCTAATCTCTTATCACAATTACCAAACATAAAGGTGCTAACACCTGCACTCAACATATGTCGGAGACATCATTACTCCAGGGTTTTCACCTGGCAACCGGCATCTCTTGATCACAGGGTAACACAGTCCATGCACAATGAATGTGACATGAGAATCCTGACAGGGACCTAACAGCAAATCCCTATTTACATTTGTTAGCCTTATATCAACCCACCAGCTGCAATGAAATGTACCACACCATAATAAAATGGTTGTGGCGACTGAGCAGTGCACCCTGTTCTCCTTGTGGAACTAACAAGTAGTCACAAGGCCTTAGCGAGGAGAGAGACTCTCGAAGCATCCGTGAGAGCCACTGAACCCAGCCAAAAAACCATCAAGCGCGATAAGATTATGTCATGGCACAAATCAAGAGCCCGGATAGAAAGTGTGATACATGATTAACAACTGCAAATGCCCTACAACCCAACAAATCTCCATTCACGATTGTTAGCCTCATAACACATCCCACCAGCTACAATAAACAGTACCACTCCATCATAAGACGGACGTATAGCAGCGTTATCTGACAACTGCGGTCATCAACTCTACAAGAGAGACATGGACTCTCAGATGCAGACCCTGCCATCGAAGCCACAAATATGACTTTGTGGCACAATCCAAGAGCATGGTTGAAGAGTGTGGTACTTGACTAACAACTGTAAACCTCCTAGCATATGCAGGAGAATGGTGGGAAACTTCTAACCTAACTGACTATAAAAGCAGATACATAATACCAAATCTCCAGTTTCACGTCCTGGCCAGTTTGTACTCCACCATCTTGACCTACTGAAGAGGTTACCGTGAAGTTGAGTCTTTTCATATCTCCTTCTTGAAGTAGGTTGAACTGATCAGTCATCCTGTTGAAAAAAAAAATAGTTCAGTTAAGCTATTACAAATTTGAAGGTGTGTTGATTGCTTCAATTATATCAAAATATGTGGTGGTGTTACATTGATAAAAGTTTGTAAAGTTGATTGGAAATTGATATGTGCTGGCAATATTCAATTGACTATAGAATGTGTTTGAAGTGATGATGTTGATTAAGATCAAGTATCTTGAGCATTAAACAATGTGTCCTAATATACTGATACTGCATCATATGTTTTCCTGGATATAGATGAAAACTCAGAAATACTTGTTCTTAAAAATGGAAAGCCATACAAAATAAACCAGTATCAATACGGCTCCAACAATAATTATATTGAAATTTTGATAGGGTAAAACAGCCACTTCATTCATCAAGTATATCAATGAACAATCTCTGCCCTTGAGAATAATGTTGGAGGATACTTGGAATGAATTAAAATTTCCTATTCAATCCCAATAAGACTATCAGTAGTATATATTAGAATTAATTGGTGATCCAATGGAATTGAATTTGGAATGAGTCATTTCGATTCACTGGCATGGAAATAACATCATGATCAATTTAATATATGGTTCATGCCTGGTTTCTTAGTCGTTTAGAAAATCATTCAAAAGCTATTGATTCATTAGAGGCCCTAAGGCTTGTTTCACACATACCCAGCAGTTAGGTAACCATTAACTTATTGTTTATCCGGTATGATTACATAGTCCCATATAATGCAATGTTCGTACAGCTGGGCAAACAACACCAGTTACCCGACTGCCGGGTGTGTGTGAAACAAGCCTTAGGGCCGCTAATGAATCAATAGCTACTGAATAATTTACCAAACGACTGAGAAACCAAACTTGAAAAAATATTTTACAAACTAGCTTCAAGTTAATAATCTTGCTAACTATATTCAGCAATGCCTGAAACGACGTCAAATAGTGGAACCCAATTTTATAATATCCTAAAAATAATTGTGAAATAATCAAAGAAATTGGTCAATTTGGGTTGCAGCAACATAATTTTGAGAAAATGTTGGATTAGTACAGTAGGCCTATCTATAGTCACTGAACATGTCAAATTGCAAGTGGGATGTGTATATATTTGAGTAGTGAGTAAGTGGAGTTTGAGCAAAAGGACAGAGATTAAAGATAATAATTAAATGAGACTGAAAAACATTTTCTCATTGAAAAGAATATGAATTAATTATCTATAGGGATTGGAATAGTTTGAATCAATTATTGGTAGATCATGGTTCAAATCAGTACGGTAGCTGCGCTGGCTTGTAAGAAACATTTCTTGAAATCATAAAATTAAATTAGCCCAGTATGCATACAAGTTCTAATAAGAGGTTTATCAATATAGTTACTAGTTACTTGGATGATCATCATGATATAAAAGCTCATTGAAATTCCACTAAGAGGCTACTAGTGTGATAACTAATTTTAATTTGATTATATAATATCACTATCAATTTATAATAATTATAATGTAGGCGACGACCAGTTCTGAACTTATTTTTCAAACAATGAATTATTTCTTTTTTCAGTCAAAAACAATTTAAATTCTCTGCTTTTGATTTTTGAAGGACGTTTCAATTGATGGATAGTTTTAAGATTGACTTTTGAAGCACACTGTCTGGAAAATAATGTCCAAGGGAAAATAGAAGCAATAATAAAAATAAATTCATGAGAAATTTGAAATCAAGCAGCATTGGTAGATTAAAACTAACAAAATGAGAAAATGCATGTTCACTGAGAATGTCCCAATAAAATTTATAAATTCTAATGATCTATAAAATAAATTGGTACCATAGTCAAGGTCAATGTATAATAATGAATAGCGAGAAGTCTACCTAAAAATGAATAACAATTCTTTCTTGGTTTTTATATTAAAAACTGTAGTTATTAAATAGTTTCTTAGCTTGGCTTTGAAATAAGTTAATAAAGGGGAAAACTAGTAGAGTTTACCCTACCCGAGTATTGAAACATAGTTATTGAATTAGAGTTGGTAACTGAAAATGACTAGACAGATTTCAAAGAGTTAGTGATGATGAACTTTTTAGGTTAAATTTTAGCCATTTCATTTTAGTTATTTCTCACTTCAAAATAATGGAGCAAAGCTATGCAATTAAGAAACTATGGTATTTAAGGGTGTCTTAAAATAGACTAAATTGCAAAAATTGATATGAAACTGCTTACCTTGTGAAAGATATCCAGAATTGATTTTCCATTTATTCATCACTAAATCATTTGAGCACTTCAGTATTTAATCAGTAGGCACTGTTTAAATAGCAAATTTAAGGTAACATTCCAGTGATGTGTATTGAAAAATCTACTGGAGCACAAAACAGCTCTTCTCTCTATCAGTGCTAGACATCAACTGATGAAGGTTTGCGTTTGAGGTTTGAGGATGACATTGAAGAAAATGGAGACAGTCAGCTGATTATGAAAGCCGGTAACTGGTAGCAATGCCAACTTGATTATCATGTGGTTCTAGTTGGTATTACTGGGACTGCTTTTGTTTACAGGAGACCGAATCAAAGTAGACCCGGTTCATCAGATGATGTTACCATATTAACGCTCTCAAATCGACAATATTGTCCTAATCGACAATAACTATAATAATTATTGTACTTTTTAAAACTATATATTTTTGGATTTTCAAAATTTTTCTTAGAAAAATAACAGTTTTAGATCAAATAGTATTGTTACTAGTAATACAGTATACAGTCGTCGCCCTTCCACTTCTTGATTGCCCATTTTGTGCCAAAAGCGTTTTCAAGCCCCCCCCCAAACAATTTGTAAAATCAGGTTGAAAAGTAGATTATTGGTTGAGTTTATGGGAGCCTTCTCATTTACTGGTAAATGTTACTGGTGGAGTCTGATTGGTCTATTCAAATTCTTCAACATCTTTGAATTTTAATAGACCAGACGACAGGGAAGTGATAGCCGTGAGCCGAAGCAGGTATCTGTTCAATCAGATAGGGATAAGCTGCGTTCTACTGGGCACTCTTTGTAAGGGTGACTGATTAGATCGGCCAGCAAAAACGACACTGTTCTCTGCTGTAAAATCACTTCCCGGTGGTTCTGAACCCACCGAAAACTGGTTAAGTGGTAGATTGGACATAACTGTCCAAACTTCGCCACGTCAACAAATAAAAAAGTCATTCTATTCTAAAACTGTAGGTCCAGCTCATCAATCATCATCATCATCATCATTCAACTCATTACCCACACACAGGTCTCAGACCTATGTGGGCTTCATCCTCCAAAAAATGACACTGGTAACATTTACTCGTTTTGAAATCTTGAAATTTGGTATACATGACGAACTGCGCGTATTACTAATAATAATTACAGTATTTGACTTTATGAATAATTGCACGACTATGAAGTCAAATATTTGAGTAGAAAATTAAAATATTTTACTCACTGAGCACTGCAGAAAAAACATATTTTAAAACAAAAAAAGAAACCGACTTCAGTGAAATGATTAAATACTCACGTACTAAAAAGTTTAAAATAAAGTATTTACTTTAAACTGAGAAAATTTTAAATTTCATACAAGTAATCTTTTGAAGTCGGTGCCAAATATTTTATGTAGTTGATAAGAAATTCTATCTAATATCAAAACTAACAATGTATTTTTTTGGAGGATGAAGCCCACATAGGTCTGAGACCTTTGCATGGGTAATGAATTGGATGATGGAGATTGTTGAGTTGGACCTACAGTTTTAGGTGGGTTCCGAACCACCGGGAAGTGATTGATAAGAGATTCTATCTAATATCAAAACTAACACTGTATTCCAATTAAATATGTGATTTACACTCACTTTTACTGAAATACATAGTAATTGATAAGAAATTCGATCTAATATCAAAACTAACACTGTATTTCAATTAAATGTGATTTACACTCACTTTTACTGAAATACAGTGTCAGTTTTGACAGGGGTGAAAGCCTCGCACCCCCCCCCCCCCTAAATTTAGCACCAAACCCCCCCCCCCCATAAATTAGGCCCCCCCCCCAAAATGCGAAAAAAGCCCCCCGTATTCTTTCTAAAACTAAAAGAAGATTTTTATAACTATTGAAAAAATTCAAACCCAGTCGATAATATACAAAATGTATGTATATTTCTTGAGATTCTTTACATAGGTAACATTTTTTTGTAAAGGTAAAAAAGAAATATAAATGAAATGAATATATGAACTTCTGCTCAATAAACTTAATTGCAAAATAGCTAAATAAGAATTTGAACCTAAATGGTTTTTAAACAATAAAATATTATTACAAATACACAATGTTCAATAAAAATGAAATACCGTACCTATAACTTTATGTTCGGTGTACCAATTAGATTAAGGTTAAATAATTCTACAAAGTTGTTCCTTTAAAGAAGTGAAAACAATGAGTTAATAACTTCATTTGTAAAACACAAAAATTCAAAATACTAAGTCATTTATTGGACAGTAGTTAAACAACCGGTTATTTACTTAGTGTAGTATCTTGGGAGAATTTATGTATGGATGAAGTACATAAAAGGCACACATTTCATGTATAGTTATTTACAACACACAATCGAAAGAAGTGTCTTTCAAAAACAAAATAAAGACATAGTTATGAAAAATTACTGAATTTTTAGTATTTAGTAAGTTTTTCAAAAGCAGTTCTTACTTATTAGTAAGTAGTTATCGTAAAATACATGAAAAACATCAACAGTTTGAAGACAAACATTTTAAATTTGTAGACTGTGACCATCTACAAGTTAGCTAGGCACCTTCTGAGTTTTTTTTTTTTTTTTTTTTTGAGGATGAAGCCCACATGGGTTTGAGACCTGTGCGTGGGTAATGAGTTGGATGATGGTGATTGATGAGTTGGACCTACAGTTTTAGGTGGGTTCCGAACCACCGGGAAGTGATTTTCAGCAGAGAACATTGTCTTTTTTGTTGGCCAATCTAATCGGTCACCGTTACAAACAGGACCTACGAGAACGCAGCTTATCTATCTGATTGAACAGATACCTGCTACGGCTCGCGGCTATCACTACCCTCTAAAATCTATTGTTAAATCTATCTCTCTAAACCCCACATAGAAGTTTTTGGGATGAGGAAACAGAAAACCTTTCAATTATTTCTTCGTTAGAAATAGACTCAAGTACATTTGCACAAGTTCCTGCACAAATCCTAAACATTATTATTTTAGCTAATTCATATTCAATTGTATAATAATAATAATAATTATAAATATATTTTCATTAATTGACATTCTATATGGTGACTTCTTAGTATATTTTTTAATGTTGTCACGTTAAACACGGTTTCAATCAACTTTACGACCCCCCCCCAAAACGTTTTTTGGAACCCCCCCCAAGAATTTCAATGACGCAGTCTGCGTCATAGCCCCCCCCTGTGGGCACCCCTGAAATATGGATACGAAAATATTTAAACAAACATCAGAAATGAACAACTTTAATAAATAGATGAAACATTGAAGAATTAACGTATGGATCATCCCTTTGGATAATATTCAGCTTTAATCTTGAACCTTGGTAACAAACGAAAAACTACTATCTTGCGGCGTCGGTAAACTTCTACAAATTTAATTCTCTTTGTAATAGTTCATCGCAATTTATCTTCACTAAATTTTCATCACATTTTTCAACAAAAATTTACGACGATAAAGGGTACCCTTTTTATAAAAAAGAACTTTCTTAATAGGTGATTTTTTAAGATTCAAATGTTCAGATTTACATATTTAAATCCATATTTTGTAACGTATTATTTTCTATTATAATTAATTTTGGTGGTTCAACTTATACTCTTGTCTTTTATCATTCAACCTGGTTTCATCTTTCTCATGTATTCTGTACTTAAGTTATTTTATTAAATAACTTCAGTGGAGATAATTTTTCACCTCCTCTAGGTTCTAGTTCGTTTCCAACTCTAAAGATTATCACACTATTTGGTATCAAATATATAGGTGTGGTAACATTAGTTTATACTGAAGACTTCCGCAATGGCGGATATTGACAACAGTATTGAATAGCTGATGGAAATCGATGAATGCTACTGTACAAAAATATCAGTCACCACCGGGAATCGAACCACGGACCTCCCAATTGCCGGTCGGGCACCACTAGACTAGTGGTTAAGGGAATTCGAAATTAATAAAATTCTGTTTAATTTAGTGTTAATAACTTATTGTAATGAAGACTTCATTGACATTAGGTGAAGTATGACTTGGTTCAGAACTTGTTTGGTATGGTGATCATTTTGTAGAATTATCATGGATTTTATTCTGCTTGTCTGAAATAATTGCTTCTAATGAAATACTATAATATAGTAATGAAACAATAATATAAAAGGATGATACCCTGACTCACTCATCAACGCAGAGCCAAAACTACTAGGCCTATGAACTTGAAATTTTGTATGAACAATCCTTATAGGTTTTCACGGGAGTATCTCACATCGTCTAGATTTCAGATCGTCTAGGTGCTATTTAAAAAAGAATCTGGAGTATGTGAGACGGCTGGAAGTATCATGCGCTGATCGTCTCAGATCGTCTAGTATTCACATCGACTAGCGTCTCACTTCCTCTATATTTCATATCGACTAGGTTCCATAGCAGCCAGGCCGGTACAGTCAGCTACCGACTAAAATAGAGCCCGCCAGCTGTAATCACACGTTCTAATTATTCCATATCGTTTCACAATGCCATTTCACTATCTGAATTCCAACGAAAAAAATAATTTTGGTACACTTGACAAATGGTATTACGTGATCCCAACAATGCAAAAAAACATCAATTTGAAGCAGTCGTTCAGCTTTTAAAATGTTTCAAAAATTTTGAAATGTGAACTGAAAAAAAACTCTAATAGAGAATTTTTCCCATTTTCATGGAAAGTTTTAAAAGTGGGAAAGTTGTAGATAGAGATCTTATCTTGAGTTTATATTTCAAACTTTTATCTCTATAAGGTGAACCTTCTTCTCTTTGAATTAGGAGCAGAGTTTACAAGTTGGATAAATAAAACTAAGCACTTAGTTCATTTCAAGTTGTTTAACGATTTAGTTTTTCTTCTACAGTTATTCACTGTTATTCTTTCAATGTTATTAATTGCTATAGTGCTATATTTACAAAGTTTCATTTTGATGTACAGTATACAACGTTTTCAATATAGGCCTACAGCAATATTTAGCTTAATTTATAACAGAAATATACAATGCCGTGGATAATTACTATCCTATAGCCTACACTGGATAAATATACTGCAAATACTTTCAATAACTTACAATAAGAATAACTATTTATGTTATAATAACTTACAATTAAGGGAAAGACTCCGTTGAGCCTGCCTTTGGTTAGAGTCAGTTAGAGACATTATATTCTATATCATATGTCAGAATTGAATTACGTTGATTTCAGCTCTAACTGAAAATCATAAATTCAAATCGATTTTTCAAATACGAGTAGCTTTGGATAAACTCTACATAAAGAAATATTTCTTATTGATTTCATAATTCCTAATTCATGCTCTTTATTTTTTATTAATCTATCCATATTGCAGGAATATTTGTCTATCAAGTCTCATTTTTAATTATTTTTGAACATGCAGGGTTTTCTTCTCAAAAAATTTCACGAATTATGGAAGCTGTACGTACATAAATCATTTGATTTCAAAATCAATAGACATTGGAAATTATGTTTTCACTATCATTGCCATAATGAATATCTATATCATGTCTTAACAGGAAAATGTCGCAAATTTTGTCCAGTTTTTTTTTATGGACATGTACTCCATTTTTGTGAAATTCAAATTCGAGTTCGCTGTATCCACTGCAATCAATAGGAGAGGGTTTGGGGGGGAAAGTTTTGGGAAATGAACTCTCAAAAACTGATTTTTAGCAGTTTTTTGCGGAGGATAGTATTCACAAAAGTTTAAAGCTTGTGCGTGTGTAATGTGATTGATGTTGATGAAAGATGAGAGAACCTACAGTCTCAGCTACAAAGGTAAATTGCTGTAAACAATATCAGAGCAGCTGGAAAAGTTGAAAACAGTCAAACGGTCACCGTTTTAACCGCTGTCACGAGTATTACGTGACTTATCTTCTATTGCTAGGAAGACCCAACGATTTCTATACATAAATATTTATGTAGCCCCATAGAAATCGTTGAGTAGAACACGTTAGCAATCATAGAACCATCCACTACTCAAAAATAAGTTCTTGATATGAGTCGGTAGTGTTTTCAAGTGAATTTATTTCATTTACCATTCAAGGAATTTTGAGTGGACCGGACCCCCGGAATGGAGAAGTCTCGGTACACAGGCTAGACAAGTAGGACAAGGATTCATGATGAATCATTCTGTACAAGCAAGTACAAGTTCCCTATCTTCTTTGTCTAAATCCAAAAACTATTGTAGACTACATGTTTTTCTGGATTGTACAGCGATGTGCAATGATGAAAAATTATTATAGAAGCACAATAGCCTTTAATTAGCTCATAATTATTATGTCTGAATTTAAGCCAGTATGATTTTTTACCAAGAGTTTTGGTGAATTTTTTAATAAATGAAATGTTTGTAGAATCCTGTTTCTGCTAGATTGTGTTCATATGAAGGAAGACTCGAAATGAAAACCCTCAAATCGAATTCAACATATTGAGTCGGTATTTGAATAAAGTATGTATTTAATGAAAAATCGTAACTTTTTATTTCTCCTGTGTTATTGATGAATTGGTAGCCCTTCTACAGTTTCACTCTGATACAGCGTCAATAATATTGACAATAAATGATGTTATAACTAAGTCATACTGTATTTGTTTTACGGAATCACAGTGAGCTCTATATAACTTTCATTGAACTGAATATTGAGACCATGGAAAATTGACAGTTGATAAGGCCCCCACCGACCCCGTTGCGCAAAGGTAACGAACAAGTAAAAAGGAACAAACTGTTTTGATAACTTTTTTATGAGTTTGTGATACAGTATTTCAGTGGATCTCAATGATAGAAAAAATGAAGGATGTAGTTTTATTCAAGTGAATCAAAAACCTAGGTAGCAAGAGTAAAATCCTATTACATTAAGTGAGCAATTTCTGTATCTGTATACCGTATTTCTATCCAAAATGTAAGATTAGCACAACATTTGTGAGTCAGAAATGATTTCAAATGCAAAATGAAATTGGTTTTGTCCAATGTTTTTCTATGAAACACTTGAAACACAGCCTCCCTGAGCGGAGCTCGGTTCATTTCTTCCATTTAATAATGATGTTATTCTATGGTGGAAATTTTCCATATATAATGTGATTAAGTTATAATAATACAGTACTAGAAATATTTTTCTGCCACTCTAGAATGTCTTTTTTATTGGGTGAAAGGTTGAAACACATACATTTCACAGCTAATAAAGAGAACTTCCTCAATTTCGAGTATTTTAGATAAATTGGCTAGTGTGTGGCCACGAATCTGGAATCTGAATTTCTTCCTTTTTTGCGCGATTTAGGTTCGGGTGGAAAGGATGAGTCATACATAAAGTTTGTAGAATTATTTATATAAAAATGGCTAGTCTCGATACGGCAATATTTGTTTAGTGTTGCCGGGCTGTCGCGCCGGTAATTGCTTATTTCCTGTCTAGTTCATCCCCTCTCTCTCAAATACTGTTTTTCAATCTCATACCAAAATTTAGCATCAGTTACTGCTGCTAGTACAGCAATAAGGCTGTGCAGGCAATTGTGAGTCTGTGAATTATTGACAAAAATATTTTCCCCACCAATCCAAGAAATGTCGAAATGGGCTATTGTAATTTATTTTGAATCTTTATGTAAGTATAAGAATGTTTCATATCAATTCAAGGGTAGCCCTAACCAATTTGAGCAAGAAAGGTCCCAGGATGGGGGGGGGGGATAAAATTGCGTTTATCTACTGGAAGAGACATAAGGGCGAAGCTGGTCTCCCCAGATCCCGATCCCTTTCCCCTTGGCGATGGACAGTTTCCAAGTTATCAAATCGAGTTTAAAACCAGTTGAAATTTATTTAAAATTGGTTATCGATTTAAAAAAATCAACACTTCCCTGCTCACGACTGTTTTCCCTGATGATTGGAAATTCTCAATTGTTATCCCCTTGAACGAAGTTCCTAATCCTATTTCTCTTTCTGATTATAGGTCTATTAGTATCTCCTAGTGCTTACCAAAGTTTTAGAAATTCTTGTTCATGACCAGATGAGTAAGTTCATTGCTAGATAAGGTTTGATCAGTGACTTTCAGTCTGGTTTTAGAGAGGGACTTAGTACCCTTCTGAGAGTCACTGATGATATTCGTAGGGCATTGGATGGGTAAGAGTTGAATCTGATCATTCTAGTTGACCTCAGTAAAGCCTATGACTACATTTTTCACCCCATTCTATTTTATAGATTAGTAAATATGAGCGTCTCTCATTTCACTATCCCTCCACGGTCCCGATCCCTACCTCCTTGGCGATGACTCAAGCACAGTTTTCACAGTTATCAAGCACTATTAACTTTAACCCGTGAAATGAGTTAAAATAGGAGGATTTTAAGTCTAGAAACGATCAAAATGTGGCTATAGATAGGTTACTTTTTCGGAGGGAGGGCCCCTGGACCCCCTTTTGAGCATGAGAGCCACATATTTTTCATCATAATTGTGAAAAGACAGCTTTGAGATATGGGCCTACTGTGAAGGTAGACTATAGAGTTTGTCTGTCACAATTAAGAGCAGGCTTATCGGAACCGTTCACCAAGTTATAGTATTGTGTTCGAATTCACTTCTTTTATCTTTTGTGACATACATTCATATGATAATTTATTACTTTGATAAAAGCATTGTAATTCAACAAGAAACATATTTTTAGAATGAATTTAAGTGGCGAGTCTTGGAATGAAGAATGAAAGATAATATCTGATTGAGGTAGTACATTATCATTGTTGTTAGTGAGGGGGGAGGGCTAGTTTGTACCCCCCTCACTAGAAATTTCTGGTCACGCTTACGGGCGGTGGGAAAGAGAGGGTGGAGGGGAATTTTCGCAATAAAGGTCAGCAAACTCATTCATGACCACCCCCCCCCCCTCAAATTTAGAGCTGGGACCACCCTTGTATAAGATAAGAAGTCACTCATCTCAAGTGTTGAGGTAGTGTAGTGATAGCTGTTTCCAGTTCTTTGTCACTTTCAAAATATATCCTGCCAAAAAGTCCTTCAGTTTATATGTGAAGCATGTTTGTCAAAAAGACTTGGTTTTTTCAAATTTCAAAACGGGTATTACTTTCCGGATGCTCAAGTATATTGAACAGCATTTAAAGAAATTTGAAGGACTCTATAAAGCAATTTGACAATACGTTTTAACTCTTTCATTTGATGGAAATAAGATCGTAGAAGCTTTAACACTGATAAACCTATTCATATTTCATGAATGTTTTAGTCATATTGATCATTCAATTTAACCTTTTTCATTGTTTCAAGCTCGATTTATGCAATGAACTTTTAAAAATTCCAAATAAGTAGGTTGTAACTCATGATTTGTGATTTAGGCTACATTGATGTGAATGTGAATTGGATTGATTAGGAATAAACAGAAGAAACAATTCAGTATACTTGTGATTTATTGAAACAAAGTTAAAAGGAATAGCAGATATTGAAATAACTACACAGTAGTTATTTTCAAACAGTTTGTTTCTCATAATTTTTACAAAAATAATCTATTTTGTTCAGTTTGATCAATTGAGCAATTTATTGATATGCTGTAGTTATATTTTTAAAAGAACTGCCATGAGTATTCCGTCAGGAGGATGGTCTTGGAATAAAATTTTGTGTATTACTAGGCTAGTTTATACAAGAAATTTCAAGAACTTCAATAGAGAATTCTTGTTATTGGACCCTATCATCAGAGTTGTTAACAATTCATTAAGAAATCAATCTTCTACCTTGTATTAATTAATTGAGATTGGGACACTTATTATATTGGACCTTATCATTAGAGTTGTAATCAAATCATTGACAAATAATTATTTTGTACAATGACATTTGTAATGTTTCTGTTTTTTTATGTGGCAATAAATTCAATTCAATTCAATTCAATTCAATTCAATTCAAATCAATCTATCAGCTTGTTTTATGCTAATTGAGACAGAAGTGATGGGAAATACTGAATCATATCTTATGGCGAAATTGAACGCCACTGTGCTGGGCGTAGCGAGAGGAGTCCACTTTAATTGGAACCGAGCATACTAGACGAAGTGAGAACTGGACGGTTTGAAAACTAGACGCTCTGCGACAGCGTAACGCAAGAAACTAGAGGGTCTGCAATCTAGACCACCTGACACAGAGAACTAGATGGTTTGAAAACTGGACGCTGTGACATACTAGACGCTCTGCGACACTAGACGGTCCGAAATACACCCGTTTTCACCGTGCAATAAGAAAGGATTTTTCAAAATTCGCAATTTTAGGGGTGTTTTTAGGGGGTTAAAGTTTTGCCTATGCAAAGCACGGGTACATGGCTAGCTAGCTTACTGAGATATTTTAATCATATGGAAAATAATTTGAAATTTTTCTATCTGATGTTTCGATGGACAAGCTGTTTGTGTGTTTTGCAAATCATCATTCACCTAACCTACTGAACTTGCCGGCCAAACAGCTTAAAGGAACAGCTGATAGAAGTCAACAGTTTTTAATCATATGGCAGGCCTCTTAGCGGCGTTATTTACGCTGTCTTTGAACAGCAAAAGACTTTGCACTTCGCATGTAGGCTACCGTGCAGTCAGAGCCTTGCAGTATGTATGAAACATATGACTATGTATGATGAAATGTAATTATGCCGGGTTGATGACATCTGTTAACCAATGCAGCTAGAAATTTGAAATGCGGGATGTGGCGAATAATAAAATAAAAAACCTAGCTTCTACCCTAATAGTCGTGGAAGGTTTAAATTTGAAATGCTCATTGAGAGGTGGTGAGTAAGGTCTTACTTTGTAAGAAAACAACGAAGGAGGCCTCTCTGATCAGCTGGAAGAGCCCTAGTACTAACTTCTTCCCTTTTCGTCCTAGAAGGTTGAAATTTGAAATGTAACTTCAGTGGGGGTGGCAAATAATAAAATCAAGAATTTTTCTTGAGAACGCAGCAACGCGCGTCGGGCCAGCTAGTGAAACAATAAAAACAAGAACAAGAGGGCCTACTAAATACGAAACATTTGTATCTTCAACTTAAAATATATGCAACTGCTTCAATTCATCAATAACTATTCAACATAAAGGAATTCATTGATTTTTAATCTAAAATAATATGTAGTGTTTCTAAATCAATAAAAAGTTAATAATTCAATAGCTTGGTCTGTAATGTATGAAGCTTAGCATGTACCATAAATTATGAAGTTTTTCTGTTCCTCTATGAAAAATGTTGTTTCTTCTCATCCATTTTTAAAAGAGGAGAGGTATGTGAGCTAAGCTTTCAAGAAACAAGAAACAAGATGGATCTTCAACATAAGTACTATAATTATCAACAACTATTGATACAATAAAATAGAGAAACTAAAATAGTCTTATTCTAGACTTCATTGTAGGTAGGAAGTGGCAAAGACACCAGCAAAAGGGAAAATCCTTGTGCGCCAGTGTCAGTTGCATCGTCTATATTATTCTTTGTAACATCAACAATCATCAATATCATCACTGTGTCATCATTATTTCAAAAATACAAAGTTATTCATAGATTTTATTATAATAATTATTATTATTATTATTATTATTATTATATGAAGCTCAATGATGAAAAATAATTTAACTTTAGCCATGAGTTGATGGCTCTTTTTCTGTGATTTATGCTTCAGAAATTATTTGGTGGAAATTCGCTTCCTAATATATTTATAAACTTACTGCCAATGTAGTGGAGTTGTCTTCTAAGAAGAAGTACGGTACCTTTCAACTTATATTGGAAAAAATGTTGCATATCAATTTTTTTTTTTAATTTTGGAGCTGCATTGCTTTATCAACCCCTTGTTTTGTGCTAGGTTTCTGGGGAATAATTTAATGTAAGAATGCTTCACCAAAATCTTTGAGAGCCGGCCGCCACTGATATGTTAGCATATTATTAATAATTATTATTTGGGATGTTTTATTTTAATATTTTGTATAATTTTAAATTATAACAATAATTTGTTGCTTTTGAAGGTTTGGGATGGCTGTAGAGGGTAGTGATGCCTTAAAATAATTTTTCCAAATTTATTAGAGCGGAGGCTGGTGTTTACCCCCCTCCCCCCATTGGGGAATTTTCGACACATACATTTTTTTGTTTGTATTGACATGTACTTTAAGAATTTAGTTGTTTGCCCTATTTAAATTACAGCATGTCCTCCCCATTGGGTGAAAACCCCCCCAAAACCGGATAATTTTCAGTTTTTGGCCAATAACTCAAAAACTATTCGCCAGATCGAAAAAATTGCTCTTATAAAACTGAAAGCAATTAAAATTCCCTACAAAATAAGTGGTCAATATTGATTTTTCACTCAGCTGCTCTAGAGCTTGACCAAAAAGGGGTATTTTTAGGTCATTTTTCAAAATTGACGAAACCCCCTGGTTTCACTGAACACAACTCAAAATAAATGCATTTTAATGTGGAAACTCCTATATCATGTGAAAGTACAATCAATTTTGAACAAGTTGCATCTTTGTTTTCACAATTATTCATAAGGGCCCTAATTATTCATAAGATAATTGCAAGAAACCAATTTCATGTTCTACAGCCGCATCGATCCCCCCCCCCCCTTATTATAACACCTTTTCAAAGCATTCCTAAGCAACTTTTAGCAGTTGATTTCAGCAATTCAGCAATAATTCTTGATGAATAGCTACAGAGCCCTAAATAGAGATGTACACATAGGATGAAATTCCCCTCTCACCCCCTCTCCATCCATCACCTTAAATCCACATATGACTATCAACAAGTCAACAAAAGTATCTCAAGTTTAAAGTCAACAAGTATCTCTTTTATGCAAAAAAAATTTAGCTCATCCCTATAATATTATTTTATTGGGTGGGGAGGTTCATAAACCCTCCCACCACCACCTTAATACTATCATAATCCTTCCTCAAGCCGGTTGTAGTGGGGGGGGGGGGGAGCATGTTTGTCGTTGTTCATAATTATCACGAATAATTATTATTTGTCTACTTTATAAGATTTCAACCATTATTTTTAACACATTTTCTCATTCTTTTTTATAAGTTGGGGGGTTGGGGCAACATTACTGACCAATATAACATGATAGAAATATTTACTTGTCACATGGTAATAAATAATGCACTTGCTTTACTAGTGAAGACGTATTAATAATCAAACATTCAACCTATGCTCTTCAGAAGAGGAAGCAGAATTGTCAAGACAATTCACCAATCGCAGTTAGATCTCCGGACACAGATGTATTTATGTTATTAATAAGATATGCCAGCAACATTGAAAACGTGGTATGCTTTGATACAGTAACTGGAAACAAACGAAGGGCCATTCCTCATAATTTAGGTGTAGAAATGAGCCATGCTATGTTGGATGTGCATGCCCTATCCGGATGTGACACCATCGCCAGTTCCTTTGTTTGTCATGGAAAGTTATCTGCGAAATCTAAATTGGAAAAGTTTTCAATGTTTGTATCTATCCTTACATCATTAGGAGCATCACCGACAATTACAGACACATTACTGACTTGCCTGGAGGAATTCGTCTGTTTCTTGTACAGTGATAAGGAATACAATATAAACAAACTACGGTTTGATTTGTTTTCACAAAAGTATTCTCCCAAAATTTTATTTTCTCTGCCCAACAATCAAGGTGTGGATTTAAGTCTACTGCCCCCATGCAAAATTTACCCCAAAATGGGCCCAAAATTGAAGATTTTTGAAAATTTAGGTGACAACAATTTCTAGAGAACCATAAGGTCAAATCAGATAAAATTTGGTATTCATGTTAAGTATCGGCCTTAGATGTACCTTGGAAAAAAGTTTCAAAATTAGCCCCAAAATGGGCCCAAAATCGACGATTTTTGAAAAGTTTGATGATAAACAGTCAAATATTTTGAAATTTGCACTTAACAGATGTCATCAACCTGGCATAATAACATTTCATCATACCCAGTCATATGTTTCCCACATATTGCAAGGCTCCGACTGTATGGTAGCCTACATGCAAAGTGCAAAGTCTTTTGCTGTTCAAAGACAGTGTAAATAACGCTACTAAGGGGTCTGAGATATGATAAAAATGGTTGACTTCTATCAGCTGTTCCTTTAAGTTGTTTGGCTGGCAAGTTCAGTAGGTTAGGTCTATTAATGAATAATAATTTGTTTCAAACAAAGCAAACTTATCCCGAGCTACCAAAATAATTTCAATAGCTGAAAGCCTACGTTTTTAAAAGTAAAAAAGTAGCAAAGCTGCCTGTTAGGCAATTGTGTTAGGTAAGTGTGACTCAAATCGAATATCAATATAGGCATTCTCTAACTAACCTGTCAGATTGATTTCATTCTGTCACCTTTCTCATTCCACACTCACACTTTAATTTCGAACTTATTCATTTTGCATCACAATGAAAATTTTTGAAAATTTAGGTGATTATAATTTCTTAAGAACCACTGAGCCAAATAAGATGAAATTTGGTATGCATGTCCAGTATAGACCCTAAATGAGTTTTAAAAAAAGGGTTTCAAAATTAACCCCAAAATTAACGATTTCTGAAAATTTAGGTGATTATAATTTCTTGAGAACCACTGAGCCAAATAAGATGAAATTTGGTCATGTCCAGTATAGACCCTAAATGAGTTTTAAAAGAAGGGTTTCAAAATTATAATTTTGTAACAGTATTATATTTTGTAACATAATTTATATTTGTAACAGTACATGAGCCTGAGAATTTTTGTGAAAATAGGTATTGATCAGAAAATCAACAAAAATTAGTTGTGAAATTAATGAACCATAGATTAACGATTTTGAAAATTTAGGTGATTATAATTTCTCAAGAACCACAAGGCCAAAAAAGTTCAAATTTTCAGCTGGGGTGCTAAACACGTGAAAAATAGGGTTACATGATTCATCTCAAAATTTAGGATTTTTGGAATTCAGTTGATCACAATTTCTCAAGAACCTCAAGGCCACATGGAGTGAAATATGATATAATGTATGTGTTTTATTAAGACCCTAGATGCATTTTAAGTAATGGTATCAAAATTCTCCCCAAAATCACCTATTTCTGTAAATTTATCTAATCACAATGGAAATTAGTTGGACCCCCCGGGGTCCCAGGGAGCGGAGCCCCCTGGCTAGACAGTTAAGGCGAGCGAAGCGAGTCTGCCGGCTAGTATAATATAAAAGCGAAATGGCACTGATTCATTCATTCATCACCAGATATAAAAATCTACCCCACTAAAAACTTTGAAATTTCTCAGGCATGTTTAGTTGGACCTCTAGACGCGCACTAGGAACGGATTTGGAAATTTTCCGAGAGATACGCCCAAAATCGACTTTTTCAATCGTTTTTCACGTTTTCACAACTTTTTCGAGAACGACTTGACTAAAAAAGTTTAAATTTGGTACACAAGTTGTTATGGCACAAAAAATTATTCCCTCCACAAGTTGCAATGCTCATCTGCTTATCTGCCAGCAAGGGCTTGCAGCAGTCGTGAAAGAGTGTGCACGTGGGGAAAAGTAATGTAGAAGTTATTATTGAAAAAGTATTGAAAAAGAGTGTGCGCAAGTGCAGTGAATAAACCCCCAAAAATTAACACAGGCATGTGTCACCTGCAACCCAATTTCTGAACTACGACCTCATCTGGACTTACAACCGCGCGGTAAAAAGAAAAGGAATGGCAACCCTCGACCATTGGCCGAGTACAAAGGTTAGTAAAAGGCGCCCAATATTATTTACTAAAAATATTTTTACTCAAACCAAAAAGTCGAAGTTCCTTTTCAAAGTCAAGTTGGGGACTTGAGAGGGTGTGATAAAAGGGTTTCAAGGTTGGCTCACGGTCTATATGGTTGATAAATAATAAAAAAATTTACATGAAAAAAGGCTTATTTGAAATCGCTTTAAAATGCAACCATTCAGTTGAACTTTCGTCAACCACCGCTCGATTGATGGAGCTGACAAGAGACCTGTAAGATCAACCAGGCATTGAAGATGGGCATACTGCCCGAAAACATGTTTTGCCTAGGTGAGAAGGAAAAGTTTAAATTTCTTATTAATTTATTTTAAACGTTCTGCATGTTTTCTATGTAAAATCTCTACTTGCAAATCGTCATGCTTCAACAAATACTAAGCAATTTCATGCAAACAATGACGATCCTTTCTGAGTTTAGTTCTTCCTTGAGGTCTTTGTAACAGGAAAACGAAGATCCAATTACAAGAGTGAAACTGCTCAAGGAAAACGGTTCCTAGAGCTTATTGTACAAATTAAAACTTTTACTCCACGCTTTTATATATAATGATCGACTCTAGATGCGCGCAGTAAACAAAAACCAGTCTGTACAGTAAATTTCACATACGTGATTTGTGAGAAAGAAACAAAACTCGTTAAAAATGAGAATAGTTGGATAGAGTGCATGGTAGCGGTAGGTCAATTATACTGGGATAATGATTTAAAATCTCAGAATTTTGATTTTCATTGTTTGTCATACGTTTACAGTCAAATTTCAAGGTTTGTTGCACACTACAGAACACGTGCTTTATATTTAAGTGGATTCTGTGGGAAGTAATCCAAAATTTAAATAGTTGATTGGCCCAAATAGACTAAAAGATCATCCTAGCTGATTATTTTTTATGAATTCAAGGCTCTCAGCATAATAATATATAAAATCTCTATTATTTTCAAGCAATATGATATTGGTACAAACTTTTTCAAACTTAAATAATTCTTGGATTTCTTTTTCACATAAATACTTGTTGAAAATACTCTGATAGCGGATTTAACACTCTCAGAAGCTTAGAGAGAAGGCTGATTAAGCTTCTATTTAGAAATGAAATGCATCCCTCCAGTATCTTCAGTATAAGTGAGTTAAAATCATAATTTAAATAGAAATACAGAGTCAGTTTTAATATTAGATTGTTCATCAAGTATTTCGCCATGGAAAACATCACAGATTAGTTTTTTTATATTTTAAAATGATAAGCGTTGACCGGTAGGTCACTTAACAGCTTAGGTATACCAAATATATCTTGTAGCTATATTTTCATGAGCAAAAGAAGCCTCATATCTTGGGGTAGCAAATGAACAAAAGGAGCCTCACATATTTAAATGATCTCTTATTATATTTTAGAACAAGGGACCTTCAGTGGTAGCTGGTAGGTCACTAAACAACTTAGGTAAGGTGCCAAAATATTCAAGTTATTTCAGGTGCATTATTATTATGAACAGAAGGAGCATCATTTCTTTCAATTATCAAACCATACCGACTTTCTTTAATATTCTAGTGAGTTATTGCTAATTAAATCAATATTATTCAAAATTATTCTGATGGAGAATAATTCCATATAATGATGGGGGTGGACGCTTTCCTTTCCTAGGTGGGGGTGGACGCTCACTATCATGCCATGCAGATTTTTGTTTCTGTTTTCAGTTTACCTCAGCTTAGTTTTTAAATAACCATGCAAAATTAAAATAATCAAGATTAAAATAAAATTAATAGTTTGACATATGGAGGCGTTTGCCGTCATGGGGCCTGATAAGTTATTTTTATTTTATTTTTTAAATACATTTTTTGGCCTTTTGGGGGCCTATGCTGGTGCGGAGCCTGGGGCGGACACCCCCCCTCGGTACGCCACTGATAATAAATGAATATTATTTATTATCTAAAAATAGAAAAGTTTCTAATAAAATCTACTAAAAGTAACTTATTGTAAGTTCCAGCAATAGGTGACTGTTGAATCCAAATATGCCTTCAACCTCTGCGTATATGCGTAAGTATATGTTTCATATGACGCTGATTCTTTGATAGCACGATAATATCATTGATTTGTAAGACGCAATATTGTCTGAACTAATGAAGCAATCTGATAGAATCGATTTCACAAAATCTAGCTTTTAAAAACCAATTAGATGAATCGTTCAGACTTGATAACTTTGAAAGGCGAGCTGAAAATCTCGTCGACTGACGTGGTCAAATGTTTTCCAATTCACAATTCATGGAGGAACGAAACATGCTTTAAGATGCCACGGAATAAACTGGATTTTCTAGTCGCTGTTGATTCCCATAGTTGACTATATAATAGCTACTCTATATATAGTTATAGCTTCGTATGAGGCTATAATATTTTATTACAGTTCCATGGGCGCAAAAGAGGGTGATCATGTTCTTCTGACGTCAGTCGCTTACCGTGTAGCTGTAGTTGGCTTATTATTCCTGACTGGAATTTTATAATAAACTACCGTAGGTTGTAGTTGTACCTTTTTTCATTTAGCATATATTCCACTAACAAACTTTTATTGGTTGTTGAACCTTTTTTCATTTAGCCTACATTACACATGGATAACGATTGAGCATTTTTTTGGTGATTCAGTCTGATAAAAAATAACTTACTTATTCCGAAAACCTTTTAATTTTCTCATTTATCCCACATTACAAACACAGATAAAGAATAATACATTTTTTTGGTAATTAAGTCTGATAAAAAATAACTTACTTATTTCAAAAACCTATGTAGAGCCAAAGAAAATTATAGTTATCTGTATATAGATTTCGAATTATAGTCTTTTATTGCGTTTGGTAGAACCTTTGACGTAATTTCTTTTCTAGTTTTTTTTTTTTTTTTTTTTTTTTTTTTTTTTGAAGGATGAAGCCCACATAGGTCT
This sequence comes from Conomelus anceps, assembly GCA_948455865.1. NCBI lineage: Eukaryota > Metazoa > Arthropoda > Insecta > Hemiptera > Delphacidae > Conomelus > Conomelus anceps. The sequence goes on from OX418217.1 coordinate 20,528,505, forward strand.
GAGACCTGTGCGTGGGTAATGAGTTGGATGATGGTGATATTCTGAAGTTCTGAAATTATTGTTGGGAAATGATTGCAATTAATTTTTTACTTGAATTCTTCGATAGGGTGCGGCTATAGTGTAGCTTAATTTTGTAGAAGAATAAGGGTTTTGGGGTTATCAGTCTTTAATAAGTTAGTTTTTTTTTGTCCTTCATTGTCTACAATTTTTAAGGTTTTATATTCTTAGCAGGTAGCTCGATTCATTTGAAGTTTTGTTCTGGAGGATGAACCTCACATATAGGTCTGATACCCTTGCTAATGAGTTGAATGATAGTGTTTGATGAGTTGGACCTACAGTTTTAGTTTTAGTTAGGTCCCAAACCACCGGGAAGTGATTTACAGCGGAGAACAGAGTTTTTCTTGCAGGTCAATCTATCGGTCACCCATGCAAATTGGACCCAGGAGTTCTTAACTTATCTCTATCTGATTGAGCAGATACCTGCTACGGCTGGATTTCTAGACTACGTAGGCTATTGAATTTAATTTATATGGATTTCTAGAATGTAAATAGTAATCTATGAATGTAATTAAAGCTTTTGAAAGATCTGAACCTCTGATAAAAAAATTGAGTCTAAAACGAGTGGGGATTTATGGAAAATGGTCGATTTAAAAGTTACAGTCAGGCTTTGCAACCAGCAATCAAAAATAAAGAGAGGGGGAAATAACGGTAGGAAAGAAAGAGCACTGCTTTTGACACCCAATCATGGACGAGACTGCAGTGATCTACTTGATAAAAGATTGAAAAATAAATAATATAAGTTCAACGTTTTTCAAGCCAAAAGCCCCTAAAAATGCAGTCGTAGGGTCATGCTGAGGAGCAAACAAAATATTTTGGTAGAAACGATATTCTAATAGTACGGTACTGAGTGGCTCAAACAATGTAAATGAACATCTTTCCGAATTGAAAGAGAAAATAAAAAAGAGATTGTGCCACTCAACAAAAAAACTAATGTAATAATAATAATAAGTTCGATTCCGTATAGGTTTGACAGGCCAGAGCCAAATGAAACCATTACGTCGACAAACAAATCAATTCATAATAATACGATCAACAACCTAAAAACTAAGGATTCTAAGCAATTGGGAATGTATTTCTAAATGAAAGGCTGAAAAGACATCATTTCACTAATCAATGCCTACATCTAAATCGATCTGGCAAAGTAAAAGTTTGTCTGGCAGAACTGATTGAAAGTAGTTTGTAATAACCTAAGAAATAGAATTGTTAAAATCAAAAATAAATGGAGCTTATGAAAGATATAAACCTCTGATAAAATCCAAAAATTGAGTTAAAAACGAGTGGAGATATGGAAAATGTTGTTGTTCTCCTCCTCCTCCTCCTACTCCTCTTCCTGTCTTCATCCAAATCTTTTCACTCGTTCTTTCTCTCATCCTCCCTCAATCCCTTATTCTCAAGCGTTATTAGAGTTTCGTCGACAGATAACAACCCTTCTAGGCCTAATACTGTCTTCATCCAAAATTATCTACTCCTTCTTCTTCCTCTCCTTCTCCTCCTCCTCCTCCTTCTCCTCCTCCTCCTCATCCTCTTTCAATCCCTTATTCTCAAGCGTTAGAGTTTCGTCGACAGATAACAACAAGTACGGCAGCTGTTTATTATAAAGGATTTTCATCAAATTCAATTAATTACTATAGACAAAAAATAAGACTAAGGGCCGTATTTGTAAAATCGTTCCTTCACTTTCTCTTGGGTCAAGGGACTCTTGCAATTGTAATTTATTTATCTGGGGAAGTGATAGCCGTGAGCCGTAGCAGATATCTGTTCAATAAGGTAGTGATAAACTGCGTTCTCCTGGGCACTCTTTGTAAGGGTGACCGATTAGAATGGCCAGCGAAAAAAAAACTGTTCTCTGCTGTAAAATCACTTCCCGGTGGTTTGGAACCCACCTAGAACTGTAGGTCCAACTCATCATCCAACTCGTAATGAATAATAAGACGAAATTGTCACAACCACATTTATTGAAACTTTGAGAAACTAGTTTCGGTTGTTACACCATTATCTTAATAAATTAAGCTTCTCTCTACTTGAGTTTGTAGTTTGATTGAGATTGATAATGGTTTAACAACTGAAACTAGTTTCTCAAAGTTTTAATAAATGTGGTTGTGACAATTTCGTCTTATTATTCATTATTATGGATACCTTCCACAATATCACCTTCGCCACTACAAAGAAAATCATCCAACTCATTACCCACGCACAGGTCTCAGACCTGTGTGGGCTTCATCCTCCAAAATAACAGACATTTGAAGAGCCTCGAGCCAAGAGACAATGAAGGTAAAAAAAACCGGGCATAAAAGTACAATATATTCCAGTTATCATAAATTCTTCAATCATAGTAATTAAGTGACGGTTTGATTCAGTTAAAAAATTCGGGAAAAAAATAAGATCATACTGAAATAATACAAAAAAAAAACTGGAGGTGAAAAATGATTGCAGCTCCCAAGTTGTTGAAATTTTTCTGTAGAGCCAGTTGGTCAGCTGTCAAGGATCTGTTTCTATAATGATGGAGTATAAGACTCATCAGATGTAATTCAGAGTAGCATTTTGTGAATTTCAATTAGCTGCGACGCCTCTATAATTACCTTATCGATGGTGTTCGATAAGAAAACGATCAATATACGTTTAATAATATTGCAAATAAACGTATTCTGACGTTTATTGGCAGATAATAAATGGGCCGAAACAACTTTTTTCTAAAAGCAGTGTGCTCAACTTGCATCTTTTACCATCAAGCATCACAAGTTGATTTAGGGCTTTAAGAATATTTCGTTGTAATTATATTATGTTAATTTAAAATGAATGAACTTTTTGCTCGCATACCATAGTAACAGGAACACGTTTGGATTTTTTCCATTACAAAAATAATAGTTCATTTTTGGAAATTTTGTTAGGCACGGTACGTATAAAGAATGCGTAACAGAGTATTAGTGATAGCCGTGAGCTGTAGCAGGTGTCAATTCAGTCAGATAGAAATTAGCTATAAACTTCTAGGCCCTCTTTGTAAGGGTGACCGATTGGATTAACCGGCAAAAAAGACTCTGTCCTCTGCTGTGAAATTACTTCCCGGTGGTTCGAAACCCACCTAAAATTGTAGATCCAACTCATCACCTCGTACAGGTTTCAAACCTATGTGACATTCTTTCTCAGAAAAGTTTATTTTTCTTTGAAAATTTTGAAGCTTTATTGAAAAAAAATGCTTAACAGAATATTATTTAAATTACAAAGACAAAGACAAAAAGTAGGTAATTCATTGAAACTAAATACTCCAGATTTATTTCTGAAAGATACCAGCTAAAATACCAGTTCCTGTATTAATTTTTTAACAAAGACATAATAAAACGTTAAATTTTGGTTTTTTGTAGATTACGTCTTGGAGACTCCAATTAAGAAGTATATTAAGGCAAGTCAAATCAACAATATTAATGAATACACTAGTTACCATCATAACTACTATATCAATTAATTGAGGTGAGGCTCAATTTTGATGTGAAAAAACTCTTGTAGCCTATAAAAAGTTTTATCAACTAAAAATTTTTCAATTGTTTTAAAATATTTCTACATTATCAAGACTCTTTGAAATCTGTGATGTTTTCCATGACGAAATACTTAATGAACAATCTAATAATAAAATTGACACTGTATTAGCTGACGAATATTCTTTTCAGAAGTGAAATGCATTCATCAAACATCTCCAATATATGTGAGTAAAACATTATTTAAAAGCAAATACAGTGTCAGTTTTAATATTAGATTACTCTTTAAAAACTGCAGTGGCTTGTTGTAGAGTTTCCTTACAACATAATATAAGTAGGTTTTTGTTTGAATAATCTACTATTGTGACTCACCAAGAGGTAATCTCCTCGGCTTCTCGAACTATCATGTGCGTTATGATTTTGGTTTATAAAACTCTTTTTTACAAATAATGTAACTTCATACACATATAAGCAGGGTACAGTTAGGAGACCAAGTCTCTTGAACAATGGGCTACATGAATCTAATCATCTATTTACTCTTTCCATACATCTAACAGCTATCTTTTGGATCCCAAACACCCTATCAAGGTTTTGTTTTGATGAGTTACTCTATACTAAGATAGCATACCTGATAATGTGACAGTAAGAGCCCATGGTAGGCTGTAAAAAGTAAATTTTTGTCATTTAATCTAACAAGCTGTCGCTGTACAAGTACCCCAGATGAAATTTTACAACATATTTTCTCAATGTAAGTAACTTATGGAGTCCAGGTCAATCGTCCTACTAACATAACTCCTAGAAATGCAATGTTTTTTCCTGGTCCAGTTGATTATCGCTTACAAACACATTTAAAGTCCTATCTTCATTAATCTGAATTATGTTTGTTTTCGAATTGAAGTTATTTGCATTTTTGAGAAAGGAAACATACAAATATGTACAATATAATTTCCTTTCAATATATAACTAGGTTATATAATTATGTAGGTTTCACATCTACATTTATTAGATTATCACTACTCGGCGAGTCACAATAGTAGCTTATTCAAACAAAAACCTAGGAAACTCTAGCTATAATGAGGTTAAGAGTCTAGTTGATATTATTTTTATAATTTCAATGTAATATTTTGATAGTAAGATTTATCTAATATTAAAATTGACACTGTATTTCACTTTTAATAATGATTTACTCACATATATTTTGGAGATGCTTGAGGAATGCATTTCACTTCTGAAAAAGCAGCTCACCTAACAAACAGTGCAATTCACAAATTCAACAAACCAGGAATACATAAGCTCAAATGCAACACATGCCCCAAGTACTACATAGGACAAACAGGCAGATCATTCAACACAAGATACAAAGAACACATCAAAGCACTACATTCCAACACTGACTCAACATTTGCAGATCACTTAATCAACACTGGACACTTACACAATAAAATCCAAACTGACTTAGAAATTCTACACACATTCCAAAAAAGCCACAAACTAAATACACTGGAGCAATATGAAATACCAGTATTCAAACACCATAAACGAGATAGAACCAACATACTCAATGACCAAACACAATTCAAATCAAACGCAATTTTTAACCACATGATGGCTGCTCATCCTAACCTCAACATAGCATGACCCCTGGCGGCATGCTGACGAAGCTTCTTTTCAGAAGTGAAATGCATTCCTCAAGCATCTCCAATATATGTGAGTAAAGAATTATTTAACAATGAAATACAGTGTCAGTTTTAATATTAGATTGTTCATTAAGTATTTCGTCATGGAAAACATCACATAGTAAGATTTATATGAAGTAAGATGTTATGCTTATGTAGGCCTATTGTTAAATAAAAGTAGTAAAAGTAAAAATTAGATAATTAACATCTGTGATGTTTCCATGACGAAATAGGCTACTTGATGAACAATCTAATACTAAAGCTGACACTGTATTTCTATTAAAATTATGATTTTCACTCATTTCTACTGGAGGGATGCATTTCGCTACTAAGAGAAGCAGGCTGATGAAGCTTCTCTTTAGAAGCGAAATGCTTTCCTCCAGTATAAGTTAGCAAAAATCATAAATCAACAGTTAAATATTCCAAGAACCCTACGACAGGCCCAGGTTGCTTGGAAAGCATAGCCTATATATATTTCGAGAAAAAGATTTATAAAGCTATACAATCTAACATGTAGTAGATAGTCAGAAATCATGAAAAGAGGTCCGGATGACGTCAAAACATCAGCTGACAGTGACTTGCTACTGCGCATAATTCTGTTGAACACTATTCTAATTACCTTAATAAATCCTTTTTATCCCTGTATGCAATGAGGTGGTTTTGATTTGTGATGGATAATCCAAAAGTCGTAAAAAATACAAAATAATAAGGTGGTTCCAGATTTTTAACCCACCGAAGAAGTATAGGGATTTCCAAATATATGCTTGCCAGCCAGTTCAAAACAATCATTTGAACTGCATAGACCGGGATACAGGGAATTGCCCACTCTTGGCAAAGCCGGTTGGACTTGTTATAAGCCAGCTTTGAATCTTGACCATATTTTTAAATTCACTCTTCAACTCTCTCTCTCTCTTTCTCTCTCTGAGAGAGAGTCCATGATCAATATTTCTTAGTGTTTTCCCTTAAAAATAGCACGTTATTTTTTATTTCTTCCTAAAAGGACTTCCTTAACATAATTATAGTTGTTATATAATTATTGGATAATTATTCAGAACAACCATAATTTATTGTGTTTAATTTCAATTCTTAACTTCGTTTCAATTAATTGATTGTAAGCTCCAGTTAAATTTACTCATTCTTATTTATTAATTCTTCTGGTTTATTTGCTTGTTTAGTTTTACCGTTGAATTTAACTTTTTTCAATTTTCCTTCCAATTACTTTTATTTTCTTCTCTGAATCATGTCAAGTGTCTCTTCATTGCAAATCAATAATCAGTTTTAACTTATTCACTTTTATTGTATTGTATTAACGTTTTCTATCTCTTTCATAGACAATATCACAACTTTGCTGATCACTATATTCTGTGAAATATTTTACTAAAATGTATTTTTTTATTCTGTATAAACTAATTCTAGTAAAGTTCAATCGTAGGTTGAGTATTAGATTTTGTCCTAACCCCTTTTTCGCCCTTTTGTGTAAATGTCAGTACGGTAATCAAACGAACAAAACAGTATAATAGTAACAGTGAGAACGTATCATCTTGGATATATTTTTATCTATCTTCCATGAATTTAGGTGAAGTCATTCATTGTAATGTTATAGTCAGTAGTCATAATTGTACTTTTACTTGAATAAATCTATCTGAACCTGAATCTGGATCTCTCTCTGTATTATTTCACAAATAATTCCTTGTCACTCACTCACGCTATCCCCCCCTCTCACTCTCTCTCTAAAGAAAATTATTAAAGTTTTCCTTATCTGCTTTCTAATTCTTCTTTCCTTGTCTCTTTCTCACAATTTTCTTTCTTTCCTTTTTCCATACTTTATCATGAAGTAGGCCTAAGCTATCAACGTATTATTATAAGTGCTGATACCCACCTAGAAAGTTCAACATTATCAATTTATATTTTAAATCTTTAAGTGAGAAAGAGTAACATTATCACAACAATAAATACATTAAATAACATAACAACAGAAAAACAATACACCAACACCACCAACAAAACATAAACCACAATGACATACATTATTCCACAATCAAACAGACTTGCAAAATCTTACATTATTCCACAATCAAATAGACTAGCAAAAATCATTAAAATTAATTTTGCTACACCATTGCATTCAGAACAAAAAACAATATAAAAAATGCCCTTGCACCCAAAACCACAAGGAACACAAACAAATAATACGATCTCTCAGGGATCTACAAACTGAACTGCTCTGATTGTAACAAATTTTACATAGGACAAACAGGCCGCGCCTTCAAACAATGTTACAAAGAACATTTACAAGCCTGAAATACAAAAACCGAATCGGCTTTCGCCGACCATATCATTGAAACTGGACACACTCTTACTGACATCACTATCAACCTACACATTCTACATATAAAAACTAAAGGACATGAACTCAACACCTTGAAAGTCACACGCATGAAAGCTAATCATTGAGAAGCGGGACTGAAATTAGAAAAATAACTGACAAAAATAACAAAACTAGAAACTTCTTTTCAAAAGATGTGATAATTGATTTTAAACGCATTCACAAACACCAAGAGTTTCTATAACAGGTTGAACTCAACACCTTGGAACATATTTGAAATATACAAACACACCACACACAATAAACAAAACAACCTCAATGAACAATTAAATTTTAAATCATACAAATTTTTGTTCACATTACACAAAAACCACAATTCTTCTAACCAAAACCGATCTAGGACGCCTTTGACGATGAGTCTCCAAGACTCGAAAACGTTTGGCCAAAAAGTGAATAGAAATATTATTTATTGACAATCATTTATTAAAATGTACTAAAAGTCGTTGATTCTACTATAAAAAGTTAATATTAACTACGCAGATTGTTATGGAACAAGAAATCCGTGAATTAAATACATTCCTGTATCTATAGATGTCCTTATATTTATATACAGCTAACTAATTGATATAAGCTATTTAAAAAAAATGAATTCTAGATTTTGGAATTGCTTGAACTGACAGAATTAAGGACGGAAATTGGACTCGAGGCCCTCTTTGCCACTCAACTCATAACCCACGAAGTTGTTAGTATTAGTAATATTAACTTTAAATGATATCAGTAATAAATTGATTTGTTTAAATAATTTTCTGTAATAAATTATAACAAAGTATTTATAATAAAATCAATGAAGCCAGAAGAAATATATCACCTGAGAAAATTTTTTCTCAGCTGAATAATAATTTTATCATGAACTTTTTAAACCTGTTATAGAAACTCTTGGTGTTTGTGAATGCGTTTAAAATCAATTATCACATTTTTTGAAAAGAAGTTTCTAGTTTTGTTATTTTTGTCAGTTATTTTTCTAATTTCAGTCCCGCTTCTCAATGATTAGCTTTCAGTAACATGCGTGTGACTTTCAAGATAAAGGCGGTGCACTAACTATTATTATTACTATTATTGCAAGCAAGACTGCAAATGAGCCGACTGTCTAATAGCCTTGCGCTCATTGAATACTTTCCTGGAGGCTCTCAGTTATTTAAATGACAGGAAAGTGGAAGGGCAATGACCTCGCACTGACCTTAATGCAAATTAGTTTTTGAAGGGTGGGGATTGATTAACTAATTAATTTAATAAATAGTAGATCCTAATGCTGTTTATCGCTTCTCCACATGAAATTGTATAAATTGATAGCCACATCAAATTCAACATTAAATCAAATTAGAAAACAAACACAAACATTATAAGTAGACTTTCCACTCCCAAGAATAAAAACAATTTTTCGTGAAGACTGTCTCGGAAACTCTAGGTATGGGGTACATAAGACACGTCAGATCAAACCAAGGGCGGTTCCAGGACCGATTTTCGGGGGGGGGGGCCATTGGTCCATGGTGGCAAGCCCGGGGGGTATGGAATACCCCCTAGCAGAAGGGGGGTCCGGGGGCTCTCCCCCAGGAAATTGTTTTAAAAAACGTACCTTAAGAAGAGCATTTTATAGTCATTTTTTAGTAAAAAATCTTGTTATATATGTTGGATTTTGTATCTGTAGCCAAACCTATCTATACAAAATTCTTTCAAAAATTGTTCAATTTTAGTATTTTTAAAATCTATTTCAAGAAATTTTAATACTCAAAATGTAACTTGGATAGTTAAATAAAAGTTTTGTGTAGTTCTAAAGACAAACATGTATTTAAAGCTGTTACAAAACATGGATTGATGGCCATTTGCAAATATATCAAAGGACAGTAACAGACCGATATTTAAAGAGCAAACTCGAGTCTTCTGGAGCCCTTCTTTGCAAAACGTTCAATCACTTTATCAATGTTTACATCGATGTTTCTGTGAACATGCCCAGGGGCGGATCCAGCAGCCGATTTTGGGGGGGGGGGAAATACCTGAGTGAGTATGGGTATCATCAGTTGTGGGGGGGGGGGGGGGCTTGGTTTGTTTAAAAGGTCTAAAATCGGGAATTTGAAGGTTATTTTCAATTGAAATGCAACCAACTTTCGAAATTTAATTTCACCTATTTTTGATGATGTAATATTAAACTGTTAATACAAAATGATTCATGATGAAATGCCAAGCACTCACGTCCTATACTGCCAAGCAACCCGAAACTTTAACTATGGGTGTAAATAGGTGCAAATAGAATAATAATAAATGCAGCAAAAAATTCAAGTTTAACTCATAATTATTCAATGTTTATATCTCACATAAAGATTAAGTGGGAATATCACATTGAAATATTCATAATATGAATGAACTACAAAAAAATATGTTATTGGTTAAGACAGCAGCTATCAACTCAATTGAAAGATATTTTTTTAATAGATAATATGAATCCTGGGAGCTGACTAGATTTCACACAGAAGAATTATTTCTAAATCATCCCCTCATCATCTTTTTAAGCCTATCTTTAATAACCTTTTAATGTGTATCATTACATCACACAAAGTAGCGTCATAACTACAGGGTCAGTCTTGGGGGGGGGGGGGGGATGACTAATGATGTTGCTGGGAGGGTTAGACTCTCGGTATAATAATCACAATAGTAATTTGTAATTTGGAGTAGTAGACCTCTAACGATAAATTGAAGCAATATATGGCTTTTTATTCCAAAACGAGGGTTCGGGGTAGGGTACTCCTCAAGAAAATTAAAAAAAAATCACGTCTCTAAAACCACATTTAAAGTGATTCTAGGCATTAATTCTTCTAACATAACACTTCAACCCACCTAATGTGTGAAAGTAAATTTTGTCTAGCTCTTGTGTTATTGCCAATGGGAGTTATGGAGCTTACTTTAAACTTCCACTTTTCTATATTTAATAGCTGCTCCTGATTGGGGCACAATACAGTACCATAGGCTACTTGAAAATTTATTTCAATAAAAGTGAGGGGTACTCCTTGAAAACGTTTTTTAAATAAAATTCCTACAAAACCACATTCGTACAAAACGAGTCTTCTTTTACTCTTGCCAAAAATTAGTAACAGTAAAAAACTAGTAACAGTAATATTCAAATTCATGAATTTTTTCACTCAAGTTCATTGATCTATTAATTTCAACATTTAAACTGCTAAAACAATGTGTAATCATAAGAGAATGCTTGAAAGATGCTCTTTTCAGGTTCAGACATTTCAGAACATTATACAGTGCCCATCGCAAAACTATATATTCCATTAAAGCCCAAACATTCAAAGTAAGATGGACGCCCACGGCTATGATTAACCTTAAATTCAATAAAGAAAATAAGTACATGGAAAGAGTGGCTCTGTTAAGATTTTCATAACATCATAGATTGTTGGGGATATGTTTGAATCACAGGTGTCTAACACTTGAAGAATATCTTTAGGGAGTTCAACATTTCTCTCTCTCCTTTTCCCAGTGATTCTTCCATAATTCCAATTCACCTTCAAATATGAAAATATTTGTTTGGATATCCCCATCTCCTACAATAGGTGAAAAATGTTCAAACCCTTTAACTAAATTTCCAAATAGTTCATCTTTGTAGGAATAATTCCTCGAAGACCAAAACATTCCAATGTGCTTGTGCCCAGCCTGGATGTCAAATCAGCACAAACATTATCCAGGAGAGGTAAATTGACCTTCTATAGTACCTTCGATGTCTCCTGGGTAGTTTTCTCTGTTTCTCTGTCTGCCTGCCAGTCTAGGGAATTTCAATTCAATATCCATTTCCTCTCCCAACTCACTGGTTTTAAAAAATATTCTATTGAAATTTTCTTCACATTTGGACCATCTTTCTTCCAATGCAGTCAACGTGTTACTGCAGTAGAGGCCTGATGTGTATCAAGCGATGGCATTTGTAGAAATCGACTAAGAGGCAGTGAGATTTTTAAAACATCAATCAGTGACATCATTGAAATCAAAAATTCTGGCGTGCATAGAGAGTTAAGCAGAGTGACAGCAACCGATGAAGAAGATGAATCTCTCCATGATGAAATACATGTTAGGGCTTCAACTATTTGGCAAATCCCAGATCTAAACTGTATCACTGCTTCATGTCACTCAACCTATCCTGTTTTGCATAGACTGAACTGATCTGACCAGATCTAAACTGTATCACTGCTTCATGTCACTCAACCTATCCTGTTTTGCATAGACTAGTTAACTGATGTCCTAATTTCAATTTTAAAACTTGATTCCTTTTGGCCGACATATTAAAAAATGACACTACCATTTTTATAGTTCCCACAGCATTTCTAATAGAGGAAACTAACAGAGGTTGAGAGAGAGTTGTTCAAGGCATGATTCAGACTTGGGCATGGTGTGTGTGTTTCTGCACTTAGGCATTATTCGTCAGGTTACTGCTGTCTAAATTCTAAACAGCTGTAGTTGAATAGTAAATTCTACAGCTGTAAATTTATTTTCAATAGTGAATTGTTTAATATTCAATAATATAGTAGATTCGGGTTGACAAGAATGGTCCACTATTCCAAGTCTATGATTCTATTCTGTTGGAAAAATTGAATATTGAATATTTTATCAGGGCACTTCAGTTTCTCGGGGGGGGGGGGGGCATTGTCCCCCCCATGGCCCCTCTCTGGAACCGCCACTGGATCAAACAATATTTACATATATTACCAAAATTGCACTAGTTACCAACGAGATACTATATGAACGCATTTACAATAGTTATGGCTTGATAAATAAATGATTAAATTAATAACAAATTTCTTCATTGACACTATTGGGTTTACTAAAACTGTTGCTATTAATAAAATAGTGAAACATTTGTGTTCTATTTAGCTTAAGAATGTATTGAAATTCCTCTGCTCACATTCTACTAAAACACATTATCACATTCATGTCTCTTAAAACTACCATATAGTATGTGTAATAATGTAAATATTCATGAAGTCTCTGTATTAATATATGAATTGCGTTTTTCAATAGGCCCTGAAGATGCTTAAAAATAAAGGCGAAACGTCGGTATAAAGCTGTGTATCATTTAGTGACCGATCCTCAACATCCCTACAATTTTCTTAGATTCATCGGTCGATATCTACTCATTCATTATATGTACCGTATGCATTTATATAATATCATAAATACTTACATAGTATAACATACTAGTATATAACATAACTTTATACAAATACAAGAAGGTATTTAGGAGACCAACTATTGAATCATCTGTGATTATTGAATTCGATTTCTTCCAGATGGAATATAACAAAAAAGTAACCAGCTTTGTTGATATAACTAAGTTTTAATAACAATGTAGTGATGAAAATGCTTTAAAATAGTGATGGTAATAATTTATGAGCAGATTAGTGAAAATTTAGTAAATAATTAATGAAGAATAGGAGAACTCGAGCCTGGAAAGATGACTTCTGCAAGGTTTATAGCTTTTTACAGCTTCCCACATAAACTTAGTGTTGCTAAATGGCATTGATGACTCATTTTTTGTCAAATAACTTCTTAATGTCATTGGGATGGGAAAAATGCGGTAATGTCGATAAAAAGCTTATATCTCTTAGAAAATACTTTGCCAAAAATTAAAATCCACCGAAAGTTGTAAATTTATAACGCAATTCACCTTGCGAATTGTAAACTCCGTGCAATTTTCAGCTTGATCTCACAATATATATTGTCGAATAAACTGTTTCAGTTTTGACAAGATTATGTTTATTTATTGCCTGTAAGGCTACTTAAATTATCGAGGTCAAATATGACCAGCATGCAGATAAAACTGCATCAATGAAAACCAGAAGCATTCAAGCTTACAAGTGCGGCTCGGTAAATGATTTCAATTAACTGTGACAGTTCAAAAATGTACTGTTTATTATTTATGAGACAAGTAGGCCAATAATGATATGCAAACAGGTTCTCACAGTTCAAGTCTTCTCTGACACAATTTTATTGAATAAATTATTATTTTCAAGTCGTTTATGGATATAATTGTCATAATTCTCCCTATAATACCGCGACACTGTCAAAAACATGTATATATATATACTTATAATATTCTTCCAAAAATATTCCAGCACTGTTGGAGAGATTTGTTCGCTATATTTATGAATATGTGTATTAATACCAGGTGGTTCAAAAAAATAACTCAAATTTAAAAATCCGCATTATTTAATCAAATAAACCGATACAACGGAGTATCTAAGGACCCGACAAATTAACATAAAATAATTGTTATTTTTGTCAGTTGTGCTGATAGACATGCTTAATTAAACTTCTTTGATTTTTATAAACATCATATGCTTCTTGTTCACAAAAAATGCACATCGGCCGTTCTTGAAAAAGCGTTTTGTTTCTTCTTCTTGTTCGAGAGATCTCATAATAATTATAACAACCTCAATATTTTTGTCTGCTTTTCCATTTTTTTCACAATCAAATATGAAAAAAATAACGTAAAAATAAAGTGGACTGTTGGGCTAAACATCAACTATATAACTATATTTGGGCTATAACCATATGCTGTAATATTCTTCAAAACTGTTTGTAATCAAAATGAACCAGCTGTGCAATGTTTTGATTTTCAGTAGCCAAAATTAACATAAAACCTATAGTGGCGATCTGTTTTACATCATAATTCTTTTTATATTCAACCCCTAAACACAAAAAATAGCGATGTCACTTGGATTTTGAGAAAGCTAGATACCAAGTTTCACGAGTTTAGAAGTTTCAAGAGTCAAAGCATGGACGGACGAACGGACAACAGCATGATTTAAAAAAGGCCCTGTAGGGTCCTTAATAAATGTACCTATTTATAACCCAGCTGATACAATTTATTGATGCAATACAGAATCCTATATAAATTTGAATTTTATAGTCTAAAAAATTTCATAGAAACAAAAATGACAAGTGCTTGTACCTGGCCTTTATAGTGCTTTTAGTACACCCCGAAAGCCGAAAAATTTCAACTTTAAACCCCCATATTTCACAAAATAATTTATATAGGCTAATTTTTTTTAATGTCGTTTCAATACCTTAATAACATCCAACAAAAGAAAGAAGGGGACATGTTAGCTGTGAGCCGTTTCAGGTATCTATTCAATCAGATTAGATAAGCAACGCACTCCTGGGCACTCTTTGTATTGGTGACCGATTGGATTGGACAGAAAAAAAGACTCTGTTCTCTGCTGTAAAATCACTTACCGGTGGTTCAGAAGCCACCTTAACTGCAGGTCTCACTCATCTATACCATCATCCAACCCAATCATCGGTCTCAGACCCAAGTGGGCTTCATCCTTGAAAAAATAATAAAAATATGATGGCCAAAAGCCTTGCGCATGACCTTAATGTGTACATCTTCAAAAAGAAATTGATTAACCGAGACTTGTAAAATACGAACAAAAAAAATTGTACAGTACCAAAATTCTTTAATCTAACCGTAAACGATTCATCAGTATAAGTTATATCTGACCTCTCTTGTTCTTGTTTCTGTCTACAAATTGACTAATTTTTGCTCTGAACGGCTTTGGAGGCTAACATCTCCAGTAAAGTCTACTTATTGTAGCCTATCTATGAGTTTTAGTTTTGCGGAATAAACCAGTAATAACTGACTGATAAGCTGAATATATCTATATATCAACATAATACAGTAATATCAATGTATAACAGGCGCCAATGCTAAAAGAAGCGGCACTATAGTGAAAAAACTACAGCTATATAGAAATGCGATACGGTGTAGATATAAAGACTATTTATATCGTATATAGATATAAAGACGTTATAAAGGAGGCACTAGAGTCAAGTACAGTTCACACTGACTGGCTGTCATTGCAAATTGATCATTATTTAACAATTAGGTTCAATTAGATGAATCGAGAATTGTGGAGTGATCGGCACCATCACGAATGACGTAGCTATAAGTTCAACAATTAGTTTGCAATAAAGAGATTATTTACTGCTTTTAAACAAGTTCAACTACTGTCTACTGAGCAATCTATAACTATAACTATATAGTAGGCTATAATATATATATATATATTTCAATCTATGAATATATTTCTATCAGTCTATCAATATATTTATATCTTATCAATCTATAACTATATATTGCAATCCATAACTACTTATGTTTCAAGTTAGTTCGAAGTTACTGACAATTGAACAAACTGACAAATTTACTTAAACAGAATTTATTAATTTCGAATTCCTTTAATTGCTATTAGTTTATACTGAAGACTTCCGCAATGGCGGATATTGACAACAGTATTTAATAGCTGATGGAAATCGATGAATGCTACTGTACAAAAATATCAGTCACCACCGGGAATCGAACCACGGACCTCCCAATTGCCGGTCGGGCGCCTTAACCACTAGACCATGGAGACCTTTCTGCACAGCAGCATTCATTTTAACTTGGCCATATATCGGCTAGTATCTCACAAGTTAGTTCGAAGTTACTGACAATTGAACAAACTGACAAATTTACTTAAACAGAATTTATTAATTTCGAATTCCTTTAATTGCTATTAGTTTATGCAAGTTTGTTTGTTTGTTTAGTTTGTCAGTAACTTCGAACTAACTTGTGAGATACTAGCCGATATGGCCAAGTTAAAAATGAATGCTGCTGTGCAGAAAGGTCTCCATGGTCCAGTGGCGGATTTACGGGGGGGGGGGGGGGCTTTCGGGCTGAAGCCCCCCCAAAACCTCCAAAAGGTTTTTTGGAAGAGTGTAAATTTTTACCAATATGATCAGTTTGAAGCTGAGAATATTCATTAGCAAGAATTACCTAATTCCACTACTAAGTCTTCAATTGTATGGAATGCGTTAACGTTTTAATATTGTATAATGTCTTAGTTGCATTTACATTGCCAGCAACCAATCAACTCAGTGTTTAGATTTTTGTACTTGCTGAATAGAAACAGTACTGTCTGAATATAAACAATACTTGCTGAATAGAAAAAGTAGTGCAACATAAAATTGCAGTAATTGAATCACGACAGTACAAACTTTTTTTTAATGAAAAGTAATGAGGAACTACATTAACATATGAACCAATGTTTTTTTTAACATTCTATCACAGTGGTCGGCAAACCAGTGATCACCAGCTACTGATATAGGTTATATCGTGGAAAAATTCCAGATACAACGCTTGCATTTGGTTTACTTATATATAATATGGATCTAATACCATTTTAACTGATTTCTCAAAAAGATTATACAAACATTTTCTGGGGGAGTAACTTCAGATCCCATATTTCTAGATAAAAACTTTAGAAAAACATCTCTTTTTACAGTGTGGAATTCACACAAAGTTTATCTATTAAAACTAGATGAAACATTAGTTAATTGAAAAATTTGTAACTAATTAAAGCTCCCACATTGATTTTCATTCTTAAAAATTTAGTAATATGACCGTAATACCGGAATAATACTATATTCCTTGACAAGCTGCTGAACACACCAAATTCAGCCATAATTCAATCAAAATTTTCCAATCTACTTTAAATTTAAATTAATTTTATCGCTGATACGGTTCAAAGCACTAGTATTTTTTTATTTCCCAATATTATGAATAGTTACAGTTCGGGTATGATTGGATTGATCATGAAAAATTCAATAGCTTTCACACAATACTAGACTATACTTGTATTCAGTGCACCTCTACCCCCCCCCCCCCCTCACCAACATAAGTAGCTACCATCAGCCACCCCCAAAAAATTTTTCTGGATCCGCCACTGCATGGTCTAGTGGTTAAGGCGCCCGACCGGCAATTGAGAGGTCCGTGGTTCGATTCCCGGTGGTGATTGATATTTTTGTACAGTAGCATTCATCGATTTCCATCAGCTATTAAATACTGTTGTCAATATCCGCCATTGCGGAAGTCTTCAGTATTAACTAATAGCAATTAAAGGAATTCGAAATTAATAAATTCTACTTATGTTTATCATTTTCATTTATTTCACTTTTTTATTTCTTTCTTTCAACTGGCGAGTGCTAGTCTAAGGCGATCAACCAATTGAGAAGAAAACAAATAAGTTGATTAAAATCACCAGCTTGAGTTTAAAACTTCATTTTTTTTCATTTACATGGAAAAAGGGATATTTGACCGACGATAATTTTTTTTAAAGATCAATCTTTGTATAACTCACGTTTGAACCCTTCGAAACCGGTTTGGTGTATCTGCCTAATTTTTGATAGGCTAAGATGAATTTCATCCACTTGCACTTATAAACGTGTTTTTGAGCAGTTTTAGCTGATTTTGTAGAAATGTAGAGTTTCTCAAAACCCACTTTAATTACTGAGACTTTTAACTTTCTGTTTTAATCGATTTTTCAGCTCATTTTACATGAAACCACTAACGTGAAGTGAGAACACTACAAATTTCTGAAAGGAAAAATGGATGTTGTATGTTTTATGCATACAATATTCCCAATCTTTATACACCAGTTAAGTACTATATCAGTTAGTTGAGACACAATTAGTTGAGATGAGGCTTAGTTTTGGTGAGAAAGGAACTCTTGTACACTATAAAAAGCCTTCCAACTACATATATATTTCCAATTGTTTTTAAAAAATTTCTATACTTCCAAGACAATTTATAAACTGCGTTAGCTTGTTGTAGAGTTTCCTACCAATATCACTAGGTTTTCGTTCGAATATGCTACTATCAAGGGCGCTACCAGGAAATTTTTCAGGGGGGTGCCAGTCCGTTTGGGGGTATGGAAAATGTCCCCCAGAAAATTAAAAAAACCAGAGTATAATTGGTGAGTTCAGAAGCTTGTTTTATGACTTTTACACATAATTTCCTGCAATAGAAAAAAGATGCGGGCAACAAAAAATACCAAATTTATCAGTCTGTAAAAATTAGCTTTATTCATTAATATTTTTCTATTCACATCAACTCTTCTACTTTCAGTGGTAAACAAATGGATTAAATTTGTCACAAATCCTTCTTTTTTACTTTCAAAAATTGTCTGTGTGCAGACATCAGGCAAAGCCCACTAAGCTTTTTGTTGGCTGTTCTATTTCTAGCCCCTAGCCAACTCTTGAACTTCCCACAAAATAATATTTTACGAAGTATGATACTAATACAAGTCGTATAGAAATAAGTACATGTAAAACAATTTTCAATCATTTTAAATACTTTTCACTGAAATATTTTTTCTATGAAACTACAATTTTGGAATACATTATGAATGTATTGACTTGTCTTATACTCCTTAACTGGAGTCTCCAAGACGTAATCTACAAAAAAAAAAAAAAAAAAAAAAAAAAAAATGTTATTTTTTCCTAACATATTATTTTTTTCCAATGGGCCAGAGGGAGCCGTGGCCCCCCTTGCCCCTATGTGGTGGCGCCCATGGCTACTATTGTGACTCAAAACAAATGAAAATCTCCTCAGCTTCTTCTATTATAATCGAGTGCGTCATGATTTTGGTTTCTTTTTTACATTTCTAAAGTATCTTCATACACATAAAATATAAGCAAGGTAGAGTTATAGGGGCCCAAGTCTCTTAAACAACAGACTACATGATTCTTGGATTTCTTGTTCCATAAAACAATCTGCGTTATTGTCCACCGAAAATTGCAACACTGAACTAAACACAATAAAATACCTAGCTCAAGAAAACGGCTACAAACATGACCTAATAGACAAACTCAATTATAAAATAACAACCAAAAACAAAACACCAACACCACCAACAAAAAAATACATCACAATGACATACATTAATCCACAATCAAACAAACTAGCAAAAATATTTAAAAAATCCGACCACCATCGCATTCAGAACAAAAAAAAAACAAAATAAAAAATGCACTTGCACCCAAAAACACACTGAATACAAACAAATACGACCTCCCAGGAATCTAAAAACTGAACTGCTCTGATTGTAACAAATTTCCCATAGGACAAACAGGCAGCGCATTTAAACAACATTTAATAATAATATCGTGTGACCTGGCTGGCTCAGGTCTGGCGTCAGAGTTCTCAGGTCGCACCTGAATAAGTTCAGGGCCTCTGACGTGACTTAAAGACAGTTTTTTAGGCAGCCGGGACCGACAGCTTAACGTGTCCTCCGAAACACGGGAGTGGCCTGAGGTAAAATCTTTCGGTCAGAGCTGGGATCGAACCCGGGACCTTTGGACTAGCAAACCAGCGCTTAACCCACTCAGCTACGGCCACTCCTAAAGAACATTTACAAGTCTTAAATAGAAAAACCAAATCGGCTAAAACCGATAAAATCTAAAGGACACGAACTCAACACCTTGGAACAATTTGAAATATGCAAACAAATCACACACAATAAGCAAAACATCCTTAATGAACAATTGAATTTTGAATCACACTAAACATTTTGATCACATTATACAAGCACCACAATTCTTTTAACCAAAAACTGATCTAGGACGCCTTTGAAGATGAGTCTCCATGACACAAAAACGTTTGGATAAAAAGTCAGTAGAAATATTATTCTTTTTTTTTTCATTTTGGCCTTCACAAATTCCAAAATATGAAGAGTCAAGGTATGATATACCGAGTGTTTCATAAGTCAGTTTACCGAGTAAGTGTTTTTTTTTTTTAGAAGCAAATAATAAATCAATTTTATTCATATTGTAATTTAATTGAAACTGAATTTCCACTACACATAGGTTGTAAACTTAAAAAAATTATTCAAAATGCTTTCCACTAACTTCTATGCATTTTTCACATAGTTTTTTACACTTGTAGCAATCTGTTTGCATAGATTAATTTTTTATTGTTGTTTAAGGCTTCAAATGAGAGCAGCCATTGCAAGAGAATTTGAAGCCTTGAACAACAATAAAAATCCATGCAAACAGATTGTTACAAGTGTACAAAAACGCTGTGAAAAATGCATTGAAGTTAGTGGAAAGTATTTTGAACAATTCTTTTAAGTTTACAACCTATGTGTAGTGTAAATTCAGTTTCAATTAAATTACAATATAAATAAAATTGATTTATTATTTGCTTCCAACAAATACACTTACTCGGTAAACTGACTTATGAAACACACGGTATATGCCTACTTAACAACATTTTCTTTTTGACTTTTCTTGGCTACGTACTTATTACTTGAACTTTATATTGTACTATTGAGTACCATTATCAATGCGTGTTCAATACTTCATGTTATATCTCTTCTGATTGATGACAAGGCTGCACTTCCATACATAATCGACTGTGAGAATCGAACAATCGATGGTAGATACGTCAGGCTTAGCAATGGTTTGGTACAGAAATCGATATAGAAATATTTGATCGATTGTTTCGGTGGGGTAGATATAAAAGTGCAACCAATTACAAAAATAATCAATTAAAGAAAATAATATTGTTATTCACTTCAAACTATTACTGTTCATAATTTAACGAATAAACAATAAATAAAAAAACAGACACAGCACCAGTCAAAAGAAAGTCCACTCAAATTCAGCTTTGGTTCATGTCGAAAATAATATATTTACAAATTTCAAATTTAACTGCCACTCAGGCGTGTGCCAAAATCGATTTCCTTGTGACTAATTTAACCTGTCCTCCATGTCATTTAACTGGTGATGGACAATTTCGTCAAGGTTAACATTTTAATTACTGTTTGGCGGGACCCTATTCACTTTAGATCACTTCAACCTTGTGCAAAAATTAAGCAAACAATTATCACATAAATAGATGAATAAGATATAAATATATAAAAGAGAAAGATATATATATATATAACACATGGATTTAGATAGATATATAACAGATACTGTAGCATCAGTACAGCACACACGGCTAATTGGATCTATAATAGATAATCAACGCTCTTCTGGGCCCTCTCTGTGAGGGTAACCGATCGGATTGGCTAGAAAAAAGACTCAGTTCTCTGCTGTAAAATAACTTCCTGGTGAATCGGAACCCACCTAAAACTATACATCCAGCTCATCATTCAACTCATTATCCACGCACAGGTCTCAGACTGCTGTAGAGCGTTATTAGTAATTAGGTTTATAATTAACTTATTTTGGATTTAATGTTGTAGAACTCTAGCACACTGAACAGATTTATCAATTCAACATCTTTTTAATTAAAAAAAAAAATATTTTCCTACCCCTTTACAAGTTGCGGTAGCTTATTAAAAAAATTTCTACCTTCCATTTAAAATTTTCTACCAATATTTTTTTAAGTTTGATGTTGCAGTTTCATATTACTTTTTCACTTGATATTTACACATAAATAATTATTGAAAATAAACTTTGCTAATGAGTTCAAAACTCACTTATTCGTGTGATTGCCATTTCGAATTGTTGTAATGCTTCCTCAGACACAGCTAGAGGCCTACAGTTGAGTGTGATGGCCATTTCGATTTGTTTTAATGCTTCCTCAGACACGACTGGAGACCTATAGCTGGGTAGGCCTCCAGCCCTGTCTGAGGAAGCATTACAGCAATGCATATATAATAGCCATGACAGGCTGCTGTAGGCCTCTAGCCGTGTCTGAGGAAGCATTCCAACAATGCGAAATGCCAATTACACGAATAAGTAAGAGTGTTGAATTCACTACCGTTCATTTTCAATAATAATTTATGTCTATTTTGGATTATTGAATTACTCGGATTAATTAAC
Organism: Conomelus anceps; assembly: GCA_948455865.1. Classification (NCBI taxonomy): domain Eukaryota; kingdom Metazoa; phylum Arthropoda; class Insecta; order Hemiptera; family Delphacidae; genus Conomelus; species Conomelus anceps. The sequence goes on from OX418217.1 coordinate 20,550,740, forward strand.
ATGGAAGTTTTTTGGGCCAAGTTTAAGTTACTTTAAATTAATAAAAACAATTTGAATTAAATCAAATAATTATTTGTTTTGACAAAAATTAAAAAATATACAATTTTCATTATAATAAATAAATAGCAGAATATAAATGTTAATGGTTTAATATTATTAGAATATTTAATCCAGCTTTTCATGTATTTTTTATTTTTTTTTATTCCTGATGATGCCCACATGAGTCTGAAGACTTGTGCGTGGGTGAATGGGTGAATGATGAGAAAAATCCATAGCTAAATGGGATTCGAACCCAAGGCTGCAGGAAATGAAGCCAGCCAAAACCTTATCACAGACAAGCGCTTCAACCAACTGCACTACCAGTGCCGCCAATTCATTTTATGAATACTAATACGTCCATTAATGTTGAAAATTGTAATCCATATTTATCAGCAATCAATTTATTGGAGTACTAAATCACTTCGATCAAAGGTAATGGTTTAATATTTTAGGTAGCATTAAGTTATTACTCAACGGTAGGTCGCAGTAAGAGAATTATTTAATAATTTTATTATATTCATATTGCATATTTATTTAGTTTGAAAATTAACTGTAAATGCACACGCTTTTCTCACAAAGCTTTTATTGTGTGAAAAGTGAAAATATCAAACTATAAAAACCATTCCCATTTCATAATATTGCCCTCCATGCCTATGAATAACTTTCCCAATACAATCTCGGAATATCAGAAATACACTAAATGTTTTGCAATATTTCAATATTCAAAATGTAAAATGTCAAAAAAGGCTCTTACAAAATACTAATAATACACCAAATTTATCACAGATCCACAATTTATCAGAAAATTTCAAGATCCAAAAGAAAGCTGTTAGGTGTATGGAAAGAGTAAATAGATTAGATTCATCTAAGACAAGAGTCTCCTGACTGTTCCTTGTTTATGAATGTATGAAGCTACTTTATATTTATGTAAAATAGATTGATGTAAATCAAAGTCTTGACATACATGATTATAATACAAGAAGTTGAGGAGATTATCACTTGGTGAGTCACAATTGTAGCTTATTTAAACAAATACCTAGCTATATTGGAAACTACAACAATCTACCGCAGTTTTTGAAGAATCTTGAAAATATAGTGAAATATTAAAAAACAATTTGAAAAATATTTAGTTGATAGAGCTTTTTATAGTGTACAACAGTTCCTTTCACATCAAAATTGAGCCTTACCTCAACCAATTGATATAGTAATTAATTAGTGTATAAGATTGCTAATATTTTATGGTAACTAGTGTATAAGATTGGTAATATTGTATGTATATAATTGTTGATCTGACTTGTCTTATACTCCTTCACCGCGGAGTCTCCAAGACGTTATCTACAAAAAAATACAGAAAACAACAATTTTTCTACATTAAGTGTAAAAACTAGGGATACAAGCAGTAAAAACTTCTTCTCTTTTACTCTATATAAATAGAGTAAATATATAAAAACCAACAAATAATACACCAAATTTATTGAAATTTTTCAACGTTAGGCTGAGTGATGTAAAATAAAAAGTATTCACCAAAACTGTCAAGGAAATATTTCCTTTTACATTTTAAGTAGGCTAACTCGTTCTTGTTGAAAATACTTTCTTAAAGTACTAATAACTTATAAAATCCATCCTTTTCTTTTCCTCTTTTTCCGTTTCTCTTTCCTTGTCCATTTTTCTATGTTTTTCTCTTTCTCTTTTGCTTTGTATTTGAGCCTGATAAATCATCCTCAAGAGATTTCACAAAGAGTTAAACGATCAGCATTTTTTAGCTTCATCCATTCTTATAATTTTTTTTTGTAATTTACCAGTAGGCTACTGTATTTAACTTACCTTATTGCATATTATATAGTATAAATTTACTTTTCTATTTTTCAATAAATCCCAAACTCACACGTCCGTTTCTGATTATCGGTACAGTTTTCACTAAAACTTGGCTTTTTTATAGCTTTATGTACGGTATTTTTATAATTTTTTTTGCTTATTCACTGTATCGAATTAACTTTGCATCGTATAAAATTAATTTTTTTCTTAATAAATACTAATTTTCCACCTTTGTTTCTACCTTCAATTGAGAACTCACATTGAATGCCGTCGTTTATAAAAGGATCCTGACACACACAAGGCCGCACAGCTATTTATAGAACAGGCTAATAGTTACCTTTACTTACCTAACCTTACCTTACCGTACCATATAGTACAGCACAACGGGTGTGGGAGAAATTAATTCATCCGTTCACCTTCTACTGTGTAATAATGCAGTTACACTTCACATGCAAATCCCAACTGAAATAATAATAATAATAATGATAATAATCGGATCAATAAAACTGGCTCGCATTAATAATAAAGTTCTCAACAGTGGCATTGTTATGTCTGGATTTTCCAGTACTCAATATAAAAATAACCGCTCAATAAACATAAAAATGACAGAATGTGCAGCTGGTTACGTATTAGAAGTCCTTGACATCAGATTTATTTCATTTTCAACTATTGTTGCCAATGAAATCTATTTCAAGTGCTCTTGTATACAGATACATTATGTATTTAGACGAATATGGTACAGTACCAGGAAATTACTCCAAACCTACGTGCATACACATGTTATGTATCCAGTTTTATTTATTTGAGGTAGGTATATTATATAAATCAATGAGGTGTTAGAAAATTGGGAGGGAGATGAAGAAGAAATAGAAAAAGGAGAAATAAGAGAAAATGAAGAAGTTAAAAAAAAGAATAGGAAAAAGATGAGGAATAAGAAGAAAATATAGGCTACTAATAAATAAAATTTGATGTAGCACTTCCATATTACTTTTTCACTTGATATTTGAAGATATTATTGTTGAAAGTACTTTGCTAGTGGATTTAACACTATTATATTCATGAAATGGTCATTTCGCATTGTGATAATGCTTCCTGAGACATGCCTGAAGTCTTCTCATATGTAAGTGTTAAATTCACTAGCAAAGTATTCTCAACAATAATTTATAATATAAACTTGAAAAAACCACTTTTAAATGGAAATTAACTCACGTTATAGCGTGACGGCCGTTTCGCTCTGTTGTCTAGAGCATCGTCAGACGACCCACAGTACACTCATAATTTATCTTGCAATTAATTTTTTAATTGCTGTAGTCATGTGCTCCAGGAGCAAAAATTTAATGGAAAATGCGTATATAGGAAACAAATAATCCAATAGGGATCTTTGGTTTCCAGACCCCTCCCCATTGGCATCGACACTTCATAAATAGAAGTTCTGTGAACAGTAGACCAACTCCTTACTTGAAAGGGGGTGATACTTTCAAAAACGTTCAAGAGCACTTTCGACTCAATTTTCATTGCTTAATCCATCATTGATGATAAAAAACTTATGAATTCAATATCTAAAAAGCTCAAAATATTCAGCACCTCCTAGAAATTACACCTTATTGAAGGGTTACTTTGCATTTTCAGCAGCTCCTTTCACCTCCAATCATAAAAAGTAGAAATTATCCATTAAAAAAAAGTTCAAAATCTACCCCCATTTTCCAGTAAAATTTAGTTTTCCACCCCTAGCTTCATAACGGTTTATGTTTTACAACATTTTTTTCAAATTTAGAGTCTTAAAAGTTTTTATGATGTACTTAACAAAAAATGCCAACTATCTCAATGTTTGAGTTTTTTAAATTTTCTCATCCCTCTCCTGCCAACCTCCCAATCAATGTTTAGAAAATAGTTCACTGTCAACCTTATTGTTATAGAATCACCTTAAAAATCTATAAACCTATAAAATCACCTCCACTTTTAATAAAAAAAAGAAAAGAAATTACCCGCAAAATGAGTTTTTCAAAAGTCAATTTATACTTTACTATTATAGCAGTCAAGTTTATTGAACCTTTCTATAAACTTTGATTATCAGTTACTTCTCTCAAACTAAGAGTTATTTCAAATACTGTACATAATGATTATATATTGTAAAGCATACATTGCAAATGTATTACAACCGACTTATTTATTGTTATTCATCGATTTCATAGTCATAACTATTTCTAAGAGTCAGTGACTCAGCGTCATTAGGAATTAAGAATGAATCAAATAATGACATTATTTGTTTATGTACCGTAGTTCTTTCTTCTTAATATTAGATTCAATGAACCAATATTATTATTATTCACTGACTAATAATAATAATAATAATAATAATAATAATAATAATAATAATAATGATTATAATAACAATAATGATAATAATAATAATAATAATAATAATAATAATAATAATAATAATAATAATAATAATAATAATAATAATAATAACAATAATAATAATAATAATAATAATAATAATAATTACAATAATAATAATAATAATAATAAAACTGTAGTAATAATAATAATAATACTGTAATAATAATAAAATATAATTTTATTTCCATCAGCAAAAAGGACAGCAAACATGATTTTTCATATTTTTCAAGAAAAAATGAACCACTTTTACTAGTAGCCATTAATACATTCATAAATATATCAATTACTATCGCTATTAATAGTCAATAAATAATTGGATAATCCAATGAAACGGCTAACTTGACTGCATCTTAGTCATTCGGGGAACGGTCAGATGGCTATTTCTGAGTTGGGGACAGACAGACATTTGGAAATCACCCAAGTACTCTCAGTCTGCGCTCAAAAAACTACAACGTCGTGCTGCTGACTGGAATAGGCGTAAATAGTAGTTTATACAACGATTGTATCATAAATGTCTTTAAAAGACACGAGTTGGGACACGAGCGAAGCGAGTGTTATAAACATCTCACGAGTGGCTTGAAGGTTAAGGCTGTGCGCGGGGGTTTTTGGTCATAATTTATGTTTAAAGATTAATGTATTGGATGTTATCAAGGTATTGAAATGTTATATATTGCCGTGAGAATTTTTTTTTCTAATTTATTCTGTGAAATATGATGGCTGAGAGTTGATATTATTTTGATGTTGAAGATCCATCTTGTTTCCACTAATATGTAATATAAACTTTAAAAAACTACTTTTAAATGGAAATTAACTCACGTTATGGCGTGACGGCCGTTTCGCTCTGTTGTCTAGAGCATCGTCAGACGACCCACAGTACACTGACTTAAGGTATCACACCTTAGTATCATACCTTAAGTCAGTGTACTGTGGATCGTCTGACGATGCTCTAGACAACAGAGCGAAACGGCCGTCACGCCATAACGTGAGTTAATTTCCATTTAAAAGTAGTTTTTTAAAGTTTATATGATATTATTTAGTGTTTGGAGGCTAATGATCTCCCCCTCCCCCTACCATACAAGTTATTGAAACTTTTGGTGATTTTTTTAACTAAACGATACCTGACTAATACAATAATATATATTTTATTTCAATAACATTTTCAGTTTTTTTAAATCTTGAAAAATGTTGAGTTCTTCAAAAATTTATTTTGAAGAATATGTTATAAAAAATCAACAAAAGTTTAAAATGACTTGTGGGAAAGATCAATTTTCCCAAAAATTTTAACTTTGAGCCACCTATTTCACAAAATAATTTATGAAAACGTTTTGTAATCGCCAAAGAAATGGAAAAACCATGAAAAAAATCATTTGCAGAGCTGATGCTCCAGTCGTATTATTTTTGCTACATAACTACAAGGCTCCGACTACACGGTACGCGCATAAGTTTCGCTTTCCAGGCAGCGTAAATGAAGTTGCGAGAGAGCCACCCATCTAATTATTTTTTCCATCAGCTGCTCCTTTAAGGATATATTTCTCACTTTTGTGTCCTTCAGCGAGTTTTTATAGGAATGAGACCTTGCACAATCGTATTTTTTTCACCAAAAAGAACATATATATTTGTAATTCCATTAAAATCGTTAGAGCCGTTTTTGAGATCCGTCAGACATGCATAAATACACACATACACACTACACACATACATACAGAAATTGCTCGTTTAATATAAAAGAATTTGGAGTTCCACAACACAGATAAAAAGTCTACTGATAAGTTAAAATTAAAATAATATATTTGTATAAAGATATTATTTCCAAACTTTGCTATAAATGCCTGACACTTAGATTTTGGAAACTGCATTTCTATGTTAAAAGCTATGCAGCATTGTTTCAAAGCAGTGATTGGTTATATAGTGTCTGAATTCAGCTTAACACAAATGCAAAGACATCTTAGCATTAAAAAAAATGAACTTGTTCAATTTTTAAACAAAAATAAGAGGCCTATATGCACAATAAGCGTTTAAACTGCGTTTGGTTTATGGATAGTTTAAACTGTGGATTCATATGGCCATACCCTTTTTTGTGAATTGGAAAGCATAATTATGATGTTTATAGAAATCAAAGCAGTTTAAATAGTGCAAACCAACTCAGCACAATTGATAGAGACAGTAACAATTATTATCCTTGGATAGATTGTTGTATTCGTTTATTTTTGTAAAACACTTGCTAGTCTTCAAATTTTGTAAACATGTGTACCAGCTTACAAAAACAATTCACTGATTGACATCTCAATGAGAGAACACCTGGCTCTAGCCAACGTTCTCATCATTATTTTCATCCAATGCTAAAACTGCTATGCAGTCATGGCACAGAGTGAGCAGGAAAAGGCGAAGTTCCTGACACATATTTCCTGTAACTAATTGCAGGCCTTCTTTCAAAGCTTTTTAAAAATAAACTCAATAGGTAGAGAAATCTTGTGGGAGTGGGATTGAGAGAGAGTGAGTGTGTGAGAGTGAGAAAGAGGAAGAAGAGCAAGAGAGAAATGGGTAAAAGAGCAAAAGAAAAATAGGTAGAAGAGAAATAGGTGAATGAGGAAGAGAGAAATAGGTGGGAGAGCAAGAGAGAGAGATAGATTGATAAAATTACTTTATTTCGAACTTTACAATACAAAAAGTATTAGGAGAATAAGTAAGTAGGTGGCAGAATTAGATAGAAGAGCTAGAGAGAAATAGATAGAAGAGCATGAGAGAGTGGAGAAGTGAGAGAAAGATAAATAGATAGAAAAGCAAGAGAGAGAGAGAGAGAGAAATAGGTAGAAGAGCAAAAGAAGAAGAGCAAAAGAAAATAGATGTGTGTTTTGGTGTGAGAGTGAGAAAAAGCTAAAGATTGGAATTGCTTGGAATGAGAGAAATAATATATAAGATATACTGTATAAAAGAATAATTATATACAGAGTGTCCCACGAGTAACCCGACAAACTTCTAGGGTGGTTTCCTCTCATCAAAATAATGAAAAAAGTTTATACAAATATATGTCCGGAAATGCTTTGTTAGGGAGTTAAGGCTAATGAAAGATTTCCCCCCGATTTTCTAGGAAAGGATGGAAATAAAGCCAAACTGATTTTTTATGGCGTTAAGTTAGTTGTTACATCTATTGGATTTTATGTAAAATTAACTGAAAAATTGAATAAAATACGTCCCAGACCTCTAGAATCACCCATATTTGAGATATCAGACAAAATATGCATATTCGGTCTCGAAAAACATTGACTCTATAGCTGGGTTTACACCTAAAGTCAGTGACAGAATTGTCATTGACTTTTGTCACAAACACAAGTCATCGACACAAGTCACTGACAGATAATGTTGTACTTTTGTTTTGGTCAGTGACATATTGTATCTCACAGCCTGTCCGCAATGCTACGCCACCAGTACTGATTGAGTGTTCCATGTATGAGTGTTTGGCGCGCGAAACAGGAGGCTTTTGTCGCAGACAAAAGTCACCACAGCGTTTACATATACTGCGACAGGAGTCTGTGACATGTTGTCAGTGACAGTCCTTTGATCGTTACCGACTCTCGATGGGAAACCTAAAATCGTGTCTGTGACACAGTATTTCTGTAGCTGACAAAAATGTCACTGACACAATGTCGCAAGAAATTTTAGAAGATTTTGTAAAGTCTCTGATTTTTTGTCGCTGACATGTGTCACAGACTCTGGTGTAAACGCAGCTTATGAACAAAACTTGTAGTAAATTTAATTCTGAAGAGAATGGTGTAAAATAGGTTTATAATAAACAAACAGAAAGTTTAAAAAATTAATTTTTAATTAGAAAATCTTCGAAGATTTTCTCTACGCTACTGGTTTTTGGTCATTTTTTCGAAGTTATTAATTTATTGGAATGTTATCTATTGTCATGCGAAAACTTTTTAATTAACTATTTTGTGAAATACGGGTTTCAAAGTTGATTTTTTTTTTGTTTCAGAGGGTAATTGATCTCTCCTAAGAGTTAATTTAAACGTTTGGTATTTTTTTCATAACTAAGACACCTTAGGGAATAGGTTATGAATTATGAATATGTGAGGAATTTATTTTGAAAAAACTAGGATGAAATGAAAAATGTGTCATTCTTTTCCTCAAGGTGTCTTTCAGAAATAGAAAAATAAAGAAACGTTTAAAACAGCTCGTAAGTGAGATTAATTGCCCCCAAAACCAAAAATTAAACTTTGAACCCCCATTTTTCACAAAATAATTTTGATGAAATTTTTTCTCACATGGCAATAGACAGCATTTCAATGCTTGTATGGGTAACCGTGCTTCAATCACTTGGTATTCTAAGCTGTATTATCACTTACCTGGTGGTTCGGAGCCCACCTAAAATAGTGGGTCCACCATTTTCCCCATCACATGGCTCAAATGGCGAGGTGGAACTATATTTAAGGGTCTCCTCACCAATAAAAGCCATACGCTTATTATTATTATTATTAATGCCTTAATAGCATCCAATACAAGAAACTTTGAAATCTTTTAATGGGGGGGATATCGGGTATTTAGGGCCCCTCGAGTGGTCGCCATTGCCTCTATTGATTGTGAATATGTATGTATGCAATAAATAAATCAATAAAATATTTTTGCAATGGACTTCGTTGTCTATGGTAAACAAATGAAAATCTTCCATTGGAAAGCTCCCATTAAGCTTTCAATCCAGCAGGGTTTTTCATGATAAAAATAAACTGAATTAACATATTTGTACTAAGATGTCCTGTTACGTAAACGTAACACAAGCAGAGGCGAAGTAAAGCAATGTTTATTGTATGTTGCAATGCATAAATTTAGCCAAACAATAACTATCAGGCAAATTCCAGCGCTTTTCTGTTGGTAATTCCAGAAGTTTGGAGTCAATGTCTGTTTTATTCTTAATTCCCGTTCTTCATTCTGCCATCTTTTCAGCCTCCTTCTCCATGTTTATAAAAAATATCTTTAGTTGATGTTGTCTATTTTCGGATGAGAACTGAGTTGAAAATATTTTGCATAATTTCCTGTCGCGACCATTGTTGTATAAAGTCTGGCACCTCCGGTGAAATGTGGGGATTCCCTATCGGCATTAATTCACCTGGATCAAGAGTGTCTATTTTTAGTCGGGGTTATAAGTATCTTAGATCATGTAAATTACATAGAAATTTCCAACGGAAGTGTGAGACGATTCTTTAAAAAGATGGATTTCCAAGTGGTTATACCTTACATGAAAATTCTCATTTTATGGATGAAATGGTTACCGATTACCGGAGAATATTGATTTCCGGCAGAAATATTAGATCTGTTGAACAAAAATAAAAAAAATACGATTTTCCAAGCATTGCCGATGCACATTTTTTTGTGAATAGGGAAGCAAATGATGTTTAGAAATTAAAGCAGTTAAATGGTACATATACCTATCAGCACAACTAATAATAAAAATAATAATTATTTCATGTAAACTCGTCGGGTCCTTGGATACTCCGTTGTATTAGTTTATTTCCTTAAGAAAATATCTGCAATGTGAATTATTATTCTAAAAACTTCAATAGATGCAAAATGGACGAAGAATTTCAACAAAAAATCTTATCTAGAATTGGATGTTGTTGTCCTTTAGACTTACTACTATTATTTACTGTTACTTCTAATGCCTTACCAACGATTACTATTATTCTTTGAAATTGAAACCATTACTGTGAAGTAAACCAAAAACATGAATCTCCGCAGCAATTTAATAGTGGTTCTAGCTTCCTTAGTACTGAGTTGGATTCTTGTTTTTCGTAGTTCGCATTACAAATCGGAATCAGAACAATGTTGCTATCTACATTTGTAGTTTCGCACTAGTTTTTTTTTCTAATCCGTTCACGGTTGAGGAAACAGTGGCAACTATTGTTTAGCGGCAGGACAACTTTCTAGAACATTTTCTATTGTTGAGGATGGAAAGAACAACACTAAACGATGAGAATAGGCTTTTGTTCTATCACTATTCTTATCCATAATTATTCCCACATTGATTGTTATAACGGACCGCCTTTGTATGCAGCGAGGCTACACTTTATTACACAAGTTTATTAGTATGCCGTGTTGTTGGGAAATAATAGCAAGTTATTAGAAATTAAGTCCATAGTTTCTTCTACTCGCTAGTAGTGTGGTATTGCAGGAACGGCCTAACCAATCACAGGCCTGCATTTCAAGGTCACCCCCCTTAGGCCACGCCCCCCCTGGCCAATGGGAGAAGACCACGCCCCTTTAGGGGGGAGTCGGCCATTTTGTAAATTTTTGAGGCACGCCATTGGCTGCACATGTTGGAGTGGGGGACCCGTTTACCCCCCCTCAAGCCCCCTGGACCTATCCCCCTTCAAGCCCCCCTGCCCCTGTCCAAAGGAAAATGGCGCGCGCGCCCACGGTCTTTTTCCTTTTTTGTAGGTTTTGCCCAAACCTGTACTACATGAAAACAGCCATTTTGAATTGTTTCCACTTTTTTTTTGGGTGGGGGGATAAGTTTAGGAGAGAAAAAATAAATAACCTTGTTTAAAACAGCCATTTTCTTTTTGTAGGCATCTCCCAAACCTGTACTACATGAAAACAGCCATTTTGAATTGTTTCCACTTTTTCTCTTTATTTAAGCTTTGCCCAAACCTGTACTGCATGAATTTTTCTTTTTTTTTTAGACATCATTCAAGCCCGCACTGTGTGGGGGTAAGGTTAGGAAAGAAAAAAATAAATAACTATGTTAACAGCCATTTTGAATTGCCTCCTCCACCTCCATCACCTATAAAATGGAAGTCCTATCTCTCTCATTGCTAGAACTTTCTTTGTCTAAAAAATCTTTTTATGAGTAGTTTTTATAACGATTTATTAACCGTTGTTGCTCTGGTGTTGGAAACTGGTTAGCATCATATTTAACCTCTGGCTCTGACATATTAATCCTACGAAAAAACTCATCAACACAATGTTCTAGTGTAAGCCCACGACTTTCCAATTCCTCCCAGTTGAAAGTTCTCATAGCTATTAGACACTTTCCTATCAAATGATAAGCATATCGATACATTATAGTATTTAAATAATTCTTGTAATCCTGACTATTATGTACATAATCGATTAAAAGGCTTTCTAATACTTTTATACTTGTGTTAAGATTTTCAAAGGAGACAAATCCGGCTTTCTCATTTTTAAACTCTGTTCTACTCAGCAAATTATCTTTTTTCTCTTTATTAAAGTCATCTTTACTGAGTAGTTTTTCTCTCTCATTTTTGAATTCTGTTCTAGTCAGTAAAATATCTTTCTTAGCTTTATTAAAGTCATCTTTACTAAACAGTTTCTCTTTCTCATTTTTGAACTCTGTTCTACTCAGTAAATTATCTTTTTTCTCTTTTTTGAAGTCTTCCTTACTAAGCAGCTTTTCTCTCTCATTTTTGAATTCTGTTCTAGTCAGTAAATTATCTTTTTTCTCTTTATTGAATTCATCTTTACTGAGCAGTTTTTCTCTTTGCCCCTTTGCTTCTTCGATAATTATTTTCAAACTCGAATGAAGATAGTCAGTTGAGACTAAAGCTGTTTTTTCTTTATCAAAATTTGATCTAGTCAAAATTGTTTTCTTAAGTTCATCTATTTGTTTTTCACTATCAATAATATGTTTACCACGTGAAACACGTCCGAACCTGTCTACAGACATGATGTAACTAAAAATCTGAAATTACTTGAGCCTAACTGTTGTGAAAAACATACTCTACCATCAATCTAACAATGTTAGCCCTTTCTGATACATTTCAGCTCTGCCAGATCGAAAATAACTTCCCACAACTGATTAGAATCTGTAATTGTAGTAATGGGATGATCATTGCTACATCCATAGTGAAAATGTCCACGTTCCTCAATTACAATATCTAAGAGCTCATAAATTTCAGAGAGGATAGAATATTTTGAACTAGAATTTTTCCATGAGTCATCGCTATCAGATGACACCTTATCATCATAATCATCCTTATCTTTCTTAACATTTTCAACACAATATTGTGAGAATTTTACACTATTAGCTAGCTCTTTAAACTCATCCAAACTTATACCCATTAACAATCTGGATAATTTCTTGAACTTTGCAAAACTAAAACATTGAGACATTTTTAAGGTTATGTTTTAAAGAAGCTCTCACTGCGTGCTGCTACTACTACCTAACTGTAGCTCTAACAAACTTATACTAAATCAAATGCAATACTTACCTAATATTATATATTCTTCTCTTTCCACCCGACGGGAGGATGAATTCAATTAAACTTGATAGTTTGCTATCAGGTTTAACTAGCTCCATCTTTTTGCCGTAAGAATTTGCGGGCGTTAGCACTCTTAAAGCGCTTCCCCATCTCAAAACTGAAACATTGATTTTGCTTCTACACTAGACTACTGTGAAAAATATTTTTCATAATAGTCTAATATGGAAAATCTCAATTTATATTCAGCTAAGAAACAGGCCTATACTGCAGTCTACTTATCCTATATACTCACTTTTATTGCTTCGCTTTCCACCTGACAGGAGGATGAATTTAATTAAACTTGACAGTTTGCTATCAGGTTTAACTAGCTCCATCTTTGTGCTGTACGAAGCTGCAGGCGTTAGCTTAAAGCGCTTCCCCATCTCAAATCTGAAACATTGATTTCGCTTCTACACTAGACTACTGTGAAAAATATTCATAATAGTCTAATATAGAAATCTCATTTTATATTCAGCTAAGAAACAGGCCTATACCACTATCTTCCGCATTGCTCTAACATGCTGCATTATCCAGAAGAATCAGCGATGGTTTGTCCTCCTGAACAGGCCTATACCACTATCTTCCACATTGCTCTAACATGCTGCATTATCCAGAAGAATTAGCGATGGTTTGTCCTCCTGATGAATACATCTCATAACATATCTCCCGCTATTGAAACTTTCCAAAGTTTGAGCATTCAACTCGGATAGAAACTTTTCCGGCAAATATACATCAAAGTACGAATGTCCACCATGATTATTAATTTCATATAATCGCAGTATAATTCTTGTTCCAAATTGTGTGCGAGCTAACCTTGCTTTTTGAATAGGATAACTAAAGTCAGATTTCAATCCATGTATTTGTACAATAGGAATATTCTCCCGCGATGTCTCATTGAATCTAGTCAAACTGAATGGACGCGATTCCTGCTGCTGCTGCTGCTGCTGCTGCTGCTGTTGTCGCTGCTGATACATGGCGGTTGAGAAAAGCACAACTGTACTCGACCGGCGAAAAACTGGTAATGATGAAAAATATGCTGCCGCCTGCAATCACCCGCCGCCGGTTTCCTTATCCCCACCACCAGATTTCTTCTCCGCTCAAGGACAGACATGTTAAAACATGTCTGTGAGCAGTCAATAACCTTTTGTTTCACATATTGCGCAACACTTGATCTTCAATTTGTAATAGTTTATAAACGCTTAATTTCAACGGTCTGTAATAACATAGATAATCACTTATTTCATTAATATCGACAGTATCTAGAAAAATCGCCTTTAATTGTTTTGCAAATTCAACATCACCTCCTTTACTTTTAGTTTTTGCGATAGCCTCTTCACACACTTCAAACCAATCAATATAGTTTTGTAATTTTGATTCCAATTCACTATCAGCACTTAACCATTTGCTTGGATCCATAGCAACACTGTTGGCTTACTACACAATACTAAGCAATTTCTGTTTGCATTCAAGTATTTATATGAGTGGTAAAAGAACAGAAAAATTCACCGGATTAGCAACATCGCTTGTTAGATTGCAGATTCTCGCCCTGTGCAAGTACAATTGATATCCACACCATACACAAACCACTTCCTCTCCGTTATAATAGAATCCTTGGCGTGCATACTTGCGTTTATTCTCCTTGGTGTAAAATGGACATGTCTTCATACTTTTCATCCTATCCCCCTCGCACAAATAATCTATTTTCCGATCAATTCCTCTCTCCTCCGCTTTACACAACATTGATGATAAATAGTGTTTAGCACTGAATAATGCGCACCTACCATCGGCAATCTTATTATGAATTTTGCAAGCATCAAAAGTCCAACAACTAGAGAACTTTCTATAATCAGGTCTTTCAAAATTATCTGGTATTGTTTCAACTTTATTGTGAAATTTCTTCAAAAACTCTGCTTTTTCTCCACCCTTTGTGTATATTCTATCATAGTTTCTAAGATAAGCTCTTATTGTATCATCAGAATAATCGATTTCGCCCAATTCCCATTTTATTTTATGATGATAAAATTCCAACCAACACACTTCGCGATATGTCTTCCATGATAGCTCTGATTTTGGAAATGGCGGTTTAAAATGTAGAATAATGTAAGTATTTTTTGGATCAATCATCGCAAATTCCTTTAAAATGAACTGATTATTTTCATCCTTGAAACCGTGAAACTCAACAACAGCGAACGAATCATCACTTCCACGTTTGTTCTTCCTCGAATATCCATCACTCACTTCCCCCTCCTCCTCCTCCTCCTCCTCTTCTTCCACCCGCGCACATTCAACCTCCTTGTCTAGATCACACTGCGCTGCCGCTTCCGAATACAGTTTCCTCGACGGTTTCGAAGAACAAATTTCACCCATGTCTTCTAATCCTGACAATAAATCGCCGGTATAGCAAGATGGTAATCGCTCGTAGATATCCTCTTCTTTCCCAACTAGATAATCTTGAAGTAAGGTTGAAGAAGTTGATTGCAATAGAGAGTCACACGATGACGAACTTCCACTCGATAGCATGGCCTTTCACCTACTGACATAAAACCTACCCACTCCAACTTATATAGCCTACCTGCTGCACTCTATCGGAAAAACTACTGCACCTCTCTCACCATAGATGTTAATGGTGTATACTCTACAACATTATCGCTTATTAAAATACAATAAGCAGCAGTTGCAGCCGGCACATCTTTTCCAAATTCAAACTCAAGTCTGACGTCTACTGAACTCTTTAAAGTTGTTGTCTGGTGTGAGCAGTCAATCACCATAATCGGTGTATCTTTAGTGAATGTACTAAAATCAATTTCATTCCCATGTTCAGAATTTACCGGCGAATTAGAATAGCTTCCTGCAAAATCTAAAAACATTCTATACATTAACTGTTTGTTACCGAGAAGGTTATCATAGGGAAAGTAAACAGAATTTAAATACAATTTTACATTATACAACTCGCACAGGTCAAATTTAGCCATTGTAGAATTATATTTCAATTTTCTATCTGTTTGAAAGGCTAAAATTACAAATCTCGGCGCATCTGAATACGAAGCGGTTTTAATTGTCCAACTGTGTACTTTTGTTGCCGGTAAAACAGGATATTCGTGAATTTCCCATTTTCTAAAAGCAAGTTTTAACGGACGATCGCTATCAAGTAGGCGTAAAAACCTAAGGCGTACATGATCTTCAAGTTGTAAGTATGGCACTTTCCACTGTAATTTTGTAATGTCTATCTGAACACTTGAACCAGTTGCCGATTCGATGCAATTAATATCCGACGGCGATCTTAACAGTACGAGTTCTTGTTTCAGATTTAATATAATTTGTTGAAAATCTTCAAAAAAAGCTAAAAGTAATTTTAATGGAATACAAAAACTGAACTTGTTTTCGGTTAGAGTATACCCCTCCCTGTCGAAACCGGCCAAATGGTAAGTATTTTTATCAAACACGCTTTTCAACAGTAAACCTTTAATAGTACTTGTGAGACCTACAAGACGCGACTTTGCTACAGGGTGACCGGCCAACTCATATCTTATTTCATCAAACATAAACCCGATTGCATTACTTACTAGTTTATACTGTGCATCTATAATGTTACTCACACCGTCTACACCTATTGCAGTCTTTTTACACTTAACTTCACCTTCGATAATTAGGA
This sequence comes from Conomelus anceps, assembly GCA_948455865.1. Taxonomy (NCBI): domain Eukaryota; kingdom Metazoa; phylum Arthropoda; class Insecta; order Hemiptera; family Delphacidae; genus Conomelus; species Conomelus anceps. The sequence goes on from OX418217.1 coordinate 20,566,907, forward strand.
ACGATCTGCATGGTAGGCTATAGTTATCTTGCGAATTAATTGGGATTCTTATCTCATCAGAATTTGATAATCTTTGGTTTGCATAGGGACCGTGGGAATGGTACTCTAGACTTTTTATCTCGTTAAAAAAATGTATTTGCCTTTCAACATCTAAGATCTCACTTATTGCCGCTGTTGACGACATTATTCCAATTCACTTGGAATCCTAATTTCTCTAAAATCTTTGCGTTTTTAGATGTTAACACGGCGGAATGTGAAACTCTACTAACACTCTTTTGAACCTTTCTCTTCCCTTTCCTTTTCATCCTTGTTCTCTTTCCATTAAGATCACTATTTTCATATTCGCTATAGCTACAGCGAGCCGAATACGGGTTGAATACAATGAAACCCATTTTACTTCTTCTTCTTCTTCTCTCGAATATGTAATCTAACCGTTAATCTGTCTCCTCTGAAATCGACTAATGAACCGTTCTGGTCCGTCACTTTCACATTAATGCTCTGAAACTTGTGCGTATTTAAACGTACATAAACAATTGGATTTGGTGATTCATTAATTAAATATCCTGGAGGAACTCTTGGAAGAAACTCGTAAATGGTGTGTTTTTCTTTTCCATCACTATAACTCCCACACGCCAAATTACATGAAACTTCGATTGCTGTAATGTTGGATATTGAAACAAGTCTTCTGGAATAATGCCAAATAAGCGGTGCTAAGACTTCTTGATTAAAACCCATTATTTTGCCAATTGAATCATTATGAGTTAAATCAATCGGTTTATCAGAATAGATTTCGATTTTCATAGTATTATTATTCCCGCGTATAATGAGACCGTCACCAGCTACATTCAATTTTTCCTTGATCAATTTTACAATATTATCAATTTCATAAGAACCTGTTTCGAGTTTGACTAATTGATCGCCGTATTTAAAACTAGAATTTTTATCTTTAATCACATTTGGAATAGAATTAAAAGTCCACAAATTAACTAATCCAATTTCATATTCACAATTTCTATCTAATTCTATAACCTGCGGTAAATGTTCGTATAGATCGCTGCTTGTACCGGTCAGCGATATTACAGCCATAGCAGTACTTACCTCTGCTACTAAAAAGTTACAACTGAGCAGACAAGAATAACAAACACAGATGTCCGCAAATATTTGTATTAGGTTTTTGTATTTCATCAGCATTATAGAAAACGTTTACCCTTTTCTGTTTCTTCCAATAATTTACCAATTGTAATGGAGGTTGTAGGTTACCGATTAGATCAAAATAGAATACATTTATACCTTGTTTGTCATAGCACACCCAGTGTGTACCTTTTCCTGAATAATTATCCAAATTCACAATTGCCATCTCATTGAGACGAATTCTTTCTGGTAGTGTATCCTGCATATACACACCGCGCAATGGAATTTTCAATAAGTATGCCCACTTTTGTAGATCATGATCAGACAAAGCTTTATTGAGTTTTAAGTTCTCAATATTAACCGCATTCATGTTTTCCTATTCTTTTTCCGCCTACTTCTAGCTTCGCGTTTAACCGGTTTTGAATGAGTCTTCTTCCTTCTTCTCTTGCTTTTCATAGACGACAATAGGCCGTGTGCGTTATGCGGAACCGTCGAAGTCGAGGAGTTTAATATTCTCCCACCAAAATATTCTGGGTATGGTCGGAGATAATATCCCCTTCCCTTTACATGATTTGTCAATCGCTTAATAGCTTCCCGTCGCATAGAATCACTATTCCTTTTTTTACCCACTCCTTCTCTTTTCTTTCTAGATGTTTTTCTCACTCCTTTCCTTCTTCTACCACTACTACTAGAAACATGTGGAATTTTCATTCCAGATCCAATTACCGACTTGGCTTTCATTGCCAAAGTAACTAAATACGCTAATACCTTCTGCTTGTAGTCTGTCTGAGGATTCTTGAATATCGACCAAGCGCTGTCAGCTAAAATTTTATCTGCTCGCGAATGTGTCAAATTATCAGACGAGCGCGAATAACTTATGTCATGAATTTTGCAAGCTTTATCGAGTGAATTAACTCCCGGATCACCTCTCTTAAGCCTTTTTTCTAGCTTTGTACCAGGCCCGCAGTACTGGTAAGAATCAAATTTACCCCAATTAAAATTATGTGGTAAATGCAATTCTCCAGGTAATGAATCTATTGTTTTATTAAGTAGGGTGGACGCCGCGCTACCCGCTCTATTCACAACACCTTTCGCAATGTTACCTAAGACAGATAATAAGCCGCTTCCTATTATTCCTTTCCTCGTTGTTGCTGTTTTTCTTCTTCCTCTATGCTTGCCAGATCTTGTTTGACTGTTTTGACAAACCATCTTTTCGTCTAGACAATCTCTAGAACACTAAGCTCATGTTGATCGCGCCGCCCACCTACCTAGATAATTCTGCAAACATGTTTTGTTCTATCTATAAGCTTCTTCACATCTTCTTCTGTTTGACTTGCACAATTGTTAAGAATTTGATAAGAATTGTAAAAATTACATACGTGCGAGTAAGGTGAGAGTAAAGTCGAATACCAACTTTCAAGTTGATAATCAAACGATTTTGGTATATTATTATTTAAACCTGATCGAACACAGGCATTAATAAAGAAAAGTGTTTTATTTTTAGTTCTCTCCAAATCTAATAAGTGTTTAGAAAACCAATCTGATTCGGTATTATCTTTGTCGAGTAGTTGATAACTTGTATCTTCCTTTTTGGAAGATGGTGTATCATGATTGAAGCTAGAATTCATAGTTTCCTTTTCAAATAGTACAGCACTTTGATTGAAATTTAAGACGTTTTGCAAATTTAGTGTAAAACATTTTTGATTAACTAATTCGGAATAATTCAGATAAAGAAGAATTAGAATTGAAAGCCAATATGCTATGCACGTAAAGATGCAAACTATCTTAATCACATTTGCTGTTGATCTTACACAAACCAATTGCGGTCTATATTGATTCTCATTATCCTCCTCTGTGAGACTCATTGCTGCACACGTCTGCTTTGTTCAAATGTATACAACAGACTATGATCATAACCGGTTTCAGTACTCGCCAACATGTTCAAACATGCACATGAAAATCAAATGTTTTATTTTTTTTGTAACCCGGTTTGGAAATTTTCTCTATAAATAGCCGGGTAAGCACACGATTTTCACCAATTACTTCAGTCAGTGTTTGCAAATACCACCACGCTACCGCCATCATCATCATCATAGTCATCCGTTCTAGGTAAGTGTTAGTATAACATAGTATAAACACAAAATAATACACAAATTTCAATCAAACCTTTTTTTTATTAAAAAAATATTAAAATTTTGTCAATTTAATATTGGTTGTGATGTATTGCTTTGCTTTGCTGCCCTTTTTCTTTCTATTCCCCACCACTTCTTCCACCTTAAATATATGTCTTACCTCCAGATGATATTGATTCCTATTGAAGGAATCAATATTTTTAGAGGTAATAGCATATATATAACGATGTGGGAGGAAAACCGTAATATTGCTGCCTTCCTCCCCCCTCATTGACAGGAGCACCCTATCACCGTAGATTGTTTTCACAAGCTTGGCGTGCTCCACCCGATATTTACACCGCTCAGAGAGCTCTCTGAGCGGTGTTGCTCGCCGTCGTTGATGGTGACGCGGTCGGTTGAATTCATTGATATCGAATTCTTGAGCTTCGCCAGCTGCGTCGCCATCATCAGAGTCGAGTTTTTGCTGCTCCTCTTCATCGGATGAAGTTAGCGATAGATCTATTGGCTGCGTTTCCGCAGCCAACATTGCCTCTTGATAAGTGGTGGAGGTGGAGGGTGTGGGATTGGACGCAGCCAACATTGTCTCTTGATAAGTGGTGGAGGTGGAGGGTGTGGGATTGGAGCAGACTGTCGCCAAACCGCGTTGTTGCCACTCACGTTCCAGAAGCCATCGCTGAAACAGTGATGGCGGCACCGACCATGCTGGGAGGTGTGGAGCCGGTGTGTGAGCGGTCAACGAAGTGTTAGCCTCCGCCTCCATCACCTTAAATCAGAAACACACATTCAGTTAGACATGGTTTTTAGGAATAATTTTCCAAATTTTTGAAAAAATTCTTCCAAATTCAAAATTTGCAAAATTATTAGAAGTCCAAATTTTTTAGCGGTGATGACGGTAACGTTGTTGAGCCGTCTTAAAGTCAACAAGGGTTGAGAGCTACATTGATTGTGACGTTCACATACTACTAGTACTACTATGAGCTGTGCTAAAGTTACACTTTTCATACAATTATTAATGCTGTATCTGTTTATTTTTAAAATTGTAAGACAAACGAATAATTTTCTATCTATCTAACGTATAAAACTTTTCCAGTGTAGCACATACATAGTGATAAAAAAAACATCGTTTTTATCTAATGATAATTTCGATGTTAGTATAACATTCAAAGAAGGAAAAAATTAACTCGAAAGAAGAAGAAGATATCATTACTAATGATGTATGTTTTAAAGTTTAGTGTTGAGATTTTTTAAATAATATTTCACAAGAAAAAATATTGCAAAACATACCTGTGGTTGAATGTTGGCGGCGGTGTTGCTGGGTGTAGTTGAAGAAACCGTGTTCATGTTGCGTGCGTGCAATTTGCAGGATAACTGATAATTTGGCATTCGAACTGTAGCGCTTTATATACCCAAAATTCGTCCTTCTTCAAAGCCGGTACTAAACACCGGCCATCATTATGTGTGTGTGTGACTTTCACAAAGGACAATTGCGGCGGCGGGCCAACACCCGAATCGGGAAACGGGAAGAAATTCTAGTTGTCCTTAAAATCACGTCGGGCTAACGCCTACACCAGAAAGATATTTTCATTGTCTCATCACACTCTGACGTACATCATAAAGAGAATACATCCTTCTGCGGTGTGACGTAAATTAGAAGGGAAATAACTTTGCAAACATACAAAGAAACCGTTTATACTCGCACCGCTGTTATAAATAGCTTAGTTCTTCTATTGACAGTTTCATTGTTGAATTTTGTGCTGTGAAAGACGTCTAAGCTGACGTTATTGTTTCAGAATCAACTTCTACCACAACGTGAGATATCCTTCTCTACATTTGTATTAGCATTTTGAGAGGCTGACTGTCCATCCCACCGTGCTGACAACGTATTTTCTCTACAATCACACACGCAGATATCCTTCTCTACAAACAGCAGCCTGAGAGGACACGGGTCATCCTTCACACCTTCTTCATCCATCGTTCGACAGAATTGAGGAGAATTCAACATCGTCTTGAACGACATTCAGATTAGACGGCTCAAAGCACAATTTCGGTGAGATTACATCTGATAATTTGTTTCGGAACTTTTGTTATACAATTATTCAAATGGAATACAAACTTGAATGTTCATCAGCTGCGATTAGGAACGTATAGATTTAGATTCATTAATAACGAAATAGATTTAGAGTTACTATTATCAACGTTAAAAGATAAAATATTTGAAATTTTAATTAATCAATCGAGACATTTTGACGGAAACCTTCGTTGGTTCATCGCTGCTACCGTTAATCTTGTAAAGTTATCTGCGTTAGCTGACGTTAGCGGTGATGGACAAGAATTGAAGGTTGAAACTAACGCAACATTTCACAGTACGTCTCATAATATCGTTAATATAAGTTTAAATAAGGATGAATTACTCAGTCAGTATGAAGCGGGGTCTAATAAGTTACAAAATGCTCTTGACAGATTTTTGTGTTTTGGCTCGGGATGGGTTGTTAATCGTATACAACATTTAGACCTTAATTTTGCGAGATACAATTCCATTTATGCAGGGTATAACAATTCATAATTTACTAGCACACCTAAGGCAATAATAACCAAAAAAAGTTGTAATTAATATCAAGAACCTACATGATAAGAAGTGCTTTCTATGAAGTGTTCTTGCATATCTGCATTACAGACGTAATAATTTGAATGTAGAATATTTAAAACAATACGAAAAAGAGTTAAATATTAATAAACTTTCCGTCAAAAATCATAAAAAATTCGTCGGATTACGACCAAAATTATATTCGTTTGAGTTTCTCAATGAAAATAATGAAATTCAAAATAAAAATGTAGCTAAAGGCGTAACAAGATACATTATTGATTCAAAACTGAGATTTTCAATGTATGAAAAATGCTTATTTGAACGATGTGTTCATTACGAATCATCAAATTTGATACGTTCCTATTTACACCATATATTTCAGGTTCGAGTGGGTAGAATTTGTATTAGTCCGCTGGATGATAAGCGTTTTTTACTTCCATGTCGAATTAAAACTTTAGCGTGGTTTCATAAAGACATACCTAATTTCAATGGAGAGGAGGAGGAGGGAAGCGCGGGTGAAGGTAGAACTTGAGGTCGATATCGTCATCAGGAAGTATTGGATAGGTCAGGTTTTGTTAGACGAGTGAAAGCACAGTTGAGTTACAGTCGTGTTGTGGAAGGTCAGTTTTTGCATTTCGCGTTAGCCGGCTTGTTGCAGCAAAGGTGAAGGACTCGAACGTGTTTTGCGTTATAGCGTGCATAAAAATCCGGCTGCATATATTATTTATTACAGCATAATGGTGGATGCGAGTCAACATTGAACTAAATTTTACACTCTTCCTTATTCCGAGTGCATGGTTATTACAAAATGAATACTGTTCGTCAACGTTTAGCTAAGGAATTACACTCGAGTGCACGTAAAAACTTTAAAAGACGGAGTTATGTTTTAAAGGGAATTTTGGACATGTTGCAGGCAGATTTAATTGAAATGACTCAGTTTACTAAAATAAACTCTAACTACAGATTTATTCTATCGGTTATTAACGCGTTTTCGAAATACGCGTACGCCGTTCCTCTCAAATCAAAATCTGGTCGCGAGGTGAGCATAGCCTTAAAACCAATTTTTGAGAAAAATCGCGGTGTACGTTTGCTGTGCACAGACCAAGGGTCGGAATTCTTCAATTCGCATGTGAAGGCGTTATTAAAGAAATATAACATACACCATTACCATGTCTACTCAGACAAAAAGGCTGCTATTATTGAACGATTTAATCGAACATTAAAGTCAAAAATCTACAGACATTTCACCAAAACCGGGAATTATAGGTGGATAGATATGTTAGACAAGATTGTAAGCCAGTATAATGACACCGTTCATTCGACGATTAAGTTAAAACCTGCTGAAGTTACACTAAAACATGAACAAAAAATTATTGCCGAGTTAAATAGACAGAAATTACGTAACCTGAAAAAGAACAAAATTAGACCTAAATTTCGTCTAGGCGAAGTAGTGCGCATTTCGAAGCATAGAAATATTTTCGATAAATCTTATCACATCAACTGGAGCGTAGAATTGTTTAAAATTGTTTCCGTATACCCGTCAGATCCGCCAACATATCAATTGAAGGATTTTAACAATGAACTTATATTGGGGAGGTTTTATGAACAAGAATTAAAGAGAACTGAGTTGGACGAGAATGATATGAATGTTTATTTAGTTGAGAAGGTACTGAAACGTAGAGGACGAAAGGTGTTAGTACAATGGGTCGGATTCAAACATCCTAGTTGGATTAATAAGACGGATCTTCTTGTTGATTAATAATACGTACGGTATGTATTTTTCAGAGTATGCCATCATCATCGCTGTCGTTCAAATTTGAACCTCACAATTGTAAATTGACAAGGCTTTTAGAAAAACTTGTAGATGAGTTAAAATGTTGTTGTACCGATTCAAATTTTACTTTGAATGATTATTTATTATTTTTAAGTGGGAAATGTGAGACAATACAACAATTTGGACATTTAAGCTTTTGTTATCTATCAAAAATAGATTTTGATAGGTTGAAACGTGAGGGAAAAAGATTACCAGACGTTGTTGATACATGTCCTTGTACTAGATTGGGTATGATGGAGAGTGAAATACGTAGGTATGTTAGTGAACATGAAACTTTAAGCTCTTTTGGAAAGGATATTATTGACACTATGTTAGAGAGGTGTGGATTAGAAGCCGAGTTAAAACGTGATTAAGTTTAAGTTGCTAGATAAGAACATTTTCTTTCAATTGTTGAATTATTGTTTAAGAAAATAAATAAGTGTAATAATTTTTAAGTTAGTATATATAGCTTTTGGACATGTTGTATTATTGTTGTTTGAGAGAATATAGTGCGACATCTTGTTGGTTGTTTTATTGTGTGAAAAAACCCATGTTTTATCTTTTAGTTGTAGTTATGACGTGTGTAGGAACGCACACACACACACACACTGTTAACAATGATTGAAAATAAGGTATCAAAGAAAGATGATGTTAAACCTGAAATACCTATTTTAAATTTCGACGAATTGATTATCAGCAGTACAAAGAAGACATCAGGTGAAAACAATAAGCATGGCGATCTTTTTCCGCATAATGTACGCGGCTTGATTATTGGGTCTTCAAATTGTGGAAAAACGAATATTTTGTTGAATCTAATTTTTAATAAAAAAACATTACGCTTTCGCAGCTTACATGTATTTAGTAAATCGTTATATCAACCAAAGTATGTATTCTTGGAAAAGATTTTCTCCACGCTAAAGTTTATAAAGTTTTTTATGTCAGATGATATTTCTAGCATCCCGAACCCGAATGATTTAGAAAGACATTCTTTAGTAATCTTTGACGATTTACAACTGCAAAGAGTTCCACAGATCAAAGATTATTACAGTATGGGACGACATAAAGAAATTGATGTGCTGTTTCTGAACCAATCGTATGCAAGTATTCAGAAGCACATAATTAGAGAGAACAGTAATATAATTTTGGTCTTTAGAGTAGATATATTATCTTTGAAACTCATATATAGGGATTTCGCTGAGAGCGATATGATATTTAATACTTTTAAAAATATGTGTTCCGAGGTTTGGACTAAAGGTGAAGGTCATAACTTTGTAACAATCTGCACGGAATGTAAATTAACCGATGGTAGGTACAGATTGAATTTAGACGTATTTTTAGACCCGAACCAGTTCAAATAGACTAGTATATAACAAACGCGATTTGGCGGTTAGTTGTTGAACGGCATTATTATTGAGTGTTTGCAATTATGAAAGGTGGTAAGAAAACGGTAGGACAGAGGAGAGGGAAGGAAAAGGTGAGAATAAAACGGCGTGGAAGGGAAATAAAATCGAGAACAAGTGTGAACGCTAGTAGAGATCTTTTAACGAATAAAATTCACGATTTGAGGAAATCCATTGTTGAAAAATTTAATACTTTACGCGGAGTACAGTCTGAAACAGAGACAAATTTGAAAAATAGGTTGGCACCAATTATAAACCCGCTCCAGGAATTGAAGGAATCTTCACTTAAAATTGAAAAACAAATCAAAGCTGAGAAAGGTAGTGAAAAAGATTTCTATATAAAAAAAGGGGAATCAACAGCTGAGGAGGAGGAGGAGGAGGAGGAGGAGGAGGAATTGACAGATAATGAGTCTGTTTATTTCGACGAAGGTGAAGAAAAAGTTGACAAAAAGTCGGATTCATCTACTGTTTTAAGTAAGTCATTTTCGCTTAAGAAAAACCCAGTACAAGTTTTGCTTGATTCTTATTTAGACAGTTTTCACACATTAAAGAAAAAAGGTGTATCATATGGAATTCAATATAATTTGGAAAATGGTACATACTTTATGGGAAATAAGGTACCGATTGAGTTTGTAGATAAATACATTATTGTTAGAGGTAAAAAATTTAAAATAACAACTGGTTTGTTAGAATTACTTTTTGAATCACAACCGAATGACGACGAATGTAGCACACTCGACTTTCGAAATTATAGAAAAATTTTAATTGAAACAGGGGCGCATTTGAATAAAGATGGATATGTAAAGAGAACTAGTGGAATTAAATCACGGTTAATTCAAAGAATGTTTCCATCAAGAACTACTTTGGCTGCAAGACAGCGTGTAGGTAAAGGTTTGCATTTTTTGAGAAATACAAGTCAACACAGATCTTATATTTTCTATGATAATCCAAATGAGTTAGTTAGCCGGTTAGTATTACTTTTATCTTCCAGAAAAGCTGGTAACCAATCACATTCGATCGAAATAAATTCAATTTTGGAAGAACTGAGGGAATCCAACATTATAACCTAGACTAGGCGTAGGCGTGAAGCAGGTGCGCCGATAGCACAGTAGGTTGAAGGAGTAGGAACGGGCGACCTACGAATAACGTGGAAAGGAGACACCCGATTACATGATGTGGGTTGCGAGCGAGCCTTGAGAGCTGCGACAGTGAAGCGATCTGTCGGGTGAGCAGAATGCGAATTAGCGCGCAAAGGAGACAGGCCGACAACATGCTGCGGGTTGCGGCGTGGGGGGTTACGGACAAGTGGAAGGAAACTGGCCGATAGGCGCCCAATATAGTGCTAGCATTTGACGTTGGGTGGGGTAGCCTATTCAGGAGACCGAATAACATTCTGACCGGCAAGTCAGTTCTACGGCAGCTGCCGCTTGACACGGAGCAGGTTCTGTGTTCTTTTTTCTTCTCAACATAAATCGCGTTGATACGCCGGTCGGACTCTTTGTTCTGCAAACAAAATATGACTCAAGGCTTCGCTCTTACTATCTTTGTTTTGTTTTTTTAAACTTGATTCTTGTCTCCTGCTGGAGATGGAAACAATTCAAAATGGCTGTTTTAAACAAGGTTATTCATTTTTTTCTCTCCTAACCTTATCCCCCCACCTAAAAAAAAAAAGAAAAATTCATGCAGTACAGGTTTGGGCAAAGCCTAAAAAAGAGAAAAAGTGGAAACAATTCAAAATGGCTGTTTTCATGTAGTACAGGTTTGGGAGATGCCTACAAAAAGAAAATGGCTGTTTTAAACAAGGTTATTTATTTTTTTATCTCATAAACTTATCCCCCCACCTAAAAAAAAAAGTGGAAACAATTCAAAATGGCTGTTTTCATGTAGTACAGGTTTGGGAGATGCCTACAAAAAGAAAATGGCTGTTTTAAACAAGGTTATTTATTTTTTCTCTCCTAAACTTATCCCCCCACCCAAAAAAAAAGTGGAAACAATTCAAAATGGCTGTTTTCATGTAGTACAGGTTTGGGCAAAACCTACAAAAAAGGAAAAAGACCGTGGGCGCGCGCGCCATTTTCCTTTGGACAGGGGCAGGGGGGCTTGAAGGGGGATAGGTCCAGGGGGCTTGAGGGGGGGTAAACGGGTCCCCCACTCCAACATGTGCAGCCAATGGCGTGCCTCAAAAATTTACAAAATGGCCGACTCCCCCCTAAAGGGGCGTGGTCTTCTCCCATTGGCCAGGGGGGGCGTGGCCTAAGGGGGGTGACCTTGAAATGCAGGCCTGTGATTGGTTAGGCCGTTCCTGCAATACCACACTACTCTCGCTCTTCTGTTTATAACAAGTTCGAAAATAATGCTGGCAACACTTTTTTTGAAGGATGAAGCCAACATAGTTTTGAGACCTGTGCGTGGGTAATGAGTTGAATGATGATGATGATTGATGAGTTGGGTGATAGTGATTGATGAGTTGGGTGATAGTGATTGATGAGTTGAACCGAGGTGGTTCCCTAAACACGGGAAGTGATTTTACGGCAGAGAACAGTCTTTTTGCTGGCTAATCCAATCGGTCACCCTTTTATCTTTATCATCTGCATGAATTACCTGCTACGGCTCATGGCTATGGGCTCTTCCCCATTGCATTAATTTATGGAGTAATTCATAACCTTCCGCCATCTTTATTTCTTTACTGAAGCGTTCCATTTCCATAAAAAAGTTCTGTAAAAAAACTATATTTAGTAAAAACACCCCCTCCAGAAACTTTATGTACACCAATCTTGAAAGTAAAACTCAAACTTTACTTACACAATTAACTCACAGCAGACATTCATAAGTAATTATCACACAGGAAAACCGGAACAGACACTTCAATAACTTTCAACCAATGATGAATATTCCTATAACACAATTTATTTCCAAATCTTTTATTGTCTAAAACAATTAGCAACGAGCTGACAATGAGTATTCTCAAACAGCTATCTGAGATACTATGATTTTCTCCAGCCCTTGAACAGCATGGCCATATGCCCTGTGAAGTTCTCTCAGTCGATCATCATAGCCAAAGACTACAGGAATTGACTATAGTGTGACATCATCTGGGTTTAACCACAGATATTGTTGAACTCTCTACTTTTTTGTAGATTACGTCTCAGAGACTCCAGTTAAGGAGTATAGGACAAGTCAGATCAACAACTTTACAATCTTATACTCTAGTTACCATAATACCTAAATCAATATTAGTTGAGGTGAGGCAAAAGGAACTCTTGTACACTAAAACGCTTTATCAACTGAATATTTGTAGACTCGTTATGAAATCCGGGCTAAGTGCCAAAAATTAACATTTCTGTTTTACTAGCAAAATGTGGTCTATGTGCCCAGTATTACTTGGTAAAAACTGGGCTATGAAGTATTCTAGATAGAAATAGTTCAAAAAATTGGTAACAGATCGCGCCACGGTCCAAGTGCCAATGGTTTGATTACAAAATCCGTGCTATGTTCTGAATGCATTGCTGCTTACTTGCACATGTTTGGTTCGTGTTTTCGTGTTTGAAAACCTTTCAGTGAAGTAGAACCATGGGGACAAACTAATGTGTTCAAGAAGGGTATAAAAATGGAAGCATTAAAAGGGTTGCAACTACCTCGGTTGAGTGTGGAAGGAAAATTAAAAATTGATAATAATAATAATAGTGAAAAAGTCAATATCTTTTTTTTTTATTGTTCACTTTATTTCAACCTGTTTTTTCTTATTTTGCAATTATTTGATAAAAGGACAACACGCACTATTGTACAAGGATTGTGAGAAATTTCAATATTTCAATTACTTTGAATTTTAATAATGAATAGCTTATATTGCTGTGTGATTACCAGCATTGGTGTCACATGCAACAATGGCTAAAGATCCATCCTCACATGTCACTGACCCACAGTTGTAAAACTGCAACGTGTATGCCTCCACTGTGAAATGGCCAGCACACTGTGATGTGAGTTTATTAATAATTACAATCAAATCATTTGAATTGACAGTTCTGTTAGTATCAGTGGAATTGAAGAGTCGATCCACATCTTTGAAAATGTCACTTAGCCCATTTTTAATTTTTCTCACATTTGGACTAAGCTTGTTTATTATTATTAACAATGAGGCACATAGCCCGGTTCATATTTTTTTAAGGCAAAATATGATTTTCTCCAATAAAGAAAGTGAATATTCACTTCAATTTCAGGGAATCTGGTCAGAACTAAGTACTAATACAGATAAGATGAAGAAAACTAAAAATAATGCAGATTCTTGTTGTTTTGTGAAGTTTTATGGTTTTCCCAGAAACTTTGATTTTGGCACTTAACCCAGATTTTACTATGAGTCTACATTTCTTCAATTATTGTTTTTTAATATTTCTACATTTTCGTCTTTTTAAAAACTGTGGTAGTTTGTTGTAGAGTTTCCTACCAATATAACTTAGGTTATATAACTTATAATATAACTTATAACTTATAATATAGGTTTTTGTTTAAATAAGCTACTATTGAGGCTCATCAAGTGATAATTTCCTCGGCTTCTTGTATTGTAATCATGTACATCAAGATTTTTGTTAATATCACTATTTTTTCTTATAATGTAGCATCATACACATATATAAGCAGGATTATCGCCCAGCTGAGGTACGGAATCAGTTCAATGCACACCAGTGTTTACGCTTCAGGTGTGCTACTGGCATCTTTTTTTTTGTAGATTACGCCTTGGAGACTCCAGTAAAGAAGTAGAAGACAAGTCAGATCAACAATTATACACTTGATATCATACAGCTGCCATACAGATACTCAGCTGTTGGGTACGGTACTCAACAATATTCCCATCCTTGTCATCAGATGAAGCTCGCACCATGTCCTCAGTGCATTTTCAGAATCCTGTTCATTTGTCTTCCTATCCAGTCTCAGGTATTTTCCGAACTTCAATCTGCTAGGTGGTGGACTGTGCAACCCAAGCATGACTGGAAGCTCCCTTCTTTCTTGAATCCTGTTAAGCAAATGGTTTTCTCTCTGTGCACGTCGGATCTCTGGGGGGGGGGGGGGGGTGTATTTTACAAAGTACTGGCAGACATTTAGTCTCAGTAGTCCTCATTAAATGCTGCATCTATTTTGCACTATGCTTCCATGTGACAGCACAATATTTAGCTGAGCTGTACACCACAGCAATGCTTGACATGCGCAGGGTCTCAACATCACATTTTATTGTTACCTGCTCAATAAATAATAATCCACACCATTAGTTGTCAGGAAGTGATAACACAATACCTTATTGTAGGCATAAAATAGCTGCTTCGGTTTTATTATGCAAGAAATCTGCTTCCAAACTAGTTTCAAGTACTTTATTAGCAAGATCGTGATGATATAATTATATTGCTGGGAATTTTTAGTCGGTAATTACAAGAATATTATTCCTATATCTATTTTTAGACAAACTATAACATTTAATGACATTAAAACATAACTTATTTCAATTTTACGCTGTTGTAGAAGTAGTAAATCATTTTAAATTAACAATAAGTAGTAAAAATTCCAATACCTTGATACCTTCAAATAAAAACAAATATAATTCAAATGAAGATATGACTATAAATGTGTCTGTAAACGTGACTGTGTAACTTAACCAGAAGACAACATTGCATTTCTTGGAGTTTTATTGGATAGGCGATTGACCCAGAACTGAATAGTATACTATACCGCCCTGAGTTCCTCATATTGAAGAAATATAATGTAAAATTTCATTTGGGGTATCTGCCCTGCGACAGCTTGCTAGGATAAATATGATAAAAAGTTGCGTTTTACAGCTTATCGTGGTCTTTAAATGTCACATTTATTAGGTATTCTATTTTTGTATAGGATAGCTCACCAAAACAAAACCTTGACCGGGTGTTTAAGATCAGGGGGGTAGATCTCTCCCCCACCCCCAAAGGCCCAGAAACAAAAGAAATTTAGGAAATTTTAGGAAGCCCTGAGAGACAATAATTTTTGACAAAAGATTAAAAAAAGATGACTTGAATCGCTGAAAAAGTGGCTTTAAAGGAACTATTTTTAAAGAAATTTCCAGAGGAGTACCCTGGACCCCACAAATTATGCATTATAGTCTTGAATTACTGTTAGAAAACTTTTAAAAGATACTTTTAAGTAAAGTACGGTTACTGTACTGTACTCTGTACCCCAATCAGGTAAGGTGGGAGATCGAAAATAGCAAAGTGGAAGTATTTTTAAGTAGGCCTGCTTTAAAATTTGGCTACTTGAACAACAATTTTTCAGCGCGAGAGTTCAGAGATCTATGATGCAAAAACAAGATAAAAATATCACTTTGACTTGTGGCTTAAAATAATGCAATGGATGAATTCATGCTTAAAATTCCCTTAAAATGAGGTTTTAGAGAGATTATTTTTCAAAAAAAATTCCCGGGGTGTATCCCTGAGCCACTCTTTTGAATAAACTATACATTAGAGTCTTGAATTATTGTTAAAGAAGGCTTCTTTCTCCTCTTATGGTGTACTGAAACCTACCCCCCCCCCGTGGGTCATCCCTTCCCCAGACTAACCCTCTAGTTACGCCACTGCTTTTCTCTGCATAAATAATACACTGGACTTCCTTCTATAAAATTAATAGTGGATAATGTTCAAACTCAGAAGGCTTCCAGAAATTTTGTGGCACTAGCAACTTTTGTAAGAGAGAGAAAGAGGGAGATACGTTCTATGTTCGCCAAAATGTGATGTAGGCGCTCAGGTTTACACGTGTGTATTATATAAAATCCAGGGTCGTCAGGCAGTCATTCACCCCGTGTGCTATGTGCTATTTGTTGTGCTTCTTCTATTTCTTCTTTTTCTTTTTATTTTCCTTTTTCTTATTTTTCTTCTTCTTTTTCTTCTTCTTCTGCTTAGTAGAAAAAACTTAATGTAAAAACTCTAAATTATTCACTAGTAATAAAAGACATCTTATTCAATATGTTTTTTAATCAATTATTACCTAATTCTCGTCACAACGTCATTAGCTATGCGCAGTAGAGCAGGCGCGTGCAGAATTTATTATAGTGTTGCAAGAACTTTTATCTGCTTTTTATAGAAATTAAAATAAATTCTTTGCAACGCACATGTGAAACACAGGCGGTGACCGTGGTGGAATAATAAGAATGCATAACTTATGTGTCCACCAGAAATTTTCAAACACTGAAAAAGTAGTATTTGCTCCTTTTTTGAAGGAAAATACATTTTAGGCGTTATCATTCCCCCGACATATTTTTTCAGTTGATATACCACTCACAAAAATATTGAATTTGCCCAGTGTAAGCAAGGTAAATACGGGAAACCTATGCAACGGAGTATCCAAGGACCCGACGAATTTCCATAAAATAATAATTATTATTATTAGTTGTGCGGATAGGCATATGCACCATTTAACTGTTTTGATTTATATAAACATCATATGCTTCCCAATTCAAAAAGAAAATTACATCGGAAGTTCTCGAAAAAGTTTTGTTTCTACTAATTATTTTTCTTCTTGTTCTACCAAACTCATATTATGTCGTGCCTCAATATTTTCTCTTTGTTTTTTTTTAATTTGACGATTTAAAATAAGTAAAAGATTTCAATACAATCAAAAATAAAACAGCAACGCTTGCAATGTAAAAAAATTAAGCTGATAGTCTTCAATTTTTTTTATTCGAAATAAACCAGCTGTCCAATGTTTTGATTTTCACTAGTCAAAACTAACCTAGATCCAATAGTGGAAATCTGTTTACATCATAATTATTTTCATACTCCCAAACTCCAAAATCAATAGCGATTTCACTTTGACTATGAAGAAGCTATATACTAAGTTTCAAGAGTATGGAATCCTTTCTTCAAGCGCTAGAGCACAGACGGACGGACGGACAACGTCATGACTTCAATAAGGCCCTGTTGGGTCCTTGAAAAAATGTCAAGTGGTAGATAAATTTTCAGTGGGACTAATATATCATAGAAAATTGAATAGAAAAAAGTTATGTGAAGGCTGTACATGGTCATAAAATGACACTTTCAGTATTTTACTTACATTAATATTAAGATTTAAATCCATCAATATTGTGCTTGGTTTGAGTTCATTTAGCTCATTCCACACATAACTTTGCTTTTTTGTAGATTACGTATTGGAGACTTCAGTAAGACAAGTCCGATCAACATTTTATACAATCTTATACACTAGTTACCAAAATATTTCAATATAAATTAGTTGAGGCGATGCTTAATTTCGATGTAGGAGCTATTGTAGGCCTACACTATAAAAAATTCTATCAACTAAATATTCTTTCAATTGTTTAGATCAGGAGGTTCTCAATTTTTTTCAAAGACTGTACCCCTTTATGAAAAATTAAAATTTGGCGTACCCCCCAGTTATCCTGTGCTGGGGAGGGGTTTGTTGAGGTTGAGGTTCGTTGAGTTCCTCAATGTTCAGCTCAAGTTTTGTTAGGTACAACCTTAAACGTTCTCAACATTAACCTTGCTTCTGTACTTACTTTTAAATATATTGAGCTCGACAACCCTCTTTAACATAGGTATGTAGCCAAAACCCAATAATAATCTTTTCCTACAGTGACCTACTGTAGCTACTGTGCTTCAGCCACCCAAAAAGTCAGCTCACAGTCAGCTGTAGGCCTAGTTGTCGAAATAGATTTGATTCGAAGATAGGTTATGTTGTGAGGCTATGCATGTCCTGTTTTGTTTGTTTAAAATTACTTTGTATATTACTTTACTGTAGGAAAAATTTAATGTGTAATTCGAGTGCAAAGTATTGTTTCTGAACTCGAGAAACTTTTTTCACTCGCCTTCGGCTCATGAAAAAAACTGTTTCTCTCAGTGCAGAAATCTTCCACTTTTTGCTTTAGTTACACAAATAGCCATTTCCACCAAAAACACAATATATATTTGTAAATATATTATTTGAAACGCATTACAAAAAATTAATGAGAAGAATGAGCTTGCTTCTTTTACATAGTTCCTCAATGTTCAGCTCAAGTTTTGTTAGGTACTACCTTAAATCGTCTCCAACATCAACAAGTACATTTCTTTACTTACTTTTTAAATATATTAAGCTCCAAACCCCTCTTTCACATAGGTATGTAGTTGAAACCCCAATAAGAATCTTTACAAAAGTATAATTTGAAAATTCTTGGTACTCTTTTCCTACACCGAGCCAATAATCTAGCAATGCAGCACTCATAATTTTTTAACGTCGGATCACATTCAATTCAATTTATTTATTGTCAACAATACATAATAGAACATTCATACATTCAAACCAAAATTAAACCATTTCTTATAATAATAATGAATATGATAGTTCAATCAGTTGTTCCTTCTGGTATGTTGTCAGTTTGCTCAAAGTTTTAATGGCATCAAACGAAAAGAGGTCACGGATCCAGTATACAAAAAAATAAAACTTTTTGTCTGCGGGTGGGAAGTTTTCTCTTATAGTGGTCTTCAATGACCTGAGGTGATGTCCAATTTGAGTTTTAAGGTCAGAAATAGTGAGACAAACCTATTGCACCTGTTGGTTCCAAGTAGCTCGACCACACTTCGAGTAGATTCCATTATCAAATTATAACTTTGCGTGATAACGGACTGGAAAGAGATGAAAATGGTTAAATTATTCATTAACCTGCCCCGCGTACCCCCTGAAAATTTTCGCGTACCACAGTTTGAGAACCCCTGGTTTAGACTTACCAATTGTTCCACTTACCTTGGTTCTCTTGTTTCTAAGCATCGTCCAAATACTTCTCCATTATCCTCGTCTTAGCTGGTCAAAATAAAAGCCCCAATTTATTCATGTGGTTGTGCTGGTTCAGGTGTATCTCCTTTTAGCTCTATACCCCAGAAATTGTGAGAATTTCCGGCTCAAAATTATCAATTTAATTTCAATATTCTTGAAATATTTGTGTTATGTAGTGTTTTTCGGTTTTATCAACCATTCAAATTGATCATTTACTGTCGGACTACTTTTTTTAGTGGAAATATTTGATGGAAACAGAAATTTGAACACAACCTATGGACATAACCTAATTTGGACTATTTATGTGACAAATTTGTAATTTGAACTGTTTTGGGCAAATTCCTGTAGTTTTTTACTTGATTGTAATAATTTCATCAAATAAATAGATAAATAAATATTAGCTGTCAGTGGTACCCGCCATACAATGCTCCAGTCCGGGTTTCACAAAATGCAAGTTGAGTTTGCAAAACTTTACTATAAGAAAGTTTTCTCCAGCTCATTTTATCAACATAATGTAGGAATTCGCAATTATTATAATTATCATGAAAAAATGATTTCTTGTCTAAATATATTTAGGCTACATAAATATAAGTGGAATATGTTTTTATTCGTTATTTTTAGGTTGAGGAATAGGTTTTCCTTTTTTAGCTTGTAGCTTATGTTTTTGTTTCCAGTAGTGAGTATATTAGCACGCGTCTTAACACGTCAAACCCGTCTTACAGACGATGCAATGTTGCTCTAAGAATGTGAGACGATTATTCCAAATTAGCAGTAAACAGGAGCGACTCTCAAGTGCACATATGATTATTAATCTAATATCAAAATTGTTACTGTATTTCTATTTAAATTATGATTTTACTTACTTATACTAAAGAGATGTATTTCGCTTCTAAAGAGAAGCTTCACGAGCCTGCCACCAGGAGTCGTGTTTTGTTGAGGTTAGGATGAGCGGCCATTATGTGATTGAAAATTGGATTTGAATTGTGCTTGGTCCAGTGGCGTAGCCAGGATTAGATTTCGGGGGGGGGGGGGGGGGGGCTCAGCAAGGGAGGGTCTCACCAAGGGGGGTCTGGAGTATTGGAGCGGATTTTTTTTAAATTTAGAGATGTGAAAAGCTAATCTAGACAACTTGTTGGGCTCTAAAGTTCAAAAGAAATTTTTGAAAAATTACTACCCAAGAACCTAGGTGGCCAGGTTTGATATACTAATATCTGTGCCTATTTTGAGTCAAAACCCTTGAATTGGAACTACCATACTTAACTTATGTCCTGAATCTCAAAATTAATACAATGATAATAAATTGCATTTCAAGTTTATAAAAATACAACACAAATATACATGAAGAAAGCTTACCTTTTTATAATATACCTTTCTATAAGTTTCATATAATTTATGTCATAAGCCTAAAACGCACCCAACCCAAAGTTCATGAAATCGGAATTTTATGATTATAGCACACTGATTTTATACGCTTGCATAGAACTTGTATTTATTTTGTGTTTTCATTTATAAAATCCCGATTTCATTAACGTTGGGTGCGTTTAGGCTAGTGGGTTATACTGAAATTTAACTTCAAAACTAAATTTTCTACAAGATGAGTTTATTAAAAAAAGTGATTTATCAATAATTGACAAAGTTAATCCACTTCAAACTTGAAAAATTGCGTTTTATTTAATGTAATATTTCAATAATTACGGTAGCACAGCAGTGGCGTAGCCACGGGGGCCCATGGGGCCCAGGCCCCCCCCCCCCCCAAATTTCAGAAATAAAAAATTCTCAAATAACTAATAGATAAGGACTTATTAAAGCCGAAGGGCTCTATCTGTTTTGTAGTATTATACAGAAACCCTGATAGTGTAATAGTATATAGCTACAGTTATAGTCAGATTAATGTATTTTCCAAATATTGAAGCCTGGCTACGCCACTGGCTTGGTCATTGAGTAAGTTGGTTCTGTCTTGCTCATGGTGTTTGAATATTTCATATACCTTGTGAGAGAATAAAGCATGTATTTTATATTCTTGCGAGAGAAGAACCTGTCTTGTGAGAGAATATAAAATTACAAATTCAGTAATTAAAAATTATGATGAAGCAACTAGTAGATGAAACATTGGTGGGTTAGTAAGTGGGGCAATCTAGGGTTAATAAGTTTATATAAGCGTATTTTTCTATTTTCCCTTACAAATTTGACATCTAATGAATAATTGATAAATTCCTCCGTTTCCTTCTCAATCATATTTAATTTTATTTCATTCTTTCACCTCTTTACAAGAGCAGCATATAAATTTAATTACATTCCTCAAGGTTAGAAAAAAGTTTAAATATTTGAGGGGGTGTCGACCGCTTGGTCATTGCAGTAATGATAGGCCTACGCCACTGATCATGACAGACGGATTTTTTCTACACATTCCTGGAGGGGTTTCTCGAACTTTTGTCTCTTTTCTGCGCGCTAGATCAGAGCTGCTGTTCCATATAGCTGGATTTGCCAAGGCGGGCCAGTCAAGGCGGTCAGATAGCAGCTAACGCCAAGGTCGACGTCCTCTCTGCTAAACACACTCAAGAGAGAGAGAGAGAGTGAGAGAGAATGAGTGAGTGTGGGAATGAGAGAGAGAAAGATACTAAGTGAGTGTGAGAGAGAGGAACTGTGAGAGAGAGTAATAATGACAGAGGGAAGTGAAAGACTTTCTTTGGAGTGGCAAAGGCGATATTGTGGAAGATATCCTTTATGAATAATAAGACTTGAAGTTATCACAACCACATTTATTGAAACCCGTTTATCACACCATTTATTCACACCATTATCAATCTCATACAAACAAAAACTAAAGTACAGAGTAGCTTAATATATACGTACTAAAGACACTATTGGCTGAGGGAGAATACCTCTGATAGACTTTCATTGGAGATCTGTGATTGGATGAAGGCCCAAACAAGACACGCCCACTGGTGGGAGGAGCAGCAAGCAAAAATAAGTGTAAAAATCAAAAACAAAAAACCGTGAGCACATAGATAGCAACAAACAAGAACAACACGCAAGAAAAGGCTAGAATTGAAAAAAAATTAAACATTGAAGTTCACAGAAATCTAGTCAAGATCACTGAGAAAAACAGGAAAGTACCGTTATTAAAATGTAGGCCGGGAATACAGTTGTATTGAATAGGTTGAAATAATTTGATCATTTATTGATCATTTTGATCAAATAATTTGATCATTTTTTCATGTATTGGAATCTTTTTTAAGCAATCTGATTATCGCCAAAACTTTAAAACTGTTCAATTGTCTGCCTTTGCCAATAAAATGCAGAAACTCAACATTTTATTCGGCCTTGAACTTGTATGCATTAAATGAGATGCTCTACAAAATTTGAGTCTCCATTTTGGATTTTTCAATCTCTAATATGTTCATTTATTCTACGTTTGAAACTTCTACGGCCTGGCCCACATAACAGACATTACAATCAATGGAATTCAATTTTTAAACTACACTTCTATCACAGATATCAATTTTATCTTAAGCCGAATAAACTCTTAAAAAAGAGGACGAATAAAAGAAGATGGAAATCGAGGACGAATGAGAGTAGGAGGGAAAGAAGAAAAAGGACAAATAAGAGAAAAAGAGGAAGAAAAAGGACGAATGAAAAAAAGACGAAGTAACAGGACAAATAAAAGTAGAAGAAGAAGAAAGAGGACGAATGAATAAAAAGAAGATGAAAAAAGAGGTTCGGTAGAGAAGAAAGAGGAAGCCTGAGAGAGGCTGAGAGAAAAGAGAGAGGCCACAAGAGAAAGTACCGATGAATGTGAGAGGTGTTAAGAAGAGTGATTGTGAAGTGGAGAAAGAGTTTGTGAGAAAGAGAGCAAAAAGAGTGAGAAAGGATGATCAAAAAGATTGAAGGTGAGTTTGTTAGAGAGAGGTATACAGTGATTGTGTGAGAGAGAGAGAGTGTGAGCGAGACCGATAGATTGTGAGAATATGAGAGCAGAACGAGTGAGTGTGAATAAAATGATAGGGAGTGAGAAAGTTTGTTGAGCCGACAAACGTGAACCACTTTACGTTTGTGTACTATGAGTATCAAATAGTACTATTTGATACTCAGAGTACTCTGAATATTACTCAAATAACCTGACCACATTCTGGCTAGATGTGAAAAAACTATTATATAAACGTTTTGATGCTGTCCTATGTCAAAATAACTCTATCACCAGTGGAAGGGAGAGGTGAAGGAATGAGGACAACAAGAAGAAAAGATAGCAAGACGAGGAAGATAGAAGAAGATGAACAACATCAACAAGGGGAAGAAAGAGAAGATTGATTAGAAAAATATTCTATTTATGTTAGTATTTTCTGTCTGTCAAGTCTGTAACTGTCATAATTTTTTTCAAAGGATAAAGCCCACATAGGTCTGAGACCTTTGCATGAGTTGGATGATGATGATTGATGATTTTGACCTACAGTTTTGTTTTAGGTGGGTACCAAACCTTGGGAAAGTTATTATACAGTAGAGAACAGTCGTTTTTGCTGGCCAAGTCAAAGTGTAAACCTTTTTAAGAACAGTCCAAGTCCGAGCGCTCATGTCTTATCTTATCTACCAGAGCAGATTGCATAGCTTGTTACTAATCACTCCTACTAAGGCTACCCTAAGTATCCTAAGCGTACCTTGAGTAGTCTAAGGGCTGTATTAGATTTATGAACGTTCCTACTCTTGACTCTAAGGGCTGTATTTATTAACGTTCCTACTCTTGACTCTAAGGGCTGTATTTATGAACGTTCTTACTCTTGACTCCAAGGGCTGTATTTATTAACGTTCCTACTCTTGACTCTAAGGGCTGTATTTATGAACGTTCCTACTCTTGACTCTGATGCCCGGTTTCTGAGTTGTTCAGTGCAATGCTGGAGCAATGGGTTAATGATCCATTAAGCTTAATGTACAACTCAGAAACTGGGCATAAGGGCTGTATCTATGAATGTTCCTACTCTTGACTCTAAAGGCTGTATTTATGAACATTCCTACTCTTGACTCTTAGGGTTGTATTTATGAACGTTCC
Source organism: Conomelus anceps (assembly GCA_948455865.1). Taxonomy (NCBI): domain Eukaryota; kingdom Metazoa; phylum Arthropoda; class Insecta; order Hemiptera; family Delphacidae; genus Conomelus; species Conomelus anceps. The sequence goes on from OX418217.1 coordinate 20,590,782, forward strand.
TACTCTTGACTCTAAGGGCTGTATTTATGAAATTCCCTCTTGACTTGTGGGATACTTGAAATGTAATGTACTTATATAGTGGGGTGCTCGAGTGAGGGGGGGGGGCGTGTCACGTGCACCTGAATTTAAAGTATTCGTGAGCTGGAAATATCGTCTCCCACAATCCAATCCAACAAGAACAGATAGTTATAGTAAATATGAAGATCTAAATCCAATCTCTCTCATGTGCACAAATTGCATGCAGATCATACTGTTACAGGTTCTATCTCTAAAATAACGCTGGCAACACTTACATTAATTTATCACTTGCACTTTATTAACACAAATAATCTACAACACGCAGTGATGAGTAATGTCTTACACAGATAAATCGTTATTGTTCAACTGATAAAGAGTTTTCAATATTACTGTATGAAAATCAATCACTAAATGTCAAAAGGCCGATCTAATATTAAATAATAAATGTCTAATAAACTGTTCAATAATTCAAGAGGAACGTCGAAAAAGAACAATTAACTTATGTAGCACAAGTCCATCATACAATAATAGGTAAAAGAATTATCACTATAGAACTGTCAAAAGAATTATCACTATAGACAACAAAAGTTTATTATCACAGTTTGTAATAGCGCCAACGGGATTGCACTGTCTGTATTAACGGGAACAGGAACTTTCACTACTGCCACTTATTGCATTAAAGATCGAATTACTACTGAAGTGATTTTACAAAAGTCTCTCTCTTTTATACATTTTCCTGCAATCTAGAAAGATCTCCATCTTTCCATCAAATTTGATAAGATTCCTAAATAAACAAATAAGAAGTTCTCGCATATTCCGCAATATTCGATTTAGTCGAATAATTTCCATGAGATTCTAATTGAATATTCTACCAAATTCTAAGTAAATATCATAAAAGTGTCAAAAGAAGAGTAATTAATTGCTTTAACCAGAGGACTTGTTGACACAAGCGATAACGCTGTAAATCCTTCTTTCCGTGTTCACAATAATACTGTACAACACTTGCTATATTTTTAGTTGCAATTTTCCCACAATCCACTCAGGTGAGATTGATGGAGTGCAGGAGAATTCCCATCAAAAATAATTCCTCAAGTTGATTGAGGATCTAATACTCAGAACGCCCTTCAACAAGGTCATGGCATGATACAAACAATATAAAATGAAATTAAAACTGTAGGTCCAACTTATCAATCATCATCATCCAATTCATTACCCACGCACAGGTCTCAGACCTATGTGGGCTTCATCCTCCAAAAAAAATCTGTGATAATACCAGCCTTTGAATATAACATGCTTACAACTGTAGGTGCCAGAACCGAACAGAAATCCAAATTATAACTGCAAGTTGTAGTAATATTGGCATTTAATACAATTTCAACTGGTATTTCAAGATAGATGTAAGAAAAGTATAAAATATTATATATGGGAATTATACCTTTAATACTGAGTGAATATTTATGTAAAGTCTAAAATGATAAAATAATTTAATTTGTATGAGCAGATAGAACTTCGCCTATCAGTCTGTGAAAAAGAGTCACTCTGATTGTGATTGAAATCCACTCACATTTAGTAATATACCTAAGGCCTCCACGGGTCGCAAACTCATGTACTAATTTTTTGATAAAATTTTCACTCACTTATTTAGACCCAAATTTATTTCGCGCGCTAGTTGATCCCATGATAATATGCCTTCCTCGATATCAGGCCTCTTGGATTGACATCTTGGTTTGGATGGCTGCATGCACTTGGTGGATCGCGAATTTATTTGATTCAAACAAGTGAGTTTTAAGTTGCGAGGAAATCAAACTGTTAATTCTCAATGCAGCAGGAATCATGTGGAACATAGAAGCAGCACTTGCTTACCAATTAAAACGAATTAGTCTACATTAAAAAATTTAAAAAAGAGGTTTATCAATCGGTACCTCTTTCTTATATAGCCAAGTTTTGTCTCTCGTCCTTTCCAAGTCACGTAGCCGTTACTTGGGAAGAAAAAAGGACGTCATACAGAATTCGCCAATCCGAGTGAAGATAAAGTTTTCCTCCAATGGGAAGCTTACTCCCGCCTTGAATTGCAAGTGTGCCACAAATAAATAACGGGAAAAATTCAATTTCTTCCCCACCATTTTTTCAGTACAAAAATGAAGTTTTTGTCATGGATTTCAATCTATATCTTGATCAGCTGTCAATGATATACAGAGTGATTTTTAAGTATGGAAACGGCTTTATATTTGTGTAACTGAGACGTTCTTGGCAAAAAAAGCTTATGTGGATCTGCATAGTTTTAAAAATCCAACTTTTTGCTGGTTTTGAAATTTTTTTCCGCCATATTAGATTCAACTTAATTTTTTTAAATGGGATGGTGGTCATATGACACATCATTTCAGTGTAAAATTTCAAGAAAAGAACAATGGAGTAAACCGTTTTTCAATAGACGCCTTTGTTTTCGATTTATAAGCATTTAAATTTCTTTGTTCTTTTCTTGAAATTTTACACTGAAATGATGTGTCATATGACCACCATCCCATTTAAAAAAATAAAGTTGAAATCAAGATGGCGGACAAAAATTTCAAAACCATAAAAAAGTAGGATTTTTAAAACTAACTATGCATATCTTCATGGGCTTCTTTCGCAAATAACGTCTCAGTTACGCAATATAAAGCCGTTTCCATACTTAAAAATCACCTTGTATGTTACTCAATGCTAGTGAACTTAAATACGTCATACCCCCACCATTTTTCTAGTTCTCAGAAAACAGAACAACCTTATTTTAATAATAATAATATCGTGTGACCTGGCTGGCTCAGGTCTGGTGTCAGAGTTATCAGGTCGCACCTGAATAAGTTCAGGGCCTCTGACGTGACTTAACGACTGTTTTTTAGGCGTTTTTTAACGTGTCCTCCGAAACACGGGAGTGGCCCGAGGTAAAATCTTTCGGTCAGAACTGGGATCGAACCCGGGACCTTTGGGCTAGCAAACCAGCACTTAACCCACTCGGCTACGGCCACTTATTTTAATAACTTTGGGTACAATTAAGCGTTTTGACAGGCTAAACTCTAATTGCAAATAAACAAATGTTTAGTCACCTCAGCTCATTAAAAGACACTGAATACAATTTTACCTGGCAAACTCTTACTATGCATGAATATGTTAATAATACGACTATCATTATGATTGAAATAAAAACATGTGAGTAACAAAATTTCTTAATTTCTATTCCAAATCACATTGGTTTTTCCTAGTTGTTTCTTCAACAACTGAGCTCGGTGTTTTTGCACCGTAACAATAGGCATTTCAAGAGTCTCTCGAGTCAAGAGTCACCGAAGGAAAGTGTATAAAAATAAATACGGGCTTCAAATGAACGAAAATGCTCATTTTGAATTCTGTAGTTAGTGACTTTTTACCAGCACTGCACGTAGGATCGACAGAATACAAGTCATTTGGCCAAATAAACATTTAAAACTAACCTTGGTGATTGTAAATAATAAACAAGGATCCTGGAGGCTGATAGTACACGAATAGTGTTTGTCTGTCTTTATTTTCGTGGCTTTTTCTCTTTACTACTTCCTTCCTTCTTTCTGTGTGAAATTATTGAAATCAAACGTAGATTATTTTCGTAAACATAAACAGGTGTTTCAAGGTTCTCTCAAGAATCTAAAAGATTCATTCAATCTTCTTCTTCTTCTTCTTCATCTTCTTGTAAAACTTCTGTATAATAGTCTGCATGTAAAATTGGCACAATTAAATTGCATAAAATTATGCAATTCACGCTGGAGTGATTGCGTTTTCACAATTAGAGCATTTTAAATGGAATTTCGAATATCAATATTTATTAGTTGATTATGGAAGTTCACAGAGTAAAATTCTTCAATATCTCAGTTCACTTTTGATAAAGGTATATCACTTGACACAAAAACAAAACTGTGTCATAGCACAAAACAAGACAGTCAATAACACGCTGTCTATGGCTAGAACCAAAGAAAGTTCAATTTAAGACGAACGAAGACAGAACAACGAAATTTATGATTCATTCATTCTGAGAAGAAATAAGATCAAATAGAGCATGCAAACACTATCACCTTCAACTTGAGACTTCCTGGTCAGCTTAGCTTCCGCTTCAGAATTTTGACCATTTGTTTTTGTGTATTTTTTTTAAGTTAACTTTTGTGCTATTCGGAAAGATGTTTGACTCAATCATTAGTCCAGTATTTATAATTTATATTAATATATTAAATAATCAAATAATAGCTCAAGTTGGTTTTGTAGTAACTGACAATTTATCAAACTGACAAATTTATAATATTTTTTAAATTTTTAATTCATCAAACTGCTACTAATTATACTAAAGACTTCTGTAATGGCGGATATTGACAACAGCTTTGAATAGCTGATGGAAATCGATGTTTAATTTCAAAAAATTAAATAGTTCATTAATAGCACTCTGGGAAATTAGAAATTAATGAATTATGTTCTATACATTTGTCAGTTTGATAAATTGTCAGTCACTTCAAATCCAACTTGTGATATAGGCCTATGAGCCGATATGACTGTCTACGCTTCTATACAGAATAAGGGTCACATTGCGCTCTATAGATTATCTAGATTATCTATAGGCCTACTCTGTATCTAGTAATTAGATGTAATATATCCATTTCATCTAATACCTCAGATGAAATTTTACAGCATATTTTATCAATGTAAGGAGCCCAAGTCAATCGGCTATCCAACAAAACTCATAGAAATGTAACACACATTCTTCCTGGTTTAGTTGATTATCTTTTATAGAAACGTTTATAACCCTATCTTCATATTTTTTTTTAATTATGTTTGTTTTTGAATTGAAGGTATTGTATAGGCATTTTCGCTATTTATTGTTAATATATAGATAGCTTAGATTCATCGAGACAGTTGCTCAAGAGACTTGGTCTCCTAACTGTACCTTGCTTAGGCCTATATATATATGTGTATTAGCTTCTTATATATGCGAAAAAGAGTGATGTGAACCAAAATCTTGACATACACGATTAAAATACAAGAAGCCGAGAATATTATCACTTGGTGAGTAACAATATAGTAGCTTATTCAAACAAAAACCTAGTTATATTGATGGGATAATCTACAACAAGCTACCGTAGTTTTTAAAGAAAAATACAGAAATATTAAAAAACAATTGAAAAATATTTATTTGTAAAATCTTTTTGTAGTGTACAAGAGTTCCTTTCACATCAAAACTAAGCCTCACCTCAACTGATTGATATAGTAATTATGGTAACTAGTGTATAAGATTGTATAGTAATTTTGATCTGACTTGTCTTCAAAAGAGGTAATCTACAAAAAGTAATAATTTTAATTGATTAAAGAATTGGACAATGGGCATCTATTTCTAAATTACTGTATCTAGAACGGAATTGCTGAAAATGAGTGATATATCTTCTGCAAATAAGTAGGCTATCCACTCATATTTAATAACTATATTTATAATTAATACTTAATGTATTCTACAATATATTTTCATACAATGTAAATACAATTTGTAAATAGGTATTGTCAGATTCTAGATACCCTAATATAACTAAAACAGGCAACCTGCTAGTACAACATAAAATCAAATAGAGCGCGTTAAACGCTATCAGCTACAACTAGAACACTTCCTGGTTAGGTTAGCTTCCGTTTAAGACTTCTTACTGATTGTTTGTGTGTTGGTTTTTTTTTAGTTCAAAAACATTATTTGTTGTGCCATTTGGAGATATATTGGAACGCTGTGTGACTCTGACAAGGTAATTTACATTTGAGCACGTTTCAAGCACGTGATAGGTGTGTGGCGGACTATTATTATATCTATATAAAAACACTGTGTACTTATATATACGTATGGCTATTGGCCGGCTATCCAGGTCATTGGCGTTTTGCAAACAACAAACTAACTATAGCAGTGAATGTAATGCATGTGTTCAATTTGAAAACAATGAAATACAGAAATACAGTTCTACATTTGGATCGGCAAAACAAACCTTTGTACTGAACAAGACCCTTATGATGGCGACAATATACGAAATAAAATCGGCAAATACTTTCTATTAGCCTATTTTGCTTCTTTTTCTTCTTCTTCTCGTTCTTCTTCTCCTTTACTTTTTTTCTTCTTTCTTCCTCTTCTTCTTACTACTAGCCAAATTATTATTGTCAATTAGGCTGATCAATAGTAGCTGCCCAATAAGCTGTTTAAAAACTCAATAATAATCACTACACTTTACTTTATATTAGCGCAAATGAAGATTGGTTCTTTCTTCAATTCTTTCAAACTGAAACACGCCTCGCCAGGGGGGATAGAATGACATTTTTTCAGTTTGATTAAACATTAGTTGAAAAAACTATATATTTCAAAATCTTGAAAAAATTTCAAAAAATTACAATGTTTTAAAAACTAAATGTTTGGTTGAAATGAAAATGTCACTATTTTCTGCAAAATTTGTTATTGAAAAATTAACAAAAGGCTCTGGTGGTTGGTAGGTATGTGATTAGATAAGACTGGCTGGCTTTTTTTCCTGCAGCCTCGGGTTCGAATCTCTTTTGGCAATGAATGCTTCTCATCATTCACTAGTTTACCCCTTTAGCCAAGCACAAGTCCCCAGACACATCTGGGCAAATGCATTTCAAGAGTCCCTCGAGTAACTGAAGGAACGCTGAATGTTCCATAAATCTATTATAATAATTAAAGATACTCCATTATAGATTATCCTAAAATATATATCAGGGACCAAGACAGATTGGCCAACCTGTAATATTTTTCAATTATTGCTGTGACGTGTTGCCTACAAGCCTAGACATTGAAATTGCACAATAACTGAAAAGTATTTCAGTTTTTAGTATACAGTATAAAAGGAAGATCCATTGCTGTGAAGTACAGTACCTACATGTTACAATTGCACAATAAAATACAATAATCTTTCAGTTTTTAGTAATGAGCACCGCACATCAAGGCAGACAACATGACAACATGCTGTCAATAAAAATGAAGACACGTTTTAGTTCGCGAACCTGACTGGCTGGTTCAACTTGTCAGACCGTCTTTTATAATAATTATTATTATTGCAATCCAGTTCAACAAAGCATTCTTGTAAACAATGCAATGCAGGAAATGAAGAATTGCTGGACAGAATGATAACAAGCAGTTATCAGAACTAGTAGAATCTTCATGAGAGGATAGTTTTTTGAAAATTGTTTGCAAGAATAATTAAAAATAATAATTTAATACTGTTTGAACTGGCTGGCTCAGGTCTGGTGTCAGAATTATCAGAATGCACCTGAACAAGTACCTTATTTCAAAATACTATGACCGAAATAGTGGTTATTTTAGTGATAGAACCCGTAAAAATGAATTATTGGTGTCAGAAGTTAGTGATTTTTCGAGTTTTATTGAAAATGGCTGGTAAAACTACATTGTGCGATTTTTTTTTTTTTTTTTTTTTTTTTTTTTTTTTTTTTTGAGGATGAAGCCCACATAGGTCTGAGACCTGTGCGTGGGTAATGAGTTGGATGATGGTGATTTATGAGTTGGACCTACAGTTTTAGGTGGGTTCCGAACCATTTGAAAGTGGATGATCTCAAACGTGAGAGGATCAAAAGTAATAAAAGTTGTGAGCATTATTTTAGTGAAAGAACCCGTAACAATACAGAGAAATTCTAAATTCTAAACCTGAGAATATACTAAAAGAGTAAGAAGAACTACTCTATCAGATAAAATTGTAAGTTTTTTCAATAATAATTATCTGCTTACAGACAAACCGTTGAATAATGTTCTACGATAATAAAAGCTAAACCATAGAATAAAGAAATTACGATGGTTGGTCTATGACTAACTTATTCAAGTAGCGGAATAAATGAACCCGAAATCTCCTTTAGATTTCAGGGAAAATATTTTTACTACCGTTATAATCAAATGAGTTTTTTATCAGAGGGAAAACAGAGGCGAAATATTATACGATAATGATCCTGATAAACACAAGAGCGGAAAAAACAGAGTCACTCATCTGCTATAAAAACGAACTTAAGTTATTTGCTAGAGGAAAAAAACTGTTTTCAATTTCGCAAAAGGTGGGAAATTAGAGTAGAAAATAAGAATCATCGAACCTAATTGACTGAAAAAGTACAAAAAGGTTTGCAGCCACCAGTTTAATAAATTCCTCAACTGGTTACCAGAGTCTTCTTCTTCTTTTGCCTTCTTCTTCCCCCCTTTTTCTTTTTCTTCCCCTTTTTCTTCTTCTTTATTCCTTCTTCTTCTTCTCCTACTCCCTGTACATCACCTCCTATTTCTTCTTCTTTTACCTTCTTTTTCTCGTGCTTTCTTCTTCGTGCTCTACTTTTCTTTTTCTTCTCTTTTCCTTCTTCTAGTCCTTCTCCTCCTTCTACTGCTCCTGCCTCCTACCTCTTTTTCTTCTTCTTCTTCTTTTGTCACCTCCTCCTCCTACTCCTCCTCCTTCTTCCTTTTCTTCTTCTTTCATCTTCTTATTCTTCCGCTTCTTCTCCTTCTCCTGCTCTGTTTTTCGTCTTCTTTTTTCTTCTCTTTCTCTTGCCTTTTTCTTCTCCTCACTATTCTTATTTTCCTTCTCTTATTCTTCTTCTATCCCTCCTGCTACGTACCTCTCCTCCTTCTTCTTTTTCTTTTTCTTCTTCCTTTTCTTCTTCTTCTTCTTCAAATTTGATAACGTTTCGTCTCAATATTGTATCTCGTACACCGGAAAGACCAGACGGCATTGGATATGATGCAGTAAACGGCGGAAAATATTTCAGCTAAATTGAAAAAATTCAGTAAAAAATCATTAATATCGATGCTCACAAGACCTGTTTTCCGCACGTGATTTACAGAATATCACGTGATCGACAAAGTTGACTGCTGTAAAATTACTGTCAACAAAGAACTTGCCACTTGCCCCGCTCACATTGTGAATGCGGAAGATATCACACGTGTTTCAGAAGCATACAGTGCTATTTTTAAAGTAATTGACCGAACGAACAGAGGTCTCTCTTTAAAGTCGACCGTTTGCATAAAATCTGTTTGTTTGTAACGTATTAATGGCCAAATTCTGTGAAATTTTGCACGGATCTTCCTTTAAGGCCAGCTTTGTATGAGAATTTTATAAATTTTCTTGTATTTATAGGATTTTTAAAAGGAAAAAGACCTTCCTCTATAGGGAACCTATGAGGAAGTTTTTGAAACTGAGCTTCTCCATCATATGGAATTGCAATTTCAAGATAGCTTTCATCTGGTTGAGCCTTTTCATATGAATAAAGTTATCATTCATTAAGAATAACATATTGTTGCGGGTTCTATAGCTAAAATCAGGTTGGTAACATTGTAGTTACCACTCGCACTTTATTTTACACAAATTAGTCTATTAATACACACTTATCACAAGAAAAGCAGATCATTGCATGTTAAGCTAATACTGAATTTTGGTATCTATGGACAGAAATTGATTACTAATTAGGAATGGGCCGATCGAAAATTAAATAAACAACTGTGCAATAAATTAGAAATAAATGTCAAAAAGATCAGTTAAACATTTACAAAACACAGTCTGGTATGTTATTTGATAATCCCAAATAATATCACTTGAAATCCATAATCACAATGTCTTTATACTGTCAATAAGCTGCACGTATAGTATAAGCTTGTCTTTCCTGGTGCACTGGATTTGTATTCCATCACTTACTGCACAGGATTTGAAATAGCACGGTTTGTATTAACTTGCACTGGTTTATAAATCTGCCACGCGGTCACATAGCCTACTCGAGGAGATCAAACAAGAAACTGATTGACACAAACGGGAAGATCCCATTTTTTGCTATTTCCATTCTTTCTGGAACCTTCTTCTGTTTTCCGGTAACATGAACTTGGTCACGCAGGAAGCCGGTAGATTAATAAAGATGTTTCTAGTAGGCTTTCGATTGAGTGCGAAAGATGCAGATATGGAGATAGAAGTGAGGGAGACGTCCAAGGAGAGCGAGAAAACTAAGAGTCAACTAACAACCTATTTATGTCTTGTTCATTGATTACTGGAAGCAATGTTCTCAGACGAGTGTGTGGACTTGTCTTGCATTTGTAACAATATTATATATGTAAGGAACATATTTGATTGAGAGAAACAAATTAATTCTAATTCTAATATACTGTAGTATAATATTTAAACAGAATTTATTAATTTCGAATTCCTTTAATTGCTATCAGTTTATACTGAAGACTTCCGCAATGGCGGATATTGACAACAGTATTTAATAGCTGATGGAAATCGATGAATGCTACTGTACAAAATATCAGTCACCACCGGGAATCGAACCACGGACCTCCCAATTGCCGGTCGGGCGCCTTAACCACTAGACCATGGAGACCTTTCTGCACAGCAGCATTCATTTTTAACTTGGCCATATCGGCTCGTATCTCACAAGTTAGTGGTTCCATGGTCTAGTGGTTAAGGCGCCCGACCGGCAATTGGGAGGTCCGTGGTTCGATTCCCGGTGGTGACTGATATTTTTGTACAGTAGCATTCATCGATTTCCATCAGCTATTAAATACTGTTGTCAATATCCGCCATTGCGGAAGTCTTCAGTATAAACTGATAGCAATTAAAGGAATTCGAAATTAATAAACTCTGTTTAAGTAAATTTATCAGTTTGTTCAATTGTCAGTAACTTCGAACTAACTTATAGTATAATATAGTAGTATAATATTATAGTATAATATATTATTCTAATTAGAAGTATAGTAACTAGTGACTACAGAGTAAATGCTGATGATTCATTTATTTATTGAATACATACACATCACAATCACAACCAATAGAGGCTTTCAGCTCAACGCTAAAAAATCATATGAACTAAAATAATATTGTTCTATAAACTCTTTCATCAGACATGTCAAATCTAATATGATTTGAGCAATTAGTTGTCTGGAACAACATGGTATACACCTTATGGTACACAACAATTATTCACCTTATTTTTACAGCGCGAACTTGATCGTTGATTTTATTTTTTGTCATCAAATGGAAAGGAAAAAATATTGGTTAAGTCCATACAAAATGTGTGAATTAACAATAATACATAAAAGATATTGTGAATACCGTCGATGTGCATATATTTGAGTTGGAAATTATATTGTAAATTTGATCATAGGCATGTTCTAACTTGAGACCTATTCAAGATGCAAGGGTTTAACTGGTGTCAAATTCTTGGACATTAAGATGTTTTTATTATGTTGAAGATCCATCTTGTTTCCACTAATATTTAAAAGAAACTAAAAAAATACTTTTTAGTGAAAATTAACTCACGTTATGGCGTTACAGCCGTTTCACTCTGTTGTCAAGAGCATCGTCAGACGACCCACATTCCACATTACACCGTACTGTGGGTCGTCTGATGATGCTCTTGACAACAGATTGAAACGGCCGTCACGCCATAACGTGAGTTAATTTCCACTTAAAAGTGTTTTTAAGATGTTTTTCATGACGCAATACTTGATGAACAATCTAATACTGACACTGAATTTCCATTTAAATTATGATTTTACTCAAACTGAACAATTTCATTTCGCTTCTGGAGAAAAGCTTCATCAGCCTGATGAAGTTTCTTCTCAAAAGCGAAATTCTTTCCTCCAGGAGCATCATCAGGTTGATGAAGCTTCTCAAAAGCGAAATGCTGTCCTTCAGTTTAAGTGAGTAAAATCATAATTTAAATATAAGTACAGTTCGATATTAGTTTCTTGATAACTCTTTACTTCCTTGGAGAAAAGCAAGATTAACATTTTATGTCTGACGCTTAGTTTGGTCTCAAATTTGAAAACAAACAAAATGAAGCCAGAAAATTCTTCAGTTTTCCAAGATGAAGGCTGTAGCTCATCTAGGATTCTTGAAGACTGATGCAAAGTTTCTCAGTCATTCAGTAAATCATTCTGTAGCTATTGATTCAATAGTGGCCCTAAGGCTTGTTCCACACATACCTAGCAGTCAGGCAACTGGTGTCGTTTACCCTTCATAATTTTTTTTCGGAGGATGAAGCCCGCATAGGTCTGACACCTGTTCGTGGATAATGAATCGGATGATAGTGATTGATGAGTTGGACCTACTGTTTAAGGTGGGTTCCGAACCACTGGGAAGTGATTTTACAGCAGAAAACAGAGTAACATTTTACATTGTAACATATGATTTCAAAATTCGAGTAAGTGTGAAGCGCTCCTTACAATGCACCTGTCGGTTAAATAACTCGGGTTACCTGATTGCCAGGTATGAGTAAAATAAGCCTTTGGGGTCGCTAATTTCTTTATGCCATAATATTTATAAACCGATTTTCAGCCGTTTTGAAATGTTATCTCTAGTTTTTACTAATTTGACTGACTGGACTAATGTATTTTTAAAAACGTGATTTGTTGAGAGGAGATGGCCAAGGTCTTGTTTATATTCTGTAAGGGTTTTTTCCGTTGAAGAAAACTGAACCAGTACTAAATTTCCATAACCTTCAAGCTTGGCTGCATTTATCGCTTCTCCCACATCCTGTCTTTCTCTTTCTTCACTTCTTTTCTTCTTCTTCTATTTTGTTCTCATAGTTGACTTTTCGAGTATAGTGTAGGCAAAAAATGACTATCCACTTAAAAATAATTATTATTCTTACGTAAGTCTTCGCTATTGTGGCATACTGTAGCTCTAAAAATGAGACGCCTGTGTGACAAAAATGATGCTTTGTTTTCAACAACAATGAGAACATTCGATAAAATAGGAAACTGTAACAAAAACTTACAGTTTATGAAACAATAGTTTCTTTGCACACACCTTATAATCAGCCGCGGAGGAAAATCGTTACAAGGTAGCAATAAATAAATAAGTGATGAATAATTTATTCAACAACGTTACAACCAAATGAATACACAAATTAAATTCTTAGCACTAGACAGATAATTCAAATTTGTTAATTGATGACACTCATTATATAAATATGTGTTGGTGTGCCACAGAATTAGTGAAAAATAAAGGTTTGGGAGATGAAAATTATATTTGTGCGGAAAAATCTGTGTACACTAAATAATATATTATTATACAAACATGAATTATGCAAATATTTATATTGTTGTACAAAAATATATTGTTATACAAATATAATTATACAATACTATATTGTATAATTACAAAACAAATATAGGCTATGATCATAGACGAAAAAGAAGTACAAAGTACAGCTTTGGATCTGAGAGACGAATTTATTACACAAAATGGCGAGTCTTGGCGAGGTTTTGTCACAAAATAGAGAAGAAATAATAATTATTGAGAAGTAGACAGAACAGTGGCGACCAATAATCTGATTAAGCCCCCCCCCCCCCCACCCCCGAAATTAAAATTCACAATTTCGTTCGGTTCCAACCTGGAAATCATTATCGTAGGCTAAGTAATTTTCTGATCATTTATAAATCAAAAGACTGACTAATATAGGCTTGTTTAAAAATGAAATTTACAATTCCTCTACCTAAATGTTTTAGAATTGTCAACTAAGTTACACACCTTTTTAAAACTTAAAAAACTGTTTAGCAGTTAGATGGGATTACACAAATTTAAAGGTTGAAAGAGAAGACAAAACTGAGAACCCAAGAACAAATGTTATTTATTTTTTAACAAAATACAAATAGTTAGTCAACAAAACCTGGAGTTTTTTAGATGTTTTCTATTATATTTGAATGGAAGAGGACAAATTTAGGCTTACTAACTTGTTTTTTTTTCAATTGAAATAAAAATGACTCTTTAGTGGAAATGAACTTGAACATTTTGGTGGGACAGTCGTTTCGCCCTATTGTACAAACATCTCCAGACACTGCTTACATTGAACTCATTCGAGTCATCATTATCATGTTTCCATTTTAGTTTAACCATACCAGTGGAAGAGAAGATGGAACTACACCTACATTTTCAACTATTTGTTTAAAATATTCAGATTATTTCTTATAAGCTTTTGTACACGGTGCATAACTTAGTTGACAATTTAAAACAAATTTAGGTAAGGAAACAGATTATTCATTGATTAATCTTTTTACATTACTGGAGAAAATAAATTAATGCTGTATTAAATTCTTTATTGTTGGAAAAATTCAATTCAATTGTTTATTGCCACAAATTTACAACTCAATAAATTAAAGGTTACAAATTAACATAAAGGAAGTAAAAGAAACCTAACTAACCAGAAATAAAAAAAAAAAAAAATTTTGGTCCAGGAAACGCCAGCAAAAGAGAAGTCTTTGACCGCTGCATTTGCGATTAATACTAAAAACTTTAGAAGATTTAATACGATTTATATTATTCAGTCGACCACTTTTGAGAATACCGTTTCGGGAATTATTTAACATATGTGATTGTTAGCGTGTAGTATGTAATATTTTGTTTTGAATTGATTGTTTTTATTGAGTTGGAAAATGTACTGTGCTTCAAAGATTATTGGGCTTGTTGAGCTGTTGTCTGGGCAGTGATTCTTAAGCGTGAATTTTAATATTCAATGGCCTGTTCATAACTCAAGAATTTGTTATTTTACTATTTATTATATTTTTATTCCTTATTAATTTGTTACCGTACTAGTTCAATTATTAATTTATTTGATTATTGTTGCTATAAGTACTGTTGTTATATTTATTGTTATTTATATTGTTATTTTTTAATATGGATGTTTACTTTTTGTCCGGTTGTCGTAGTATTTAATGTTTAATGGCGAATTTGATCAGTATGAAATTGTTTTCTTGAATGTCTCTTGCGCGCCTCATTTATATGGTTTGTGAACAATTTTTGGTATTGGAAGTTTAGCCATTCAACTTACAGAATTAAATAGAGAATGAACCAATCCTATTACATTACACTGTATAGACACAAATAACAAAAGATAGAAAAACAAAACAAAAATACTTTCTGAAAGGAAATACATAAATTAAATAAATGTTTATGCAAATTAATGGTAATAAGTTCTAATTATGTACAGTATGTTCTTAGTTTATCAAATGCCTACTTATTAACTTTCTGCATTCGATACACAGTTTTGTTTTGTTTATGCATTTACACATAAACTAAACCGTATGTATAAATACATAAGCTTTTGTACACGGTGCATATCTTAGTTGACAATTTAAAACAAATTTAGGTAAGGAAATTGTAGATTTTGTTTAAAAAAAGCCTATGTTAGTCAGTATTTTGATTAATACAAAATGATCAGAAAATTAATTAGCCTACTATAATGATTTCCAGGTGCCTGGTTATAAACATTTGATTCTATACCCCAGGCAGGTAAGTCATTGCTAAATTAGCTCCCCCCCCCCCCCCCCCACCAGAAATTTTTGTCTAGAGCCGCCTATGAGCCGCAAAAGGATTAGAAGGAATGCATCCTCATCGTCTTTGTTCAAGTTCAAACTTGTGCTGTACTTATTACAGTTTATTTATTATCCTGGGAAACCAGTGCCAGTGCACTAGCAAAGCAATAGGCAGCAAGTAATAAAATAAATTTGACTTCGTGGAAAAGCTCGTCTCAGGATAATAATTCCCATCAGCAGGAGAAGAAGGTGGAGAAAAAAGAGGAGAATAAGAAGAAGAGGAAGAAGAAAGAGGAGGAGGAGGAGAATATGAAAAAGAAGAAGAAAAACATAAGCGAACTAACTAATCATGTAGCCCCGATTTATAGTATAGCCGCTCTTTGTTTGGTTACAAGCAACTCTGTTACAATAATGTAAGCTAAACTAGCTGCAAGTAATTGCACGTTTTTTTTTAAAGAAGATCTTTCTGTATTTCTTACAACTGCTCTGTCCTTTGTTCTTTTCATCTCTTTCTATTCTCTTCTACATCCGTTTGTCGTAGCCTCTTTTTCTTACTATCTGCTTTCGTTATTATTCTACGTTTCTATTTTCTCAACTTTTCCATTTTCTTTCCTTGTTTTTAATATTCTCCTTTTTTCTTCTCTTCGTCATGTTCTTCTTCCCCACTATCTTAATTTTATTTTTATTAGTTCTCACATTTCTATCTTTTATCTCGCTCACCCCCTCCCTTCTTTTCTTTTACTTATTTCTCGCAATCTTCTGTTTATTTTTCATCGCCTTCCTTCATCTTTTCCTTCTCATTTTTCCTTATATTTCTTCTTCTTGCCCTCCTTTTCCTCTTCCTTCTTCTTCGTCTTCTTCTTCGCCTTCTACTTCTTCTTCTTCTCCTTCTCCTTCTCCTTCTCCTTCACCTTCACCTTCTTCTTCTCCTTCTCCTTCTCCTCCTCCTCCTCCTCCTCCTCCTCCTCCTCCTCCTCCTCCTCTTCCTCCTTCTTCTCCTTCTTCTTCCTTAATTTCTTCTTCTCCGACCACTACTTGTCTCCTCTTCCTCTTTCTTTTTTCATCATTTACTCTGCTTTTATCTTTGTTTTTTAGTCCTTATCTCTCTTCATCTATTCTATAAACACTTAATCATTATCACATTTTTCTTTCATCTCTCTTCGTTTTTACTTTTTATTCCTCGTTCTTTTCCTTCTTCTCTCCTTTTTCACTTGTTTAGGTCTTCATTCTCCTACTTCTCCTTCTTATTATTCTTATTGATTTTCTTCTATTAATTCTTTTCCTCCTTCTCCTTCCTCTCCTCCTTCTCATTTCTCTCTTCCCTCTCCACCATATCCTTTATTTCCTCCTTCTCCTCTTTCTTTCTCTCTCTTTCTCCTTTTTCCCCTTCTCCTCGTTTTCTTAGTTCTCTCACGTTTACTCCACCTCGTCCTTGTCCTCCTTCTTTCTTTCTTCTCTTTATCTTTCTCCCACTCCACCCAATCCTCTTTCTCAGATCTCTCTCCATTTTATTCTCTTCCTTCTCCTACTCCTTCTGTATCAACCATTTTGTTTTACTCTTCCATCTATCTTCTCTTCTGTATCTTCCTTATCTTTCTCCTCATCCTCTCCCTTCATCGTTTTATCTCTCTCTGTATACTTCTCTCTCCCTAACTCCTCTTCTGACCATATACACGCTAGATCTCAAGAATGATGATAATGATGATTATTCAATGTGCATCAGAATCAGAATTATCTCTCAACTCTACGTTAACCAATAACCGATACATACTATCCTTATTTTTCAGTCTTCGGCAGTCTTATATAGAGTCTTTTTAGATAGATATATAGTATTACGTCATTGCAATGCTAATGAACCGCCACACAAATTCCATCCAATTCTTAGAACACATTTTTCATTCCAACCCAACCTCCTTTTTTATCTATTCTTATTTTTTCATTGCAGGCAGCGAGTCTCTACTCAATCTGTTGGCTGCCCACATCTTTTCCTCATTTTTTAGGTCTTACTATTTCTTTCTTTTTAATAACTTCTATTTTCTTTCTCTGTCATCAGCGGCTAGTACACGTGGCTTTAGTTTGTATGCGAACAAAAGTAATTTACTTAGTGTAAACAAAACTTGATAGGGTGTTTAAGATCCAAAAAAGCGGCAAGGTATATATATGGAAAGAGCAGATAGGTTAGATTCATGTAGGCCTATTTATGAACTTTCCTTCAGGGCCTTTTGTCTTAAGGGATTCTTGAATTGCGATGTATTTAAATAGGCATAGTACGGCCCATGGTCTCCTAACTGTACCTTGCTTGTATGTGTATGAATTACATTTTTTGTAAAAACGAGTTTCATAAACCAAAAGAAATTTATCACTTGATGAGTTTTCAATAGTAATTTATGGTAACAAAAACCTAGTTATATTGGTAGGAAATTCTATAACAAGCTAGGCCTACCCCAGTTTCTAAAGAGCCTTGAAAATATCGAAATATTTAAGAAACAATCGAAAAAATATTTAGTTGATAAAGTGTACAAGAGTTCCTTTCAGATCATAACTAAACCTCACCTCAACTAAAATAAATTGCAATTGTGGTAACTAGTGAATAAGAATGGTGATATTGTTTATAATTTCCCGGTGGTTCGGGACCCACCTAAAACTGTAGGTCCAACTCATCAATTACTATCATCCAATTCATTACCCACGCACAGGTCTCAGACCTATGTGGGCTTCATCCTCCAAAAAAAAAATATTGTTGATCTGACTTGTCTTATACACCATAACCTTCAAGACAGTCCACAAAACACCGTACTGTGACGATGCTCTTGACAACAGAGTGAAATGGCCGTCACGCCATAACGTGAGTTAATTTCCACTTAAAAATGTTTTTTAAAGATGTTTTTCATGACGCAATACTTGATGAACAATCTAATATCAAAACTGACACTGAATTTCCATTTAAATGATGATTTTACTCAAACTGAACAATTTCATTTCGCTTCTGGAGAAAAGCTTCATCAGCCTGATGAAGTTTCTCCTCAAAAGCGAAATTCTTTCCTCCAGGAGCATCATCAGGTTGATGAAGCTTCTCAAAAGCGAAATGAAAAACCTTCAAGACGTGATTTTCAAAAGAAATCTTTCTATCTTTTTTTCATAGTTGGCAAAAGCTGAAATGGCTTCATTCATTGCTACAAATTGCTGAACATTTTTTAGAGCTTGAAAATGCCTATCTTCAATGACTTTTGCCTGAAGAATACTAAAGCGAAGATCCAGGAGAGGGGGAGGTGGTCATAGCACTCCCCGAAGTTTTACCCGATAATGTGCTTGACATGTGGTCTTACAGGGTTTATTTTTTAAATATTGTTCGGGGAGTCCCATTTTAAAATAAATTAGTCATGACCTATTTTATCTCCATAAATTGTTAGAAGACCTCTTTTTGTTGAATATTTTTCCGGAGGATGAAGCCCTCATAGATCTGGCTTCATTTTATTATAGGATATAATGCCAAGAGTCTACCCTCTCTAGCACACTGCTAGACATTTTCCCAGATTTGGGGCCCCCACTATGCCAGAATATCTATAATACGTCACTGCTAAGAGGACTTCTCCTTCATACTCTATACGAGTGCAACATGGAAACTTTATTTTAATTCGCAGTGTATAGAGATAGTTGTAATTTGTATATATTCGGAGTAGCCGTAGCCGAGTGGGTTAAGTGCTGGTTTGCTAGCCCAAAGGTCCCGGGTTCGATCCCAGTTCTGACCGAAAGATTTTACCTCGGGCCACTCCCGTGTTTCGGAGGACACGTTAAGCTGTCGGTCCCGGCTGCCTAAAAACAGTCGTTAAGTCACGTCAGAGGCCCTGAACTTATTCAGGTGCGACCTGATAACTCTGACACCAGACCTGAGCCAGCCAGGTCACACGATATTATTATTTATTTTGTATATATTCAAAAAATAATTTTGTTAAAAATTATGTTTCTGTAGATTTGATTGGAAGGGTTGAGTGTTGAGTGGTGAAGAGGACCAAGAGTCCTAGCTCCGCCATTGATAAAGTTGATTAATCAATCAATAAATCGGTAGGATTATATAATTTACTCATCACGAGTGAGGACTTATCATTTTATAATACAAGTACCAACAACAGTTTACTTAATTCACGTATTGGATATCTTGAAATGCGGTTTCAGAGGTTATTCTTAATTTTTTTAAAAGATTTCTTCTTGAAGTCTCCATTTTACGGTGTTATAAGACAGATCAACAATTATATAGTCAACTTGTAAATATTACAACTGATAATACAACTAATACACACTGTATACAACTTGAAAACCGTGAATGCATAGACAGCAAGAAACGGTCTACGGTTTTTGGTTCTTGATTTTTACACTTATTTTTGCTTATTGCTCCTCCCACCAGAGGGCGTGTCTCGTTTTGGCCTTCAGCCAATCACAAACCTTCAGTAAAGGTCAGCCTATAAAAGGCACTTTCTCCCTCAGCCGATAGTATCCTCTATTCGAGATTGGGAGCGAGTGAGTTAGAGGTATTCTCCAATAAATGTATACAGAATAGATACAGTTCATTTTAATTACCTAGCATACACATTCAAACATGCAAGAAGACAACTGTAAAATCAAAAATATTGGGTATAAATTAATTATCTAGGGTGCTAAGAGTTTTTTGCATATTGCATTTTTCTTTGAAAATGTTTATTGTATTTGATTGTGATTTATGATTATCTAGACAAATGACAAATTGTATCGAATAAGCTATTATTGTAACTCACCAAGTGATAATCTGATCGGCTTCGTGTTTTATAATCATGTGCGATAAGATTTTGGTTTATATGCTCTTTTCACATGTAATGCAACATCACACACATACAAGCAAGGTACTGTTAAGAAACCAAGGACCGCATTTATGAACGTTCCTTCAAAATGAATAGGACTCTCTTTTAAAATAAAAAATACCCCTTCATTCTATCTAGTATACTATAAACTAGTAGGCCGTTGTATTTTAAATAATTAAAACTTTTATTTGATTTTCACTAGATAAAAACTCTACTAATAAAACCTTAATTTATCCATCCTTCTGTTTTTATGAAGTTTTTATACTTTAATAGCCTATTCTTCTAAATGCATCCAACCATAATATTTCTTTAACCACAACGTGTCCAATAAAATTATTATCTCTAGCACCATTGTCTTGTAACCGACATTAGATTCATTACTTTAGTACACAATTTATGGCTCGTTTAATGGGGAAGTGGTCTTTGAACGATGCTAAAATTATTACGGCTCAGATACATTTAAAAAGTATAAAGTTATGACTCATTTGAAGTCTTCACTGTGTATGCTGGCGAGGTGGAACTACCCGTAAGGGTCTCCCCACCACGAAAAGCCATACGAATTTACTTACTGTGTATGCTTTATTATCTTGACATTTCAACTAAAATTACCAAGTTAAAAGCTCGGAGTTACTATTTTTAACAGCAAATCGAAAAATATTGTCGACTATAAATTTAAATTGTCAACATGACTTGCAGTCTGTAATGTAGGCGTTCAATAGCTTGAAAACGCGACCCGCAGATGACCTTGGCGGCTGGCTGGTAAGCCTTGGGCAAGGACGACGTATTTAGAAGCAATGCGGAAGACTCTTTCTCTTTACAAAGCCTCTCAATCACGTTTCGTTTCATCTCTAAAATGCTACACAGCCTGATCCTTCACTGCGATAATGCTCCTTTATCAATGTTGGTTGATTTCTAGGTTATGAGTTGACAATTAAACGGCATTTACGATGTTTTCTAAATGTTAGTTAATTCACGTCACGTTATAAATTAGTTATTGAAGGCTAGAAAGTGATGTCATTACGGCCAGGGTCAAATCTAGAATTATTTTCGGCGACGGGGATATTAAGAGAGAAAATAATTGGAGGAAATATCATCACCTGAAAAATATCTTCATCCCTACAGAAGACAGAATTTTTTTTAGCGTTGGTTGTGAATTTCGGGGGATTGGTGAGTAAGGAGGGGGAACATCCCTAAATCCCCCCCTTGGATTCACCCCTGGTAGCAGCTGACTTTATCCGTCCCTGATTACAAAACCGTTGCAGAATGAAGCTAATGTAACACTGTTATTTATTTATTTATTTGCAATCATCACATAACATCATAACTTGGAATATTTCCCAAATGGCAGCTGAGGACAAATGAGAGAAACGGGAGAAGAAGGAAGGGGATGAATAAAAGGTGAAGAGAAAAAAAGAAGATGAATGAAAGAAGAGGACGAATGAAAAAGAAGAGAAAGAATGAAAGAAGTAGACAAAAAAGAGTCCGAATGGAAGAGGAAGAATGAAAGAAGAAGAGAAAAGAGAAAGAGGACGAAGGAAAGAAGAAGAGGAAGAATGAAAGAAGTAGACAAAAAAAAGGACGAATGGAAGAGGAAGAATGAAAGAAGAAGACGAAGAAGAGAAAGAAGAAAGAGGACGAAGAAGAAGGAGGACGAATGAAAGAAGAAGACGAAGAAGGTGAAGACAAAGAAATAGAACAAATGAAAGAAGAAGAAGAAGATGAAAGAAGACGAAAGAAAGGAGAAGACGAAGAAGGAGGACGAATGAAAGAAGAAGAAGAAGATGGAAGAAGACGAAAGAAAGGAGAAGGCAAAGAAAGGGGACGAATGAAAGAGGAAGAGGAAGAAAACGATGAAAAAGACGAAAGAAAGGAGAAGACAAAGAAAAAGGTCGTATAAAAGAAATAGACGAAGAAGGAAGACAATTGAAAGAAGACGAATGAAAGAAGAAGGAATAGATGAAAGAGGTCGAATGAAAGAAGAAGATCTAGAAAGAGGACAAGTTAGAGAAGAAGGAGTAGATGAAAGAGGTCGAATGAAAAAAGAAGAAGAAGATGAAAGAGGACCAAAGAGATTATGGATAACGGAACCTTGTCTTGGCTCAGTATCTGATAAATTAGGAAAATAATTGAAAAAGAACGGGTTTGATTTAGCTTTCCAAATAAAAACCCTATTTTAAAGAATTTGTTTAGGTGAAGTAAAAATAAAATTTATATCTGGGATAAAAGTGGAGTTTATAGATTGAATTGCGGTGATTGTAATGCCTTTTATGTGGGTCAAACCGGTAGAAGTTTCAAACGCAGAATAAATGAGCATATTAGAGATTGGAAATCCTAAGAATAAGAAAGGAGACTCAAATTTTCAGAGCATCACATTATTAATGGACACAAGTTCAAGGCCGAATAAAATGTCGAGTTTCTTCATTTGATTGGCAAAGCCACACAATTGAACGTTTTAGAAGCTTTGGAGATAACTAGGTTCGTGAAATAAGATTCCAATTCTACAGTAGTTTAAACGATCGAATTTATTTCAACCAATTCAATACAACTTACTTGGCTTCATCCATAATTCTGGCCTACATTCTATTATCTGTAGGTTACTTTCATGTTTTTCTCTGTCGACCTTGACTGCATTTTAGTGAGCTTCAATCATTTTTTTAAATTTCCAACCCTACTAGTGTATTGTTCTTGTTTGTTGCTTTCTATGTGTTCGCGGATTTTGGTTCTTGATTTTGACACTTATTTTTGCTTGTTGCTCCTCCCACCATTTTTGCTTTGAAAAATGATGGTTGATTAACTCATAGTAACACTATGTGAGGATAATCAATCAGGCACAAATATAAAGCAAATGAAAATAATTATAGAAGTGGGGGGGGGGGGCAAACGGCCGAAATTAGTAAAATTTGGTGAAAAATATATCTGACAGTTCTTGAATTTTGACTCAATTATATTCATTATTACTCCGATATCAATTTCAATTCAATACGTTATTCCAATGAAGAAATTTCGTTCCATATAATAGTATTAATATCAAATCACGAATTTTTGGCATACTTTGGGGGGGGGGGGTTACTGATCATCCCCTCAGAAACCCCCCCCCCCTCCAAATAGCGCTCATGATTGGGTGCCTAGGTGACCTCCTTCAAAACAATGTAGAAACTGTACTCTTGGGAACTAATGATCACCCCGAATTTTTTTTTTTCAAAGAATTGTTCCAATAAATTATTTTTGGAATAAATATGTTTTGGATCACTTTTTTCAAAAAAAAATGTTTTCCAAAAACTTGCAAAAGAAAGCGTCATCAACTTGCTTCGGACAAAAATTTTGAAAAAAGTAAAGTAAAGTAAATTCGTATGGCTTTTCGTGGTGGGGAGACCCTTACGGGTAGTTCCACCTCGCCGCTTTTTTTTAACGACTGCTTTTTTTTTTATATGCAACCGGGACCGACGGCTTAACGTGTCCTCCGAAACACGGTTGAAAAAAGTGATCCCCGAGCTTACTTCCTGCCCCGGGGCCCCAGCATCAGGCTTTTACAGAGTTTTATAAACATTGTATTCAAAGATACATTGAATACAAAATATATTCTATATTATTTTAGTGTAATACAAGGTAATGTTATGAATGTAAAATATTACATAAGAACTTTAAAAAAAATCATGGATAGATCACATTAAAAGTGAATAAAATTAAAACTTTGAAAACCAGTTTCAGTGCAGTTTTCGTTCGGTTTTCGGCGGTAGGGAAGCTTAACTTAACCAGTTTTACTACGAATAAATTTCTCAATGAACGATTCAACTTACAATCCTTGTATTGCTCACTTGTTCCACGAATCCCATGCATACACACACATAAAAAACTAATTAAAAACAACAAACTTAACAAAGAACTAGTTTCTTTGAACGTGGTCTTTCTTTTTTTCAAGGCTTACAACAAATAAAACGTTTTATTCTCAATGGCAGTTGCATAACTGGTAGGTCTAATTGACGTGAACATCGTACCCCTCGTGCTGAGAATTTGAAGGTACTCGATTTTGAATTAGAGGCTTGATGGCTTCCGTGTAGGAGAAGGACGATGATGATGACGAAGATGAGGAGGAAAAGGAGGAGGAGGAGGAGGAGGAGGAGGAGGAAGAGGAGGAGGAGGATGATGAGAAGGAGGAGGAGGGGGAGATGTTAATGGATGACGAAGAGAAGGTGAAGAAGGAGAAGAAGGGTGAGGAAGAAGAGGTCGTGGAGGAGGAGGAGGAGGATGAGGATGTGAGATGGAGGAATATGAAGGAGGAGGAGAAGGAGTAGTGGGAGTAGGACGGGGAGAAGAACAAGGAGGAAGAGAAATTGGATGAGGAGGAAGAAGAGAAGGAGGAGGATGAATAGAAGGAGGAGTAGAAGGTGTGTGATTAGGAGAAGGAGGAGGAGGAGAAGGTAAAGGAGGAGGAGGAGAAGAAGGTAGAGGAGGAGAAGGTAGAGGAGGAGAAGGTAGAGGAGGAGAAGAGGAGGAGTAGGAGGATGAGGAGGAGGAAAATTGCGAGGAGTAGGAGGATGACGGGGAGGATGAGGAGAAGAAAAAATAGTAGGTGGAGAAGAAGATGTGAAAAAGGAAAAGAGTACTGAAAAGAAAGCGGAGATGATGGAGTAGAAGAAAAACAGAGGAGGAGAAGGAGAATGAAAAGGTAAGAGGAAAGGAAAGAAGATAAAAAAGAATAAGGAGGGTAAAATAGAGGAGAAAGAGATGAAAAAGAGGATGAAGTGATAAAGCAGAAAAAGAAGAAGAAAGATAAGGTAAAGATGAAGAAACAGTCAGAAGAAAGAAGAAAGATGAGGAAATAAAGAAGAATGGGATTGAAGTGAATGAGAAAAAGAAGGAGAAGGAAGAAAAGGAGGAGGAAAAATAGAAGAAACAAAAAGAAAAGATGAGCAAAATGGAGAAGAAAAGAGAAAAAGTAGAGTTAGAAGGATAAGCGGGATGGAGATGAAAAGGAGATAAAGGAGAAGAAAAAGGGGGGAGCGAGGAAGGAGGAGATAATAGAGAGAAATAAGAAATAAGAGAAAGAGTGAAGATGGTAAATAAGTAAGAGAAGAAGATGAAGGGAAAGGAAGAAGGACAAAGACGGAAAGAAGAAGAAAAAAGGAGATGCACAGAGGAACAGTAACAAAAGAAGAAGAAAATGATATACCGCGGAGGAGAAGAAGAAGAACAAGAATATAAAGGAGAAGTAGGCCTAGTAGTAGTAGAATCTGAGAATTCGTCGTTTTTAAATTACAGACTCTGTCTCTGTCTGTTTTATTAGATTCCACGACCAGTTGAGTTGTAATTTATTTCGACAGTAATTATATTTCTAAACGTCTTCCTGTTAGATGAAGCCACATACTCACACACGCGCAAGTACGCAAATGCATCTCTTTGTTGCGTAAGTGGCCTACAACAAGTAGATTCAACTACGTAGAAATAATATTTCCATACAGTAAGCTCTTTATTTATAGTTCCAGTATAAAGTAATATTCATAAAGTAGTCCCATAAAAAATTATTTAGGATCGTTAAATTTGTGGAATTTATTTTCGTATAAAGTTCTAGTACAGAGTTGAATTCAATAAAAAGACCCGCAAAAAATATCATCTCAGATCGTTAAATTTGAGGAATTAATTTTTGTGTATGGTTCTGGTAGGTCTATAAAATTATATTTATTAAAAAGTTTACAGAAAGAAAATTCGGATCGTTTTACTTGAAAGAATTATTTTGATTGACACCGGCTCGTCAATCTAGAGGACACTAAATTTGCTAATTTAACTAAGTGACGCTTCGAAGTTTTTTGAATTTGTCCAATTAAAAATTTATTATCTCGATGGCCCTCGACTTATGATAATTATTAAGTTGAAGCTATATTCTAGATTTTTCCTTGCATAATGTCTGGACTTTACTGGTAATAGAATTTATTGGTTGTATTTGTTCGAATTCTTTGATGGAAGACTAAAAGGTAAGCTTTGTCTGTTTTAAACGATTTTATCGATTTTTTTTAATTTAATCGAATATATTGGAGGTATTCATTTTTAGAAGACTGCTGTCCAATTCAGTGGAATTCAGATATCTAAATGATATCTATTTATATCTGTGATAACATAGGAGGGGTGAATCAAGGGAGGGGTGATGAAGGAGAAGTATCCCAACCCAAAGTTCTCAACCGAGTCTAAAAATAAAGCTTTATTTGTATCTTTCATGGGGGTGAGGATATTTTTTAAAGTTATATTCCCCTCTCAAAATTTTTCCCTGTTGATATCCCCTCCCCAGAAAAAATACTGCAATCGCTCCTGTTCCATATTTCTATTCTTCTCCATCTTTTTCTTTCTCCTTCTTCTTTTCCTCCTTTTGTACTTTTTTCTTTTATTTTACTCCTTCATTTTTTTCTACTCCTCTATTTTTTCTCCTCTTACCGGTTTTTCTTCTCCTGATTTATTTTTTTCTGAAATGGAGAAATATTATTTTCCTGGAGTTCTTGTTCCAGGTTCACGTTCATATTTCACGTTTCACATTTCTTGTTTCACGTTCGGCCTACAGAGTAAGTAAATTCTACTTATTCTTAGTAAAAATTTGACTGAAAGTCGTTGAATTCACTTGAGAAGTTAAATATTGTTACGGGTTCTATGTCTAAAATAACGCTGGCAACACTTAACTTTATCACTCGCACTTTATTAACACAAATAATTCACAACTCACACTGTTCAGTAATTTCTTACACAAAAATAAGCAATTTGAAACAGATAAAACGATATTGTTCAACTGATAATGAGTTTTCAATAAACTGTACAAAAATCAATCACTAAATGTCAAAAGGCCGATCTAATATTAAATAATAACTGTACAATAAACTGTCCAATAATATTCGAAAAGAATCATTGAGGAAGAATAATTAACTTACGTAGCACAAGTCCGTAATACAGTAATTGGTAAAAGAGTTATCACTACCGGTACAGACAACGAAAGTTCATTGTATGGTTTGTAATAGCGCCAACGGGATTTCGCTGTCTGTATTAACGGGAACTGTCACTACTGCCACTTATCACGACCAGTTTCAAACAAGACTGAACTAGTTTCTACAAATGCGTTTGCCTTAAATAGGGTTTTCAACAATCGAGATATCTCTACATTTCTCTATCATCTTCTAAATAAATAAATAAGGAAACTCGCACTTTCCACAATATTCGATAAGATTCAATTAATGTCTAATCAAACAACAAGAACATTCTACAAATTACCAAGTAAACACCATAAAAGTGTCAAAAGCAGAGTAATTAATTGCTTAAAAGTAAACATTTACATAGCAGATAACACCGAGAACCACTGTCCTCCCTTCTCTCTATTTTCTCCAATTTCATATTCACTACAATATTATTTGTCTGAGACGAAGTTGTGGTGCCACTATTTTATTACACAAAGTGATTGATTAATTAATTGAATGTTTTATTTATCTCCTGGCAAGGTTAGGACCATTTGGTCCTACCACCTAACAAGAACATGAAACAATCAGTAGTCTACTTCTACATCAATAATTATTACTGAAAACAATTATGAAAACAGTCAAATAAAAATGTATCTCAAATACTAACAAGAAAAATATCATATTTTGCTTAAAAAGTTGTCTTGAATAGTCTGCTACAAGAAAAAATGAGACTTCACTTGAAAAAAGAAAGAACGAAAAGAAAATTACACTTCATATCTTCTCAACAATAGTTGTTTGTATTGTTTTTTAAATTGTCAAACTATTAGCGTTGAAAATATTTTCGTCCATTTCATTAATAATTCTGACTGAAGTAGCCAGGAATGATGCACAGAGCCAGAGATAGAGAGATTGTGTGAGAGTGTGTGTGTATGAGTGAGAGAGTGAGTGAGCAGATGCCGATTGCATGATCAGAGATCATCAGACACAGACCATTGAGTTGGCGTTTGCCGTTTTTCCTTGACCAGTCATTGGCCAATCAGGAAGCAGAAGCAGAGTTCTCTCTCAGCTCTCTCTCTCACTCACTCTCTCACACACTCTCTCTCTCTCTCTCACTCTCTCTCTCTCTCTCTCTCTCTCTCTCTCTCTCTCTCACAGGCCCCTGAATAGAGCGTGCATCCGTTTGACACATGACAGCCTCCGCGGCGCACTATAAGGTCGTCGAATCTCTTTTTTACAACCACTTACAAAAAAATAATAACACTGTAGTAAAAAACGACTAGATCACTCACTATTTCTGCGAACGCAATGATGCACCACACATCGCACAACTTAACTACCGAAAGCTGATAATAGTCAGCAATGTGGAAACTGTAAAACGTTTCTGAAGGGGGGGGGGAAGGGGTTAAAATACCGACGGGTCTGGGGTGTATGAAATACCCTCATGAAAGGGAGTGCAAAGGTCCTACCCCGGGAAATATTCAAAATTGAATAAATTATTCAATATTCAAAGTGTCATATGGCGCATTTTCAGACAGTTTTAACTACTTATTATCAAAGGATGAGAGGCCAAAAGTTGTAGTATCAACTGTACTTTGCATGATTATAAAATAGACAGATATTAATATTTATCGATGTTTATGAATAATAATAAAATACGGGAGAAAGTCAAGAAGTCTGGTAGGGGTAGAGTTCAACGATTAATCCCTCAATAATAGGAAGTATAGGGGTTCTGTATGCTGTATTCTGCATACTGTATCCTGTATGTAAGATCGACTAACTGATTTTTTTTGAAAAAAAAATCCTAAAATTGATGTTTTTTTAAACTAAGCTATATTATACCTGTATATTAGATACAAGCATTTTACCCAGTCTTGCCCGGGAATCAAGTTTGGATTTTTTTCTGGCAGATAACTTATGGTAGTGGTCACAGAATTACGAAATTGGGAAAGGTGAGTGAAATACCATACACTGTTTATCTGTTTGAAAAGAGAAGTTCACAAATAAACTGTTTTTGCACTGGTGATATGAATTTTTAGGGTTTTTTATAAGTAAACTAACTTTTTAGCACCACCCGCCTGCCTAGTTTTATGTTTAGTTCGTAAGATTAATGTATTGCAGGAAAAACTCAATACACACAATTAAGCTCGCATGACGCAGGGTAATTAACAGCTGTAATATTGATACAGAGCTAATCTGTTGCTTTGGCAAAAGACATTTCGGCGTATCATCTATATTATCACCATATAATGTTATTAGCTGTTCTATGAGCTTCCTGCATCTTAACACATTTTAAAGCAATAATAGTGC
This sequence comes from Conomelus anceps, assembly GCA_948455865.1. Classification (NCBI taxonomy): domain Eukaryota; kingdom Metazoa; phylum Arthropoda; class Insecta; order Hemiptera; family Delphacidae; genus Conomelus; species Conomelus anceps. The sequence goes on from OX418217.1 coordinate 20,620,187, forward strand.
CCATAAGCGAAATTTGAACAATAATTTTGAAAATTCTAAAAGGAAAATAAAAAATCGGGTTTCGAGGACTGCACTGAATCGAGGAAGCTGTTTGCCAAATATAGTGCTCCGAATTGTTGCAGTTTTTGTGAAAACCGTAAAACTGACATGCTCCCACACCCACACACCACTACTCCCTTTTATTATGTCGAAGTGATTTGTATCTAATATCTTCCGTTGAACGATAATGTTGATTTCTTTTTATTTTTAGAATAAATTAATATTATAAATTGATTGATACAAGCAGTAATATAAAAAGTGGAATAAACTACTAACTCGCTAGAACAACACACCTACATTCATTCAGTTTTTCCCCGTCCTGATATTCCTGTAGTAACAGAGCGGATGTTAGTAATATATATATATACACCTGTATATACACACAAACGATAACCAGTCGCTCCAAGTATTACTACGAGTTTCAAAGTAATTTCTTTTATTTTAATTTTTTTACAACATGCTAATTGTTTTCATTCAAACCAGTTGAAAGCCTGCATTCATAACTTCTTATAACATCACATAGACTGACGTTAGAAGGAGGAGGATAATGAAAAAGAGAATGATAAGGAAGAGAGATGGTGGAGAAGGAGGAGCAAAAGAAGAAGATGAATGCTCCTTAATAAGTAACATGCTCTACAATGTCTAAAATAAGAATGTCAAGATCTCATGATGCAGAACTGAATAAGATAGATAGATATCTTATAATTTATGAACGTCCTTATGCTTCCCTCTTCGCCAAATCTATTGGAGCCCCATGTTAGGTAGAGTTGAACTAGGTGTATTAACATAGAGCATGATGATAATAATTACAGTAGTATTCAGTGTATAACAAGGGTTTTTTGTAGGAGATGTTGAAGGGGGGAAAGGGGAACAAACGAAGGATGAGGAGGAGGATAAGAAGGATTTGGAGGATTGGAAGAAGGATGTGGAGGATGATAAGGACGAGGAGAAAGAGGAGGAGGAGGAGGAGGCGAAGGAAAAAGAGGAAGAGGATCGGGAAGAGGATGGGTAGCAGATGTTGAAGTAGGGGAAGGAGACGGTGAAAAAGGACGAGGAGAGGAAAAGAAAAAGGAGGAACAGGAAAAATTGAAGGAGGAGGAGAAGGAGGAGGATGTGGTGGAAGAGTAAGAGGTGGAGAAGGAAGAAGAAAAGGAGGAACAGGAAAAATTGGAGGAGGAGAAGAAAGAGGATGTGGTGTAAGAGTAGGAGGAGGAGGTGAAGGAGGAGAAGGAGGAGGAGGAGAAGGAGGAGGAGGAGGAGAGGAAGAAGGGAGGAGGGGTAATCATGGGGGAAGAGGAGAAGAGTAAAAGTAGAATAAGGAGAAGAAAAAGAGGAGAATAATAAGAATGAGAAAAGACGACGAAGATAAAGGAGTAGAAAAAGAAGAAAAATAATAATAAGTGAATGAGAAGGGGAAGAAAAGTAGAATTATAAATACGAGAATAAGGAGCAAATGTAGTACGGTAGATGGCAAAATAGCGTAAAAGAAGAAAAAGTTAGAGAAGCAGGAGAAAAAGAAGGTGGAGAAGAAGGAAGAATAAAGAAAGAGAAAAATTTAAGAAGTTAGAGAAGAAGAAAGAAAAGTTGAAGGTGAAGGTAATGATGGAGAAGAAAATATAACAAGACGAAATAGAGGAGAATAAACCTCTTGATTATTGGTTACGTCACAATTTATATATTCCGATTCTATTACTGAATGGGGCAATCTACTGATAAAAAAGAAATTAAACTGAATGAAACCAAGTAACATGAATAATGCAGGATTCGAATAAAAATTTATGTTTCCTTTTAGAGATCGGTCACTTGGGATTGCAATCGGTTTTCCTCTTTGCTCAATGACGCAAAACGTCGCCTGTTAATTATTTTTATCATTACAGCTTGTGCGCATTGTTCCTATACAATGCGTTTTAAAATAATTCTCATAAATGACGTTGTTAGCTTTTAGATAGTCTATCGATTCGCAAAATACTGGCTGTTTTTTAGATATATTTGTTTTGCGAATAGTCTGAGCACGTACCAACATTTACTGGAAGAATTTTAACGAATTCAAACCATCTTAATAGTTTACACGTTCCGAATTATTACAATAATGCTAAGACTGCGAGTAATCATCTGAGATTCCCGCATAAAGATTGCAAGTAATCAACTGAGATTTCCGCATACTGGACTTTTACAAGTTTTTCATAAGAATATTTGATGATCGATAATAGTTTCGATATAATTTCGGAATCGAAGAAGGAAATCATCATTTTTTTCTTCGTTACATTAGTTTTGAAACTTATACGTGGGTAATGAGGTTTATATAAATTTAATATAGCATCTACCATAGCCGATTTCGACTGTAGGTGACTTTCAGACATCAACGTTATGTTTTTGTCCAAAGAGCGTACTACACAAACGAGGAGTGAGGTAGGTTGTGATTGCTTTCCTCACTGGGCTAACAAAAATGTATACTGATGCCTAGCCCACAGAAACAAAATCTGAAGCTCTGTGCTTGACAGTCCACTCGTACCTTCACATAGGCTCTGGCTGCACAGATGAGTGTCTAGCACAACTCTGAACTACTTCCTGCGTCCAAGCCATCTTTCGACAGAGACGTTTGGAAAGCAACACAATTTATTCAGCCTTTTTTTATATGAGATGTACAAAACTCAATTCATCTCAAGCCACGATAAGGCAATGAGGTAAATGCTGACAGAAAATATCCAAGGCTGAACAAGATTCGAACACGTGATCGCAGGAATAACAGCTAGCCAGTATTATCTAGTCAGGGACAATAGCGTTTGGGATTAGGCCATGCCTATATAGTCATTTTGATTACTGCACCGTAGGGGCTTAACTATAGAAAATAAATTTAGGAATTTGAATAATCCTTGAATGACAATTTTTGACGAAAGCAGTCAAATGTCTAAATCGCTGGAAATTTAGTTTTAGAGGGATTATTTTTCAAAAAATTTCCGGAGGAATATCTTTGAACCCCTTTTTTAATCGAATTTTCCAAAGGGCGATACTTTACGGTACCCCAATCAGGTGAGGCCTAGGATCAAAAGTAGCAGAGTGGAAGATGCTTCAAGTAGGCCTTCTTTGAATTTGAGGGTTCGGATCTCCAATAGACAAATTTGGTTTTACACATAATATAACGTGGGTTTAAATGCTAAAATAGACGAATTCATGTCTAGAAAAGCTTAAAATAAGGGTTTGAACCCCTGTTTTAAGTAAGTTTGCTCTGAATTTTTATTTACCTACTGAAACAATGGGGCTACAGATCTATTGACAAATTTACTTTTGCACACAATATAACGTAGATTTTCATGCTAAAATGGTTAAATTCATGTCTAGAAACGTTAAAAAAAAAATTTAGAACTCCTCCCCACCACCACACAGCTTCACTTGTCATTAACCCCCCCTTACCCCACACCAATAAACATCTAGTTATGCCATTGCATTAATTTGATTTTCTTAATCAGTAGAACATTATACTCGCATACAGTATAGTATGCTGACAGTAAGAGTTACAAAAATGTAAACTAAAGTCCTGACGTACAGGATTATAATACAAGAAGTCGAAGAGATTATCACTTGGTGAGTCACAATACTAGCTTATTCGAACAAAACCCTATTTATATTGGTAGGAAACTCTGCAACAAGCTACCGTAGTTTTCAAAGAGTCTTCAAAATATAGAATAATTTAAAAACCGATTTAAAAATATTTAGTTGATAAAGCGCTTATAGTGTGCAAGAGTTCAGTTCCTTTAACATCAAAGTTTAACCTTAACTCTACTAATTAATATAGTAATTATGGTAACTAGTGTATAAGATTGTATTCATAATCTGACTTGTCTTATACTCCTTACCTGGAGTCTCCAAAACGTAATCTACAAAATAGAGTATTAAAGTATGATGGAAAAGCTCATTTTAAAAATCATATGTTCCCTATAAAAGAAGGCCTGAGTGACATCTTTTTTTCCTTTCAAAATCTTTTGAACACAAGCAAATATTTTTAGAAAATCCATACACATAAATAAATATAGCATTCCCTTTTAGAAGACTCATGAACATTTTGAAGATCTTGGTCAACGCGTTTAGTCAAAAATTAATGTGTTAGACAAATGTTTTTTTTTCAAGTTGACACTTGAAACGGAGACCTCACCTCGTTCGGTGAATAAGTTATTTCTCCACACTTACTTTAAAAAAAATGAAGCAGGAAGATTTATTTCTACATAATTTAATTAACATGATCTTATCGTCAACTTTAACCAATTAATATTTATTTATTTTCATAGGTAGTCAACTTTTTCCAAATTCCAATTAAAAGTGTATAATCTTGTTTATTTTTGTTATGAAAAACGTAATTGGTAATAATATCAACAAACATGTAACACAGCTACTATCGTGCCGTGTAGGCTATTACATAAGGCTGTGTTTAGACTAAGTAAATTGTATCAATTATTATGTTTGCATAATCATTCGGTAAAATAACGTTAAATGCGGGTATGATGTAATACAGGATGCTGCTACATTGGTGATATGAGCCAAGTAATGTTTTTCTCGTATTAGCACATCGACTGCCATTGAAATTTTCAAAATTTTCCGTTTAGGCCATTCATGAACTAAGTTCCTTCAGTCATATATAAACATGTTTGAAGGATTTTCTGAGCCAAAAAGTGAATATTGAGTGATTTATGGTGATTTTTGAGGCGTCGGCCACATGACCAAACAGGCGTGGAGCTGGACGAAGAAACTGTACAGAGCAGACGTTCTCCGGCCGTTTGAATCATGTTCCCGTCCATACAAAACGCTATATTAATTAGCAGCTCAATTCAACTCGTAAACAGTTTACTGTGTTTGTATACACAGTTCTTAATACCATTATTATTATTTTATTATTACAAATAATAAATAAATAAATGTATTTATCTCAAAAAGAACATTACAGTTTTTAAATAAACTATTATATTATTATTCACTATTGTGTTGATGCTGCTAAACAATTATTATCTTTTACTGCATTGCTGGATTTGATTCTAGTAACTTCAATAAACAATTCACAATATAGCCCACACCCATAATATACGTTTTGAATAATAAGACGAAATTGACACAACCACATTTATTAAAAAATATTGAGAAACTAGTTTCGGTTGTTATAGCCTACGATTATCAATCTCAATCAAACTAAAACTAAAGTACAGAGAACCTTAAAATGTACTGAACATGGAATGATACTATTGGCTGAGCGAGAAAGAGGCTGACCTTCATCGAAGGTTGTGATTGGTTGACAAGTTACGCCCCCTGGTGGGAGGAGTAACAAGCAAAAATATGAGTCAAATCAATAACTAAGAACTTTGAACATCTAGAAAGCAACAAAGAAGAAAAATAGGTAATATGGCTAAAATTGAATCAAATTAAAAGTTTACTGAAATGCAGTCAAGGTCAACTGAGAAATACATGAAAGAACCGATTTTTAAATGTAGGCTGGAATTATGATGAAATCAAGTTAGTAGTATTGAATTGGTTAAAATAAATTTGGTCATTTAAAAGAATATGGAAATCGTTTTTTACCAACCTAGTTATCTACAAAGCTTCTAAAATGTTGTCTGCCTTTGCCAATCAAATGCAGAAATTGAACATTTTCTTCAGCCTTGAACTTGTGCCCATTATTAATGAAATGCTCTGCAAAAATTTTTTTTTGGGGTTTTCCAATCCCTGATATGTTCATTTATTCTACATTTGAAACTTCTACCGGTCTGACCCACATAACAAGCATTACAATCACCGCAATCTATATCTATATAATCGAAATACCACTGACTGACTCACTCACTCATTCATCACAGTTTCTCAGGAACCACTCGACCAAAAACGATAAAATTTGGTACACGTATTCAGTAGGGGGACTAGACGCGTGCCAAGAAAGGGTTTCAAAATTTACCCCAAAATGGGCCCAAAATTGAAGATTTTTGAAAATTTAGGTGACAACAATTTCTAGAGAACCATAAGGTCAAATCAGATAAAATTTGGTATTCATGTTAAGTATCGGCCTTAGATGTACCTTGGAAAAAAGTTTCAAAATTAGCCCCAAAATGGGCCCAAAATCGACGACTTTTGAAAAGTTTGGTTGAAGCCCTAGACGTGTACTTAACAGATGTAATCAACCTGGCATAATTACATTTCATCATACCCAGTCATATGTTTCCCACATATTGCAAGGCTCCGACTGTATGGTAGCCTACATGGGTGACATAATTACACTTCATCATACCCAGTCATATGTTTCCCACATATTGCAAGGCTCCGACTGTATGGTAGCCTACATGCAGAGTGCAAAGTCTTTTGCTGTTCAAAGACAGTGTAAATAACGCTGCTAAGGGGTCTGCCATAATGATAAAAACGGTTGACTTCTATCAGCTGTTCCTTTAAGCTGTTTGGCTGGCAAGTTCAGTAGGTTAGGTCTATTAATGAAATAATAATTTGTTTTAAGAACCATAAGGCCAAAAAAGTTCAAATTTTCAGCTGGGGTGCTAAACACGTGAAAAATAGGGTTACATGATTCATCTCAAAATTTAGGATTTTTGGAATTCAGTTGATCACAATTTCTCAAGAACCTCAAGGCCACATGAAGTGAAATATGATATAATGTATATGTTTGATTAAGACCCTAGATGCATACTAAGTAATGGTATCAAAATTCTTCCCAAAATCACCTATTTCTGTAAATTTATCTAATCACAATGGAAATTAGTTGGACCCCCCGGGGGTCCAGGGGGCGGAGCCCCCTGGCTAGACGGTTAAGGCGAGCGAAGCGAGTCTGCCGGCTAGTTCAATTTATAAACCCCTCTTTTATCCCATATATCAATATTGTCTTTACCACACCCAAATGAAATCTTTAAAATAGGTTTGGTTTGAAAAGCTACATCAAAACCGTTCTTTTTCAATTCTTTCCTTAATTTATCAGATACTGGGCCAAGATAAGGTACAAGAACAGTTCTTGTACCGTTATCCATGACCTTTTCCCAGTATCAGTTACAACAATGATATCACTAATTGCTAGTCTCCTACTTATTTTATTTGAAATTTTTTCAACAATGATCTCCTCATATCCATTTGTAATAGCTATCTGTTTAATCGTACTAATCTCTTTTTCAAAGTGATGTTTGCTCATTGGAATAGTTAAAGCTCTATAAATCATACTCTTGAAAGCTGCAAGTTTGTGGGATATAGGGTGACATGAGTGATGAGGTGTGATTCAGCGAACACATAAGACCATTGGTCTTATGGGTTCGTTGGTATGATTACATCGGTATGAGTTACTTTTGTGAATTTCTTTAAATTGTTTAGTTTTAATTTGATTCAATACTAGCCTTATTACGAATTTTTCTTCTTTGTTGCTTTCTAGATGTTCACAGTTTTAGTTATTGATTTGACTAGTTATTGATAGTTATTTTTGCTTGTTACTCGTCCCACCAGGAGGCGTGACTTGTCAGCCAATCACAACCTTTGATGAAGGTCAGCCTCTTTCTCGCTTAGCCAATAGTATCATTCCATGTTCAGTATATATTCAGCTTCTCTGTACTTTAGTTTTAGTTTGATTGAGATTGATAATGGTATAATAACCGAAACTAGTTTCTCAATAGTTTTTAATAAATGTGATTGTGACAATTTCGTCTTATTATTCATTATAGGTATAGACACATATTGGCCAGCAAAAAAGACACTGTTCTCTGCTGAAAATCACTTCCCGGTGGTTCGGAACCCACCTAAAACTGTAGGTCCAACTCATAAATCACCATCATCCAACTCATTACCCACGCACAGGTCTAAGACCTTTTTGGGCTTCATCCTCAAAAAAAAAAAAAGACATTGGCGGCCGGTGGTCTTGATAACCTATCACTTATAACATGAATTACTCCTATTGTGCCTATAACGATCAAATATGCTATAGAAATCAACCACTGAGCACTTGGCTAGATTACCAATTATATTATATACCAACAATGCCGGTACTTATTAAATATTAGATAAAAAATTAATAATAATCATACCTGAATCTATTTGAATAGGAGATCCATCCTTCGTTCATTTAAAAAAGAAACCTTTTTCAATTTCGTGTATCTTCTTTCAAGTTACGTGCCTCGCAAAATCTATTTGAACATGTCAGAATGGACTTGAAGGTGTGTAGAAAGGATACATTCAATTTCCTATACGTTAATAAACCTTATTTCACTAACATGATACTTTTCTATTTATTTGATTCAAATTTTACCAATAAAACAAACAAAAATATCTTCACAATATGCTATAAGTTTCCTCAATTTACTTATTACAAGTATGTAAATGATTAATAATTTAATTTGGGGAAATGATAGCCACGAACCGTGAGCAGGTATCTTTTCAGTCAGATAGGATAAGCTACGAACGTTATGACCCTCTTTGTGAACGTGACCGATTGGATTGGCCAGCAAAACAGACTCTATTCTCTGCTGTGAGATTACTTCCCGGTGTTGGGAACCCACCTTTTTAATTGCAGGTTCAATTCATTAATCACCATCATCCAACTCAGGGGTCCTCAAACTAAGGCCCGCGGGCCAGATCCGGCCCGCCAGAATGATCAATCCGTCCCGCGACAGCTAAGCCTAAAACGGCCCGCGACGGAATCAAAAATATTTTGAATAAAATATTTCGTACTCTATGACTACTCTAGAAATTGACAAAAAATGGTCGATGTTAATAGAAAAATGAGAATGGTTTTGGCCCTCGGAGCTCACAGGAGTAGTTATTTTGGCCCGCAGTCTGAAAAGTTTGGAGACCCCCGACCCCGACCAACTCATTACCCACGCACTGGTCTTAAGCCTATGTGGGCTTCATCCTCCGAAAAAATGGCATCATAAATATTATCTTCCCAATTTGATCCTAATGGTTTCAAGTCGTACCAACAAGCTGCATGCCTGGTATCCGTGCTGATACGTTGTGTGGGTTACACAAGTCTCAAGTGCAAAATTAGATCAGCCAATTTGTATCTAAAAATAGAATCACGTCTTCATCACACTACTGCCACTACTACTACTATACTGATGTTAGCCATTAAAAGACTCGTGAAGAAGCTCAAAGCACCAATACAAGGTTGAATATGTCGCTCAATTTATTGTGTAGCTTTGTTGGGGTGCTCAGCCCATTATTACAGCTCCTACTATTTCCTGTGTTATTCTGTCTAGAATAGTGCCTCACTGGGTCCAAATAGAACCGCTTAGTGACGTTTTGTTTGCGAAACACAGAAATGTAGTTGGAATGTTTAAACGCTGGCTTGGTGATGTTATGTGAAACAGAGAAATGTATTGGAATGTTCAAACGCTGGTTTGGTGATGTTTTGTTGAGCACAGAAATGTATTAGCACGTTCAAACGCTGGCTGGCTTGATGATGTATTGTGAAACAAAGATGGCATTTTCATACGCTGGCTTGGTGACGTTTTCTAAAACACAGAAATGTATTGGAGTGTTCAAACGCTAGCTTGGTGACGTCTTCTGAAACAGAAATGAATTTGAATGTTCAGACGCTGGTTTGGTGATGTTTTATGGACTTTCTCTGTAGTGGCGAAAGTGATATTGTGGAAGGTATCCATAATGAATAATTAGACGAAATTGTCACAACCACATTTATTAAAAAACATTTAGAAACTAGTTTCGGTTGTTATACCATTTTGCTTCTCAATCAAACTGAAACTAAAGTAAAGAGAAGCTTAATATAATACTGAATATGGAATGATACTATTGGCTAAGCGAGGAAGAGGCTGACCTTCATCAAAGGTTGTGATTGGCTGACAAGTCAACACCCCCTGGTGGGAGGAGTAACAAGCAAAAATACAGTCAAATCAATTAGTCAAATGATTAGTCAAATCAATAACTGAAAACAGTGAACATCTAGAAAGAAACAAAGAAGAAAAATACGTAATAAAGCAAGAATTGAATAATATTAAAACTAAAAATCATTCAATTCCAGCTTAATTACGTATTCTTCTTCTTTGTTGCTTTCTAGATGTTCACAGTTTTTAGTTATTGATTTGAAACGCTTGTTACTCATCCCAATCACAATTACTTGTCAGCCAATCACAACCTTCGATGAAGGTCAGCCTCTTTCTTGCTTAGCCAATAGTATCATTCCATGTTCATTATATAGTATTAAGCTTCTCTGTACTCTAGTTTTAGTTTGATTGAGATTGATAATGGTATAACAACCAAAACTAGTTTATCAATTCTTTTTAAATAAATGTGGTTGAGACAATTTCGTCTAATTATTCATTATGTTTTGTGGAACACAAACATGTATTGGAGTATTAAAACGCTGGCTTGGAGACGTTTTGTGATACACACAAATGTATTGGAGTATTGAAACGCTGGCTTGGTGACGTTCTGTGAAACAGAGGAATGTATTGGAATGTTGAAATGGATGGGTTTCAACATTCCAATAAAGAGCTTAGAGTGATTGAATTCTTTAAAAATTCAGTGAGATATGTAATTCAGCAAAGGTTCAGATTGATGCAGCTATCCATTAAATGAATGAGTTATCAATAAATGAAATAAATGTTAAAACATAAGTATTAAAAATCATATTTCTTTGGAAAGCAGATTCTCTTTTCAATTTATTTGCCTGCTGGATCTGCCATTATAATTATATAATCAGGAGTTGCAAGGTATATAGGAATCATAACCCAAAATACATTCACTTGCTAGTTTTATTTATTATTGTGACTAAATTAAAATAAAGTGAAGTTGGAACAGTGAAGATGCAACTAGTTCAAAACTGCTCAAATTTCGTATATACTTCCTTCGCTATATTTTGCAAATAATTGAGGTTAATTCATACTGAATATTTAAATTTCCTAAAAAAATTCACTCAAAAATTATAAAATTATTTTTTTTTCACTTGAAGGCAAACAGAATGAAGCCCTTTGAGTTGTTGGTGTAGTGAAAGTGGAGCGAGAGAAAAAATATATAAAAATAAATAGATAGTGAAGTGAAAAAAGTGTAAAAAAAGCAAAAATGAGTGAGTTTGGAGCTAGATGTCATCATTGGAAGACTCAAGCGTTGGTAGATAAGTATATGCACTAATACTTGTTCTTAAAGCACAGATCAGATTTAGGTTTTTTTAAGCCTCAATAATAAAATTAATGGTTAGTCCATCGGGTGACTATAGTTTGAATGAGCATTGAAAAAAAACTTGAGGCGATTAATTTAAAAGTTTCCAGAGGTATAATTTATGATTCATTTAATTCAATTATTACTGATTTTATATAAATATTTAGATAATTCTTGTATAGTTTGGCCTACTAGCTACTGAATTATGGCAAAGAGAATGTTTTAAGGCTGTGCGCAGGGATTTTGGTCATAATTTTTTCTCGAAGTTTATTGTACGGTATTTGATATTATTCAGGTATTGAAATGTTGACTATTGCCATGAAAAATTATTTTTTCCTACAGTGACCCGAAAAAGTGCCTATTTTTGCACTAACTGTAGCACGCAAAATAGTCTATTCCTGCACCAGTGCGGGAAAGTACTTTCCCGCACTGTAATTTACTTTTCCGCACTCCAAATTTGCAACCGAACAACACAAAATAGTGAGCATGTAATACGCAGGTTCCCTATTCTGCATTCAAAAATAGGTTGGCTACTCTGCTTCAGCTGTGAATAGTTGTTGTAGTTGTTGTTGATGAAATCGATTTGATTCGTAGATAGGTTATGTGAGGGATTTTCAGGTTATGTATGCCCTGTTTTGTTCTGTTTGAATTACTTTATACATTACTGTAGGAAAAATTTAATGTGTAATTCGAGTGCAAAGTATTGTTTCTGCACTCGAGAAACGTTTTTCACTCGCCTTTGGCTCGTGAAAAAAACTGTTTCTCTCGATGCAGAAAAACGGTGCTTTGCACTCTAGTTACACAAATAGCTATTTCATCAAATATTTTATTAAATATGGGAGTTCAAAGTTGAAATTTTTCGGTTTTGGGGGGGGGGCAATTGATCTCCCCTACAAGTTATTTTGAACTTTTGATAATTTTTTTAAATGAGGAGTAAAATGACATATTTTTCATTCTGATCAAACAATTAGTTTTCTCAAAATAAACTTTTTAAAACATGCGAAAAATGTCATTTTTTCAAAAAAATATTTTGAAAAAACTAATTATTGTTGAATTGAAATAAAAAATGTGTCATTCTTTTACCCAAGGTGTCTTTCAGTTATAAAAAAATTATCAAATGTTTAAAATAACTTGTAGGTGAGTTCAATTGCCAAAATTTCAACTTTGAACTCCCATATTCCATAAAATATTTGATGAAAAAAATTATTTCTTGTGGCAATAGTTAGCATTTCAGTACCTTAATAATATCCAATTCAATGAACTTCAAAAAAAATTATGGCCAAAAACCCTGCGCACAGCCTTTATAACTGAAGAGCAAGTCAAAATATCCTTTAATTATCCATAATCCTTTCCGCCCAAATATGGGAAGTAGATCGGCCATGTTTATTTTTTGTAGCAGAGCAGGTGTAACTTTGAAATGGTTATCGTATTTTTTAGCGTTAGCGGATTTTTAGCGTAGATTTGGGCAACCTCTCTATTTTACACAACTGCCGCTTAAAAAGGTCAGTTCTTGAGCTACAAAAACAGAATGTTTCTGGAGGTATTCAGATCTTTTTCTCTAACAGTCATTGTTATTTGAATCAAGTCATAGCTTCTGAAATTGTTATGCATAGTTATAGACGACATAACGGTGGCGTATTTCCCATGACAGTTTTAATAATGCACTTGAAAACAATGCACTTGTCCTCCGAACCGACCCCAATTGTCCAATTCGCTTTGATTAACATATTTATTCATTCATGTTCAAGTGGAGCGTGTGATTCAATTACACAAAAATTCTCTCTTCTTCTTCTTCTTCTTCTTCTTTACTAAAAATTGAATGTTCATAGAAGTAGTTCTTCTTAGAAATTATTTCCTCCATTGTATTCAAGGTAATTAATTAGAAGACAAGGTAATGTTGACGCGCATCTCAGCTCATCTGCCTTGCTGATGCAGTGACGTCATCCAAGTCGCTTTTCACGATTTCGCCTATTTTACATGTTAAATTGCATAACTTCTAAAGTATTTTTATCAAGATATCTTTTCATGTAACTTGGACGTCTTCTATGGTTCATCATACAGCCTATTTAACTGTTAATCTACGGCATTTTTGATACGATCACACAATTATTTCATTCAGAGCACTCGATAATGTTATAGCATGTAAGCAAGTACATCACATCAAGGATGGTACTTCTTGGTTATTCGAGTTATTTTATTCGTCTATGAATTCACTGCAGCTTAAGTGTTGTAAAATATTAAATATTCATTATTTTTATGAAGATTTATTGGCGAAATAGATATACAATACTCCAGTAAGCCCATAATTATTAGCTGAAGGTCTATTATTTGATTAATGTTAATAAAATATCTTTTTTTTTTAATCAATTTTCATAAAAAAATCAATTGATAATCTTTCACAGTATCCTACTTAGAAATTAGTTAAAGTGGATTTATAAACGAATAAAATAACTCGAATACCTGAGAAGTACTATCCTTATATGCTATAGGATTATAGAGTGCTCTTAATTGTATAATTGTATAAAAAATGCCGTACATCAACAGTTCAATATACCATAAACCATAGGAGACGTCCCAAGTTCTTGAAAATCATAGATTTTTTGAGGAAAATACTTATAAAGTTATGCAATTTGATATGTAAAAGATAGGCGAAATCGTGAAAAGAGACCCGGATGACGTCACTGTATTAGCTGACAGGGCTCGACAAATGAGCTGGGATGCGCGAGAACACTAAAAAAATTAGTGTTCATTTTTACATTCAAAATGTTCAAATGTTTTACATTCAAATGTTCAAAATTTTACATTCATTGTCTTCTAATTACCTTGATTGTATTCAATTGAATACTTAAGTATACCTAAAGGATTAAAATTTATTATATTTTTTCCTATTCAATTAGGTGCTATTCACTGATAATGTTAGTTTGATCTTGGAGAACTCTATTGAATCTCGTGAAATAGAAGCAGGTAACTAATTGACCAAACGAAGAGAGATCTCTGTTTCAAGTCGACCATTTTTCAACTGCCTGTCTGTAACGCATTTTTGTCTGAAAGCGTGGACCAGATACTATGAAATTTGCTTCTTTTAGGTATGCCCGACTCTAATCTCTCATTGCAAAGTCAGGTTGGCTGCAGAGGGGTACAATCAGTATGGGTGTCACTCAATAAATTGTAAAAAGGAAGGAGTCAACCTTGGTTTTGATGAAAGAGTACTTCTGAAATGAAAAACACTTGAAAGAGAGTCTGATTTAAAAGACAAACTACAATGCCTTTTTTCCTAGACAAGAAACAAATTTTCCACTGGTGGTACTTTGTAGTTTTCATTCACATAATGAACAAAAGTTGGTTGATTTAAATCGATTTTATGCTTTGCACCCTCTTTCATTGAATATAGTGACTCTCCATTCCCGAAAAAACCGCTATCAAAGAAAC